>BLSH010226001.1:717422-736109 GCA_018402905.1 Glandirana rugosa
ATTATTCATTTCGAAACGACTAGAAGAACATCGGAAGTGGAAAGAACACATTTCTTTAATAAAAGAGAGTCCGGAATACTGTAAAGAGAAGGTACACCACAGTAACGACTGTCGTACTTTACCCTCCCCAAAAGAAACAATTCATTGTGGGAAAATATTAGTTAACTCCTGGTAAGACGAACATAAAACCCCACAAAGTCAAGAAGAGCTGCGTCTGTCAGTGAACTCGGAGAAAAGGATTTTACGGTAAGTTATAATAAAATCCCTTTTTTCGACAACAAAATCCTAATTAACAAGAATTCAACTACAGGTGAGTCTAATTATTTATTAAACAGGTGTCCAGCAGACAGTTGATTATAAAAGGGTGTTACTTAACAAAGAAAACCCCTCCCATTTCATGCTGTCAGCAATGACACCACATGGAAGAGAAATGTCATAAGGCCTGAGAGAAAATAATTTCTTTACACAAGAAAGGTGAAGGCTACAAGAAGATCAGCAAAGCTTTACTTATTAGTCAGAATACTGTAGCAAAAGTGATACAAAAATTTAACAAAGATGGAACTGCAGCCATCTCAGTGATGTCCATGCCGTCCATGGAAGTTAGCACTTCAACGCCTTCTTATGAGAAAGGTTGAAGAAAATTGCCATGCAACAAGTTCATTGCAGTTAGCTAAAGAAGTAGAAAACCAAACTGGGGTGACCATTTCCTGTGACACAATATGGTGTACACTGCAGAGGAATGGCGTGCATAGGTGTCTTCCACAAAGGAAGCCTCTCCTAAAGCCCATGCACAAAAAAACCCACCTAGAATTTGCCAGGGCCCATACTGAAAAAGAAGAAGACAACTGGGACTCTGTACTCTGGAGTGATGAGACCAAGATAAATGTTTTTGGAACTGATGGCTTCAAAAATGTATTGCATCACAAAGTTGAGGAGTACAAAGTAAAATGCATGGTGTCTACAGTGAAACATGGCGGTGGCAGTGTCCTTCTGTGTTGATGGTGTCGGGGAGCTGCATTTCATTGATGATGTCATGAATTCACAGATGTACTACTATACAATGATCCAAAACACATATCTAAAGCCACGGTTTCATTTCTGAAGAAGAACAGGGTGAAAGTGATTCAGTGGCCAAGTACTATATGTCTCCTGATCTGAACCCAATTGAACACCTATGGGGAATTCTGAAGAGACAAGTTGAGCATCACTCTTCATCCAGCATCCAGGCTCTAAGAGAGGTCATTCTTGAAGGATGGAAAAAAAATAGAAGTTGCAATATGTTGCCAACTTGTTCATTCCATACCTAGAAGACTTGGTGCAGTCCTTACAAATCATGGAGGTCAATCAAAATTCTAGAAGTAGTAGTTTTTGTTGTGGGGTGTATTCATTCTTGCATCAACTAATTTGCGTAAAACTGAAGATTTTGTAATCTAAGTTATAATATTAACCTTACTTTCATGTACTGAGCTAAACAAATGTTCTATAAGACTCAGGTTTGTCAAAATTTTGGAAATTGGTCTTGTATTCATTCATTGAGATATTGATTAAAATCTTACTTTTCAAAAGGGGTGTACTCATTTATGATGTGCACTGTATGTATGATTTTACTAACACATGTCAAAGTTGCAAAGTTGTTGTTGGGTATTAACATTTGTTTTAATCTTAGTCGCAAAGGGATTAAGATTATATACATTGTGCTGTAATTAAACGGATCTCTAAAAAAATATGAAAAGACTATACAATCCCTTCAATAGAGATGTCATGCTCTCTCATATGCACTCCCATAATTATTTACTCTACATTATGGGGAATGTATCCTAAGCGTGTCACACCATTTATATGTCTTTGTGTTGTCAGAGGCAGTTGGCTGCAAATGAGATAAAACTGTGTGTCCAATAAAATTACAAAGAGTAGCTTTTAAAGTGGTTGTAAACCTGTAAAGTGAAAAATGAACAAGATACATCCTTTTGTACGGTGTACACAATTAGTGTGATTTATGTCTGCTCTCTCTTTCCTCTACTATCTGCATGAGTCACTTTTGCCAGGTTATGCTGACACAACAGAATCCTAGGGGAAGCCCCATCCCCATTCAGCATATACAGTAGGGGAATGCATGTTTCCCTATAAGACTGTGCAGAGGGGGTGTTTCCATTCTCTTCACTTGGGTCTCAGATTACGCTCAGCTTTCAGCCTTATACAGAATATCATAAAAGTGAGTACACCCCTCAAATTTTTGTAAATATTTTATTATATCTTTTCACGTGACAACGCTGAAGAAATTACACTTTGCTATGTAAAGTAGTGAGTGTACAGCTTGTATAACAGTGTAAATTTGCTGTGCCCTCAAATTAACTCAACACACAGCCATTAATGTCTAAACCACTGGCAACAAAAGTGAGAACACTCCTAAGTGAAAATGTGCAAATTGGGCCCAATTAGCCATTTTGCCTCCCCTGTGTCATGTGACTTGTTAGTGTTACAAGGTCTCAGGTGTAAATGGGGGAGCAGGTGGGCTAAATTTGGTGTTATCGCTCTCCCTCTCTCATACTGGTCACTGGAAGTTCAACATGGCACCTCATGGCAAAGAACTCTCCGAGGATCTGAAAAAAAGAACTGTTGCTCTACATAAAGATGGCCTAGACTATTAGAAGACTGTCAAGACCCTGAAACTGAGCTGCAGCACAGTGGCCAAGATCATACAATGGTTTAACAGGACAGGTACCACTCAGAACAGGCCTTGCAATGGTCGACCAAAGAAGTTGAGTGCACATGCTCAGCATCATATCCAGAGGTTGTCTTTGGGAAATAGATGTATGCGTGCTGCCAGCATTGCTGCAGAGGTTGAAGAGATGGGGGGTCAGCCTGTCAGTGCTCAGACCATACACCGCACACTGCATCAAATTGGTCTTAATGGCTGTCATCCCAGAAGGAAGCCTCCTCTAAAGATGATGCACAAGAAAGCCCGCAAACAGTTTGCTGAAGACTTTCAGACTAAGGACATGGATTACTGGAGCCATGTCCTCTGGTCTGATGAGACCAAGATAAACTCATTTGGTTGTGATGGTGTCAAGCCTGTGTGGCAGCAACCAGGTGAGGAGTACAAAGACAAGTGAGTCTTGCCTACAGTCAAGCATGGTGGAGGGAGTGTCATGGTCTGGGGCTGCATGAGTGTTGACACTGGGGAGCTACAGTTCATTGAGGAAACCATGAATGCCAACATGTACTGTGACATACTGAAGCAGAGCACGATCCCTTCCCTTCGGAGACTGGGCCCCAGGGCAGTATTCCAACATGATAACGACCCCAAACACACCTCCAAGACTACCACTGCCTTGCTAAAGAAACTGAGGGTAAAGGTGATGGACTGGTCAAGCATGTCTCCAGACCTGAACCCTATTGAGCACCTGTGGGGCATACAAGCAAAAAAATAGTCATTTCCAGCGCTAGAGGACCTTCAGGATAACAGGCAACCGGAACAACAAGGGGTAGGAGACCAGATGGATGTTGCCCCCCTTGGACGGGGTATTCCGAAAGTGACTAGAAAACAAAACAAAAGGAAGGCGCACACACCTAATGTGACCAAGAGTGACTGGTGGTTCAATTAATTTGCCAATTGGCCAATTATCAATCATTCAATTGTCCAAATAATCGATGAATTAACTAATTAATTTGGGTGGGTACACAAGAACACCTAAGGACACAAAAAAAAAAAAGCCATTAAAGTCTAAACTGCTGGCGACAAAAGTGAGTACACCCCTAAGTGAAAATGTCCAAATTGGGCCACAATTATTTTCCACCACTGCCTTAACCCCCTTGGACATGGAGTTCACCAGAGCTTCACAGGTTGCCACTGGAGTCCTCTTCCACTCCTCCATGACAACATCACGGAACTGGTGAATGTTAGAGACCTTGCGCTCCTCCACCTTCTGTTTGAGGATGCCCCACAGATTAGAAAACAAAACAAAAGGAAGGTGCACACACCTAGTGCATTACCATAAAAAGTTTTAATGGAAATGAAAAAGTTAAGAGTGAATACTCGCAAAAATGGCGTCACAGAGCCATGACAAGACGATACATGTGGGAAAAAAAGCACAAGGTGGGATATCAGCTGACGCGTTTCGGGGGTGTACCCCCTTCCTCAGAGCTGTGCTGATCTGGCCTGCCAGACCGAGCAATATATATGCAACAATGACCAAGAGTGACTGGTGGTTCAATCAATTTGCCAATTGGCCAAATAATCAATTAATTAACTAATTAATTTGTTTGGGTACACAAGAACACTCAAAAAAAATTCAAATATACATTTATTAATATGTATGTATGTATATATATATATATATATGTGTATGTATATATATATATATATATGTATATATATATATATATATATATATATGTATATATACAGTAGTACACTGATATCTATGTAAGTTTCAAAAAAAATGCATGAAAAGGTGCTTGTATAACTATTCACTCACCCAGGTGTGTCACAATCCCCAACTCTGGGGTTTATCATGTGCATGGGGACACAGGAAGTGTGGAGTCCAGAAGTGTCGAGACTATGCCTGTCTGGGCAGTGTAAGTGTACATACTCCATATACTGGGGTGATAGAGCTCCTCTCTATTCCCCTTAGGTCACCTCCTCGGAGGGGACATCCTCCCAGAGGGTGTGTGCCCGACGAGCCGCCAGAGCGGTGTGGGGATCGTTCCGAGGGCTTAGTAGGTGGCGTCATATCCGCCGGAAATTGCATCATAACTGTGTACGTGCCTGTGTACCCGAACAGAAACTAGTGAAAAGACACGCCATAGAAGCAAAAGGGACTGATTACAGTGGCAACGGTCTGACAGTACCAGGAAGCAAAATAGATTTCATAAAAATCAAACTAATTACATATATTAGGATATCAAAGTCACTGGCAAACAATTGGATGTTAAACAACAGAAAAGATATGAACTGCACTTAATGAACAAAATATAAAATATATGAAATAAATAAATAAATAAATGTTTTTTGGCAAAATATATGAAAAACAATGAATGAACAGTATATGAAAAATAAAGTAATAAAAAATAATATATGGTGCATGAAATGCTTATATTAAATAATGGATGCAATTATATAAAATAATGGATGTGATTAAATAAAATAATGGATGCAGTTATAATAATGGATGCGATTATATAAAATAATAGATGCAATTATATGAAATACAAAGACGGAAAAAAAAAACACCATACATGTGTATATATATCTATATATATGCATGTATTACATGCTTTTATAAATAGGTAAAAAACGTTCAACTTTCAGTGTAATCATTTTTCATAAAATATTTTCCCTTAATATGACCTATGTTTGGCCCCAATCATTAAAAACCCAGATGTATAACCACACTTCGGAAAGATGATGTCAGACTAAAAATGATATGCTCTACTAATTCTCAAAATGGAAGGCAAGGTAATGATATTGAAAAGGAGGGTACCTAATAGGTCAAGGCAGGGAGGTGGGCAAACCCTACTGACAACTCACAATCTGTCTTACCTAAACAGGGATTAACAAAAACAAGAAGCACACCCAAAGAGAATAACCCAAGGGCACTGTTGCAAAAACCTAGTAATGGCAATGGGCCTGGTTGGGGGCGCGCGTGCAGGGCCTGACCACTACATAAGGGTCTGGACATCTAGCCCTATATTTAGATCCCTAGGTGCCAGAGCCCCCAAACGATGGATCCAAAAAGATTCTCTCCTACATAACTTCCGGAGCCTCCGTCCAATGTCCATATCCTCTCTTATGACTTCTAGCCCAAAGAGCCTCAAGCCAGAGGGGTTCTGGTTGTGTTTAAGAAATGTAGGGGTAACGAGTGCTTATCAAAGCCCTTCAGTATATTCCTTTTATGTTCCCCAAACCGTGTCCGTAAAGTGCATGTTGTGCAGCCCACATACATCAGACCACAAGGGAACAGTATGCAATACACCACAAACTCTGAGCCACAGTTGATAAATTGGCGAATGGGCGTGGGTTTGGCCATCATTCCCCATAACCTCCTTCTTTCTGTGCCACATATATTGGCATGCCCGCAGTTTGAAACTTCACACCTAAAACTGCCCTTTTGATCAAACAGCCTGCTCCAGTTCTGATGAGCGACAGTTTTTTGTGGGCAAACTCTGCTTGGTGCAATAAAGCCCCTCAGGTTCTTGGGTCTACGGAAGATGACCGTAGGGCGTTTAGGAATGGCTTTACTCAGGCAAGCGTCCCGGTGAAGAATGCCCCAATATTATTCTATGATGCGCTTGATTGGGAATGCCTTATTGGTGATCCTGGTGTTGAATGAGATATCTGGGCGATGACGCGAATCACATCTCTCGGCCGTCTTCGCCGAAGACTTCTCACCCATGTCCATAACCTGGAAGTATTTCTACCGATACTTTCTATAGGCATCCTCGATGGTGACCTGATCATACCCTTTCTCCAGAAATTTCCTTCTTAATATGTCGCTCTGTTCATCATAGTCCAATAAGCAGGAACAAGTTCTTTGAAGCTGGCAAAACTGACCCAGCGGTACATTCTTTATCCATGTCGGATGATGGTGACTCCTGGCATGGAGATAAGAATTCCCAGCTGTTGGCTTAAAGTGGGTTCCAGAAAAAATCTGGAGTTCATCATCATCAGTTCTAGGTCCAGAAAGACTAGCTTCTGACTGTCCAAGACATAGGTAAACTCAATCCCAAAGGGATTGTTCTGGCAGTGTGCCAAGAAGGAAGCTAGCTGGGTGTCAGTGCCATCCCAAATGATCAAGATATCATCTCTATAGCGAGCATAGAGGACCAGGTTCGCCCCAAAGGGATTATTGGAACAAATGTGGAATTGCTCTCAATATCCCATAAAGAGGTTGGCATAGCTTGGGGTGAACCTGGCCCCCATGGCTGTGCCCTTGAGTTGTCTGTAGTACTCCTCCTGAAAAATACAAAGTAATTATGTGTCAGGGTGTAGGATGTAGGGCTCCGTAGGATGAAGGAAGCCTGTTGCGGATGTAGATGATTCTCGTGTGCCAAAAAATATTGGACGGCCTGCAGTCCAAACTGGTGTTGGATGGACATTTACAAAGAGGCCACATCCAAAGACAGCCAGCGGTAGCCGGTCTGCCATTGGTAGTGGGTCAGAATCTCCAACATGTGGCCAGAGTCATGAACATAGGAGGGGAGACAACTAATTCCTGTAAGAAATGGTGAATATAGCTTCCCATAGAACTGGTGAGGCTATCAATGCCAGAAATGATTGGCCTGCCCGGAGGGTTGTTGGCATCTTTGTGAATCTTGGGGATATGGTATAAAAAGGGTGTCAATGAATATGGACGAAGCAGAAATTACCATTCATGCTTGGATATGACCCCTACCATATAGAATTGATCCAGTAGAGATTTCAACTCCTGCTTATATGAGCTTACTGGATCCCCCTCCAACTTCTCATACGTGCTTGTATCCTCAAGGAGCCTTCTTGCTTCATTCAAGTAATCCTGTCGGTCCTGAATAACCAGACTTCCCCCTTTGTCTGACTGTCTAATAACGATGGAGTCATTGTTTTTGATAGAGTCCAATACTCTTTTCTCCTCCAGAGGCATGGTGGATGAGTAATCACCTGTAGCATCACTGCAGAGTTTGACCATTTCGGAATATACAATATCATAAAAGGCGGGAATAAACTTGCCTTTGGCCCAGTGTGGGTGGAAAACTGATTTGGGCCTAAAATGGGTGTGGGCCACAGGGGCCATGCAAGCGGCACTAGAGGGAAGCTCCTTTGCAGGCATATCTGGGTCCTGTGCCCCTTCTGACCACAACTCTTCAAGTATCAGCAATGCTTCCAGGTCTTGGTTCCCACTGGTGGACGCTGGGGGTCTGAACCTCTATCAGTGCTCTCAACCCCTTCTTTCATGGAAAAGTACAACTTGAGAGTAAGATTACGTGTGAACCTATTGAGATCAATGAAGAGTTTGAAGGGATCCGGGGGGTTGGGTGGGGCAAAATTGAGACCCTTGTGTAATGGCCCCAATTCAGCCTCGCTGAATGTTGTCGAGGAGAGGTTAAACATTTTTATGGTGTCATATACCGATGTCACTTTTTCCCTTTTTTTGATTTTCTTTCCTCCCTGTTTTCCTCCCCTGGTTTTTCTGCTGACCTTTTCCTCCGATTGATGCCCCCCATCGGTGTGCCCCCCAATAAAAAAGTGGGGGAGGAGACGATGTGGGGGGAACACATGAGCCACCGGCGGGTAAGGAACCAGAGGAGAGATCAGCAGAGGTGGTTCCTGGATTGCCTTTCGTGCCTCCTGGGGCCTCAGTAGTGAATTCTGTTTTGCCTCCAGCCAAAGGTTTATCCATAAGGGACTGGTCGACCCGATACTCGTAAGGCCCATTTGATGGAGCTTGTGCAAGGGATGAGTGTGAGCCCTTGGCTTTCTCATTATGCAAACAGGAGTCACTAGTGGTCCCAGTACCTGCCTTGGTGAACCCTGGTGGTTTGGAGGTACTTTGCTCAGAGGGCAAGGGTTTGAATTCCCTATTGTACTTATTATTTTTAAATTGTTTTCCCTTGGACCACTTGGGCCCCTTTTGGCCTTTAAATGGACCTGAGCCCTGAGAGTGGGGCCGAGGCTCTACTGGGTGTCTAGTATATGAATGGGACTTTGGTCCCCCCCTACTAGAGGAATATGAAGGGCGGTCCCTAGTCCCAACCATGCCAGGGGCCCTCTCAGAACGTGTGGGCCTGTTTTCATTCATTATTTTTCATATATTTTGCCAAAAAAAAATTTATTTTCTTTTATTTTTTTCATATATTTCATATTTTGTTCATTAAGTGCAGTTCATATCTTTTCTGTTGTTTAACATCCAATTGTTTGCCAGTGACTTTGATATACTATTATATGTTGTTATATGTAATTCGTTTGATTTTTATGAAACCTATTTTGCTTCCTGGTACTGTCAGACTGTTGCCACTGTGATCAGTCCCTTTTGCTTCTATGGCGTGTCTTTTCACTAGTTTCTGTTCGGGTACACAGGCACGTACACAGTTATGATGCAATTTCCGGCGGATATGACGCCACCTGCCAAGCCCTCGGAACGATCCCCACACCACTCTGGCGGCTCGTCGGGCACACACCCTCTGGGCGGATGTCCCCTCCGAGGAGGTGACCTAAGGGGAATAGAGAGGAGCTCTACCATCCCAGTATATGGAGTATGTACACTTACACTGCCCGGACAGGCATAGTCTCGACACTTCTGGACTCCACACTTCCTGTGTCCCCATGCACATGATAAACCCCAGAGTTGGGGATTGTGACACACCTGGGTGAGTGAATAGTTTATATAAGCACTTTTTCATGCATTTTTTGGAAACTTACATAGATATCAGTGTACTACTATATATATATATATATATATATATATATACACATATTAATAAATGTATATTTTAATATTTTTGGGTGTTCTTGTGTACCCACCCAAATTAATTACTTAATTAATCGATTATTGGCCAATTGAATGATTGCTAATTGGCCAATTGGCAAATTGATTGAACCACCAGTCGCTCTTGGTCATTTTTGCATATATATTGCTTGGTCTGGCAGTCCAGATTAGCACAGCTCTGAGGAAGGGGGTGCACCCCCGAGACGCATCAGCTGATATCCCACCTTGTGCTTTTTTTCCCACATGTATCGTCTTGTCATGGCTCTGTGACACCATTTTTGTGAGTATTCACTCTTAACTTTTTCATTTCCATTAAAATGTTTTATGGTAATGCACTAGGTGTGTGCGCCTTCCTTTTGTTTTGTTTTCTAATCTGTGGGGCATCCTCAAACAGAAGGTGGAGGAGTACAAGGTCTCTAACATTCACCAGCTCCGTGATGTCATCATGGAGGAGTGGAAGAGGACTCCAGTAGCAACCTGTGAAGCTCTGGTGAACTCCATGCCCAAGGGGGTTAAGGCAGTGGTGGAAAATAATTGTGGCCAAATTTGGACATTTTCACTTAGGGTTGTACTCACTTTTGTCGCCAGCAGTTTAGACATTAATGGCTGTGTGTTGAGTTATTTTGAGGGGACAGCAAATTTACACTGTTATACAAGCTGTACACTCACTACTTTATATTGTAGCAAAGTGTCATTTCTTCAGTGTTGTCCCATGAAAAGATAGAATAAAATATTTACAAAAATGTGAGGGGTGTACTCACTTTTGTAAAATACTTTATGTGTAACATCAGAATCTCCATCCCCTGCCTGCTGGAGCTCAGAAATCACCTTTGATCTGTGAACATCGAATGGCTCTGAAGTCTACAGATAAACAGGTACAATTTATGTAGGAGCATTTGTTTCATCTCTGTATCACATGAGGCCAGTCACTTCACTGCGTATATAGAAGGGTTTACAGCCACTTCAAATGTGGCAAGCAAAAAATGCTCAAGCAGGGCAATGCTATATTTCGAAAGTTCACCACAGCCAAGGACCGCTATTTAAATCTACAATAAGCAGGCCACCCCAGACTAACTCATAATCTCCACAAGGCACACTGTGTATAAAAGCTTTATCCATTAAAATCATAGAAGAGCCATAAATTGATACATGCTAGCCCATAGCATATTCAGTTTAAGGTCCCCTATGTGATTTTAATGGATTCAAATAAAAGTTATATTTTATATGCGGTGCAGGTATACGCTGAATACATTTTGAGTAATCGCCCATCATATCCTGCTTATATTTTCAGGCTTAAGTAGCAGCGCTTCCATGTTTTAAAGCTGCAGGGGTAAAGTAGAATTTTTATTCATTCAGTGAGATAGTACGCTCATTGAGACAGTCTTAATGATACTTTAAAACTGATCTCCAGATAAATGGCTAAATACACACTAACCCTTTCATGACAGAGGGTAAAACAAATCCTAACGGCTGAACACAGTTTTGCAACTTTGACATGTGTTAGTAAAACTGCACATATTGGGCTTTCCTTTGATGGTAAATGTTAATGGAGATCAGATTTTTTTTTTTTTTTTTAAATCAACCGTAAATTGGCACAAAATAGTAGCAAAAAAAAAAAAAAATATATATATATATATATATATAAATTTAGCTATATAGTTCTTGCTATTACCATAACCCACCACCAAAACAACCCCCCAAAAAATCTCCTGCCCCTGCTGATTACAGTAATACCATATATATATGCAGTGGGAAAAATAATTATTTGAACCCCCGCAGATTTTGTAAGTTTGCGCACTTGCAAAGAAATGAAGGGTCTGTCATTTTTATAACAGGTGTATTTTAACCACTTCCTAACTGGGCACTTAAACCCCCCTCCTGCCCAGACCAATTTTAGGCTTTCAGCGCTGTCGCGTTTTGAATGAGTATTGCGCAGTCGTGCGGCGTTGTACCCAAACAAAACTTTTATAATTTTTTCCCCACAAGTAGAGCTTTCTTTTGGTGGTATTTGATCACCTCTGCGGTTTTTATTTTTTGCGCTATAAACAAACAAAGAGCGATGATTTGGAAAAAAGAACAATATTTTTTACATTTTTGCTATAATAAATATAAAAAAGAAAATTATTCATCAGTTTTGGCCGATATATATTCTTCTACATATTTTTGGTAAAAAAAATCGCAATCAGCATATTTTGATTGGTTTGCGCAAAAGCAATCGCGTCTACAAACTATGGGAATAGATTTATAGCGTTTTTACTATTTTTTTTGTTTTTTACTAGTAATTACGGCGATCTGCGATTTTTATCGGGACTGCGATATTGCAGCGGACATGTCGGACATTTTTGACACTTTTTTGGGACCAATGACATTTATACAGCGATCAGAAATTTAAATGTCCACTGATTACTGTATAAATGTCATTGGCAGTGAAGGGGTTAACCTGCAGGGGGCAGTGAAGGGGTTAACAGTGTTCCCTGGGTGTTTTCTAATTGTGGGGGGGGGGGGGGTGGGCTGGTCGGGACATAACAGATCTAACTGATCCCAGTGACAGGGATCAGTAGATCTGTCATGTCCCATTCACAGAACGGAGAACCGCCGTGTTTACATTGGCGGTTCCCTGTTCTGAGGCTGCTACAAGTGATCTGCGGGTCTTGGGCGGACATTGAGTCCGCCTGACCCGCGGGCACGCCCACGCAGCGTGCGGCGGCAGCGAGTGCGTGCGGGGAGCGTGCATGAGGCAGGACGTCCTCCCGGACTTTCAGAGCCGCGCTGTAGCCGTCTTTCGGCTATAGTGCGGTTCTCTACTGGTTAAATGTCAGAGACTGAATATCAACCAAAAATCCAGAAAAAAAACACATAAAGAAATGCTATGAATTAAGGTGCAGTTCATTGAGTAAAATAAGTATTTAATCCCCAAGAAAAACATGACTTAGCACTTGGTGGAGAAACCCTAGTTGGCAAGCACAGAGGTAAGACGTTTCCTGTAGTTGGTGACCAGGTTTGCACACATCTCAGGAGGGATTTTGGTCCACTCTTCTTTACAGATCTTCTCTAAATCCTTAAGGTTTCTTGACTGTCTTTTGGCAACTCGAAGTTTCAGCTCCCTCCATACATTTTCTATAGGATTAAGGTCTGGAGACTGACTAGGCCACTCCATGATCTTAATATGCTTCTTCTTGTGCCACTCCTGTTCTTGCTGAGGGAAGAAGGTTCTCATCCAAGATTTTACAATACATGGCCCCATCCATTGGCCCATCAATGCGGAAAAGTTGGCCTGTACCCTTAGCAGAGAAACGGCCCCAAAGCATAATGTTTCCACCTCCGTGCTTGACTGTAAAGATGGTTCTTTCTTCCTCCAAACACGGCGAGTCGAGTTAATGTTAAAGAGCTTAATTTTGGCCTCATCTGACCACAGCAGTTTCTCCCAATCCTTCTCTGAATTATTTAGAGGTTCATTGGCATGACTGTACATGTGCCTTCTTGAGGAGGGGGACTTGCCGTGTTTGGAGGAAGAAAATGCTGACTATGACCCTAATAATACCATCCCTACAGTCAAGCACAGAGGTGGAAACATTATGCTTTGGGACCGTTTTTATGCTAAAGGTACAGACTGACTTTGCCACATTGAGGGGACCATGGATGGGGCCATGTATTGTAAAATATTGGATGAGAACCTTCTTCCCTCACCCAGAACACTAAAGATGGGTCATGGATGGGGCTTTTAGCATGACAATGACCCAAAACCTACCTCCAAGACAACAAAGCAACAAAGGGGTGGCTCAAGAAGAAGCACATTAAGGTCATGGAGTGGCCTAGCCAGTCTCTCCAAACCTTAATCCTATAGAAAATTTATGGAGGGAGCTGAAACTTCAAGTTGCCAAGCGACAGCTAAGAAACCTTAAGGATTTAGAGAAAATCTGTAAAAAAGAGAGGACCAAAATCCCTCCTGAGATGTGTGCAAACCTGGTCACCAACTACAAGAAACGTCTGACCTCTGTGCTTGCCATCAAGGGTTTCTCCACCAAGTACTAAGTCATGTTTTGCTTGGGAATCAAATACTTATTTTACTCACTGAACTCCATCTCAATTTCTAACATTTGTATCATGTTTTTTTTTTTTGGTTGATATTCTGTTTCTATCACTTAAAATACACCTATGATAAAAATTATAGACCCTTCATTTCTTTGTAAGTGGGCAAACTTACAAAATCTGTATATATCGGTATATACCACACACTCTGAATGGTATAAGGCTATAAGTGGTTAGACATGTGCAATTCATTTCGGTCCAGGGTGGCCAAGGCCCTTAGCTATTTTAAGAACTGGCAGACATCCGGTGCCTTCGTTGGGACTGGAGTTTATTTCTTTATTCGGGTACGGCTGTGATTGACAATGGATCTACAACAGGGGGGGTTTTAATTTTTTTTTAATAAGACTTGTCAAAAATGTGTGTTGTGTTTTTATTTACTTTTTACGCTTTTTTTGGTGAATGAGTGAGTATGCTATGTACCTCACACTCATTCCCAAAAGGGGGGGTGGGATCCGGGGGCCCCCTTGTTAAAGGGGGCTTCCAGATTTCGATAAGCCCCCTGTCCGCAGACCCCCACAACCACTGGCCAGGGTTGTGGGGAAGAGACCCTTGTCCCCATCAACATGCAACCCCCCCAATGCTGAGAGCATGTGGCCTGGTATGGTTTAGAGGGGGGGGGGGGTCTGGTATGGATTTTGGGGGAGGGATCCCACACTGTTTTTTTCCCTCAATTTTCATTGCTGCCATTCTTTTGTTTACATTTCAGCTGACAGCTGATGAGTCATTGGTTGTTAAGGACGTGGCGGCTGGCATCCTGGCCCGCTCCTTAACAACCAGCTATTCTTCACACAGAATTCGAATCGGTTGATAATTTTTCAAATTAGTTAGAAAATTAATAAACAAAATGAAATTATACGTAATGAATTCCGAACAAAGTTAGTAACATAAAATATTGATAAGAAACAAAACACTTTTTTCCATTCTGCACATGTCTATTAGTGGTGTACCCCAAGGTTCAGTGTTGGAACTCTTACTTTTTAATATATTTATAAATGATCTACAGTCTGGGATTAAAAGTACCATTTCAGTGTTATGCAGTGAAATAACGTCCTTATAGAATGTCTCCAACTGTACAAGCCGACCTCAATGCACTGTTTTATTGGGCAACTATGTGGCAAATGAGGTTTAATGTTGATAAATGTAAAGTTATGCACTTAGGGGCTAAGAATATGCATGCATCATACATACTAGGGGGAGTACAACTGGGGGAATCAATGGCGGAGAAGGATCTGGGGGTTTTGGTGGATCATAAGCTTAATAATGGCATGGAATGCCAAGCAGCGGTTTCAAAAGCAAGTCCTTTCTTGTATTTAGAGGGGTATGGACTCTAGAGAGAACGATATCATTTTGTCCCTTTTCAAATCATTAGTAAGACCTCATCTGGAGTATGCAGTTCAGTTTTGGGCACCAGTCCACAAAAAGGGAAGCTCAGCTATGAGGAAAGATTAGAGGAACTGAATTTATTCTCTCTTGAGAAGAGGAGGTCAAGGGAGGAAATTATTGCCATGTATAAATACATAAATGGTCCATATAGTGAACTTGGTGTAGAGTTATTACAGAGGACAAGCGGGCACTCTTTACGTCTGAAGAAAAAGAGATTTATTCCCCAAATTTGGAAAGCTTCTTCACAATAAAGCCTCGTACACACGCACAGATTGTTGGCCAACCAAACGTCCAACTTTTGTCTAAATTGGCTGTTGGCGGTTGTGTCTAGCATACTAACGGTAGTCAAGTAATCGGCCAACAAAGCCGAACGTAGTAACGTGTTACGAGCGTATAACGAGGAAGTTCAGGTGAATGTGATTTGTGAATTAGGAACACAAGTTTGCATGACCAAACACTTCCTGGATTCTGAGCATGCGTGTTTGCACTTCCAACTTTTTGTTGGCCCAACTTCTGTAAACACAAGCCAACAATCGGTCAATGCATTGCTGGCCAGCAAAAGTTTTCTAGTCTTGTCAGCCAACTGCTGTTGGACGATAATTGGAAATCGGCTGTAGAATCGTGCATACTAACGGTTGGATTATCGGCCAACAGGCTGTTGGACGACCGTTGTTGACCGATAATCGTACCGTGTGTACGGACCTTTAGAGCTGTGAAAATGTGGAATAGACTCCCTCAAATCTGGTTCTGGCCAGCTCATTAGATTAATTTAAAAAAAAGCCTGGATTCTTTCCTAAATACACATACAGTGCCTTGAAAAAGTATTCATACTCCTTGAAATTTTCCACATTTTGTCATGTTACAACCAAAAACGTAAATGTATTTTATTGGGATTTTATATGATAGACCAACACAAGTGGGTTGATTTACTAAAGGCAAATCCACTCTGCACAACAAGGGCACTGCAAGTGCACTTGGAAGTGCAGTCGCTGTAAATATGAGGGGAAGATCTGAAATCAGGGGAAGCTCTGCTGATTTTATCATCCAATCATGTACAAGCAAAAATGCTGTTTTTTTTATTGTCCTTGCATGTTCCCCTCAAATCTACAGCGACTGCACTTCCAATTGCACTTTCAGTGAGCTTGCAGTGCAAAGTGGATTTGCCTTTAGTAAATAAACCCCAAAGTGTCTCATAAGGGCCCGTTCACATAGGGGCAGCTTGTGCTCCGACTTGAGTCGCCTCAAGTCGCCCCAAGTTGCTTGACAAGCAAAATCCCATTGTAATGAATGGGAACTGCCTTAATGCACGCTACTGAGTCGCTCCGACTTCAAAAAAGGTTCCTGCATGACTTCAAGGCGACTTCTGTCCAACTTGTGCCCATAGGATTCAATAGATGTCGCCTCCAAGTTGGATCCCCCATCTTAATGCAAGCGACTTTACAGTTAAAAGAATAGAATTTTATTTGGGGCAACCCTTCTCTGATTGGCCACAGGCAAAGTCGCCTGGCATAAATGTTGTTGTAAGTCACCTGAAGTCGCGCTTAATGTCACGCTGCAATTGCCTAGCAAAGTAGCGCCGAAGTCGAATCGCCCCTGTGCGAATGGAGCCTAATTGTGAAGTGGAAGGAAAATGATAAATGTTTTTCAAAATTATTTACAAATAATTATGTGAAAAATGTGGGGTTCATTTGTATTCAGCCCCCTGAGTCAATACTTTGTAGAACCGCCTTTCCCTGCAATTACAGCTGCAAGTCTTTTTGGGGATGTCTCTACCAGCTTTGCACATCTAGAGCGTGATATTTTTGCCCATTTTTCTTTGCAAAATAGCTCAAGTTCTGTCAGATTGGATGGAGAGCGTCTGTAAAGCAATTTTCAAGTCTTGCTACAGATTCTCAATTGGATTTAGGTCTGAACTTTGACTGAGCCATTCTAACACATGAATATGCTTTGATCTAAACCATTCCATTGTAGCTCCAGCTGTATGTTTAGGGTCGTTGTCCTGCTGGAAGGTGAACCTCCACCCCAGTCTCAAGTCTTTTGCAGACTCTAACAGGTTTTCTTCTAAGATTGCCCTGTATTTGGCTCCATCCATCTTCCCATCAATTCTAACCAGCTTTCCTGTCCCTACTGAAGAAAAGCATCCCCACAACATGATGCTGCCACCACCATGTTTCACGGTGGGGATGGTGTGTTCCGGGTGATGTGCAGTGTTAGTTTTCCACCACACATAGCGTTTTTCTTTTATGCCAGAAAGTTAAATTTTGGTCTCATCTGACCAGAACACTTTCTTCCATGTTTGCTGTGTCCCCCACATGGCTTCTTGCAAGCTGGCTTTCTTTCAACAATGCCTTTTTTCTTGCCACTCTTCCATAAAGGCCATATTTGTGGAGTGCATGGCTAATAGTTGTCCTGTGGACAGATTCTCCCCCCTGAGCTGTGGATCTCTGCAGCTCCTCCAGAGGTACCATGGGCCTCTTGGCTACTTCTCTGATGAATGCTCTCCTTGCCCGGCCTGTCAGTTTAGGTGGACAGCCATGTCTTGGTAGGTTGGCAGTTGTGTCATATTCTTTCCATTTTCGGGTGATGGATTGAGCAGGGCTCCATGAGATATTCAAAGCTTGGGATATTTTTTTATAACCTAACCTTGCCTTAAACTTCTCCACAACTTTACCCCTGGTTTGTCTGGTGTGTTCCTCGGCCTTCATGATGATGTTTGTTCACTAAGGTTCCCTAACAAACCTCTGAGAGCTTCACAGAACAGCTGTATTTATACTGAGATTAATATACATACAGGGGAACTCTATTTACTAATTAGGTGTATTTACTAATTAGGTGACTTCTATAAGCAATTGGTTCCACTAGATTTTAGGTAGGGGTATCAGAGTAAAGGGGGCTGAATACAAATGTGTGCCACACTTTTCAGATATTTATTTGTAAAAAAATTTTGAAAACCATTTATCATTTTCCTTCCACTTCACAATTATTTGCCACTTTGTGTTGATCTATCACATAAAATCCCAATAAAACACATTTACGTTTTTGGTTGTAACATGACAAAATGTGGACAATTTCAAGGGTTATGAATACCTTTTCAAGGCATTGTAACTGGATACTAATATTCCGAGGCGTAACTAGGGGCCCTTTACTCCTATTGCCGGTCCCTTTATTACGGTATCGAAGTGGGGCCATTTCACATGTTCTGCAGTGGGCCCCCTTTCTGCCATCTTCGGTCTCCCCATGGTGGCGAAATGCCAGGGCCCGGTCACAATTGCAACCTTTGCAATCCTGATAGTTCCCTCACTGGTGTCAGTAGTTTTTAATTTTTATTATTTTTTTTACCATTTCATTTTATTTATTTTACTGTTTTATTTTTACTGTTGGGGGGGGGGGGGCTTTGATGAGATATCAGGGTTCTAAATAAATTTCAGCTCTCATTTTCATCTGTGTAGCATCAGCTGCACAGAATGAATGGACAGGAATAGCTATGTACCGAGCCTCACAGTCATTCAGAAATGGAAGTATAGTAAAAAACAGTTTACTATGCTTCAGTTATGAATGAACCAATTGGTACCAATCACTGACTCTGTTCATTCAGAAAAGGAAGGAGTTGGTAAATGACACATCTTCTACGGCAGATGCAGGAGAGAGGAGGGGGGGAAGACAGCAGCTCTGTGGGGGGGGGGGACCAGGGAAGCACACAGGGACCCTGGGAACCGCAGAAGACAAGTAAACTGGATAGAGGAAAATGGAGGCG
>BLSH010226001.1:736119-751789 GCA_018402905.1 Glandirana rugosa
CCCCCCCCCCCCCCCCCCCCCCCCCCCCCCCCCCCCCCCCCCCCCCCCCCCCCCCCCCCCCCCCCCCCCCCCCCCCCCCCCACCAGGGAAGCACACAGGGACCCTGGGAACCGCAGAAGACAAGTAAACTGGATAGAGGAAAATGGAGGCGATTGGTACCTCTAAATGCCACCCCTGCCATCCCTCCTATTCAGGTGTACAAGGGAGGCACATGGGCCCCGTTGCAATTGCAACCCCTATCGTTACGCCCCTGCTAATATTTATAGGTAAAGTTGATCCAGGGAACATCCAATTGCCTTTTGGTGGATTGGCGAGGAATTTTTTTCCCTGCTATAGCAAATTGGATCATGCTTTGCTGGGGGTTTTGCCTTCCTCTGGATCAACTATAGACATAGGATAGTGTTTATGGAAGTAACTTTATAATTTATTGCTTGTACCCATAGTAGGGCCCAGAAACAATAGTGCACATTTTGCTTTTTTTTCCTCGTACCTACATCACACTGACCTTGACCCTAACCCCAATCCTGACACTGACATAGATCAAACCCTGATCTACATATTTTTTCTTTATTTTTTATTATTGCTTTTTTACACAGTTTTTTTTTTTTTTTACATTTTCTTCTCTACACGTACTTTGTATCTTTCTCTTTTTTCAAGAGGATAAAAAAACACACGGGTGTGCTGCACAATGACTGATCACTGTGATAACGAATCAGAGTTTATCACATTGATCGGGTGATCAAGAACCAGGCTTCCCGGTTCCTGATCATTAGTGTGAGAGCCCATTTCCTGCGCTAAGAGTACGCTCTCAGGATATATACGTACATATATATGTAGCCCCACAGAACAAGACCCGATCTCAAATATGTGTGCATGCTGGAGGAAGGGAATAACAACTGCCTTACCTGCCTAAAGATTTACACTCCTGTTCAGCCAGTCTTATCCTCTATGTACCCCTGCCAGACAACATCTCCAGGTCCTTCAACCTCCAGTGCAGTCCAGTAGTAAAGCTTGTCCCCGCAGCTTATTGAATGGATAAAGAAAGGTATGCAGCATGCTGCTGAGATCATTCCTGTGCTTTCCCCTCCTTACAATACCATAATGCTGTTAGACCGATAGCACTGTTCATAGTTACAGAGCCTTGATTGGCTTAACATGCTGACACTCCCTCTCCTTAGTGACGTTGTGCAGGGAATTACAGAAAGCTAATACAAAGATTTGGTTACTTATACAGGCTCCAATAGAAAGGCATTCAGAGTGAAACTCCATTCTCCTAGGAAGGCCTGCATAACTGTTTTCCTGTTGCTTTGCCCTTCAGGGGAAAAGCACAGGTCCATTTTACAGGCTCGTTCATACCAAGTGTATTGAGTTGTGTAATCCGCATTATCAACCCAACCTCAGCAGAAAGGCACATAGAAAACAGTTGTTTTCTATGAACTCTGTTCATGCCATACACGTGCAGTGGTTTGCATGTCTGCAGTTTTATGCATTGCATCGCACAAGAACGTGCCCCCGTGTACGGTACTAATGTTTTTTGAAAAAGGTAAACCGCGCAAATGCTATGACTACCCTTTAAGTCACATTCACACTTGCGAATGAGGCGGACACTGATTTCATGCGAGAACCCCATTGGGGGCAACCCTTCCATCTGCTCTCTGGGCCCCCCTGTGTGCCCCTTTCCCACCACAGTGCTGCCAGCTTCCCTCCTCTCTTCTCGCTATGATTAAGCATCCAGTTATGACGTGAAACGCATTAGCTATTGCTTTCCATCTCTGGATCCTTTATGCCTACTCTTTGCCTGTTTGCCTATGACCTCATGGATTTTATTATTCTATAATAAAACCGCAATTGTTTTGGATGTGTGGTCATCCAGTGACTTATTTATCCATCCATTGCTCCTCTCTTCTCCTGCCGGCAGCTGCACACAGGGGGATGTTTCGAGATGTGGAGCAGGGGAAGTAGCCGGTAAATATGTAATTTACTGGCCCTTCCATTCCTGAATGAACACAGTGAGCGATTTGTACCAATCACTCCTGTGTCCAATCATCACGGAATCATAGTAAACTTTGTTTACTATGCTTCCGTTTGTAAATGAACAGGGAGCCTTGGAGTGTGTCCGATTCATTCATCTGTGCAGCTCAGGCTACAGAGAAAGGGACTGGTAAATCTATGTCCTCAGTCACTTTTGGCCGGGGGAAGGGGGCCCTATCAAGTAGGCAGTATGGGGCTCTGTGATTTCTAACAGCAACCTTGCCCACAGCTAATCGTGTGAGTGATCAGCCCTGGAAGCAGACTGTCTGCATTCAGGGCCAATCACTGATCACTCCATGAGTGATTAGCTACGGGAACTGGAAGCCTTTTGATTGCTTTCAGTGTTGCCTCCCGCAGCTAATTGCCAGAAACCTCCCCACTGGGGTTCTTGCATGAAATCGGTGTCTGGCCCATTCACAAGTGTAAAAGCACAGCAGTGCATACGCATTATACAGAACAAAATGCGCATTGGCAGGTGTAGATGAGCCACAAGGCTTGCTTACTGGGGCAATGTGATGTGCAGAACCCTTAGAACCCAAGCATGTTGCAGCTTATTTGCAGTCTGATCAGCCAAAGACTTTTGATTTGTTTCTTTGCTGTAGTGGACTTTGTACATTGCATCCCAATATATCACGGTTAGTTGAAATCTAGACCAATTACGGTTATCTCAGGGACTCCAGTGGTGATATCTCATCCTTTCTGACACAGCCTTGCAGACTTGCTTCTTCTGTAGGGGGGGCTTGGACATCACATCGCTTTTACCGTAATTTAAAGTCCATTAAAAACACAGTAGTGGGAATAAAGCCATTTCCGAATGGCCTACATCATAGGAACATGAACTCTTGAGTGCTCAGTATTAGAGCCCCCCTTCCAGTTATTCTTCTCTTCAACATCTGCTAAAAATTGAAACCTCTGTTTTGGGTAGAGTGCTGCCTTAAATCAGCCTGTGTTTATTGTAACTGAAGGCTCATCCATAAAAGCCTACGACTTCATTTCCAGAAAATATTTATTCATGCGTTTCCCTTCAATTCTCCTCTTTTATAGTTCGTCACGGAATACAGATCTCTTCTTGACAAGCTCCATAGCCTTGAACAGAATGAAATGAAGAGGATGCTTTTGTTTAAACAGGAAGAAGAATTTGCAAAGGCCTACAGACAGCTGGCTGTTACTCACAGGACAGAGCTGCATAAGATCGTCTTTGATCAAGTGCAGAATTCAGCAAAAGCCAAGCCGGAACTACGCAAAACTCTAATAGAAAACTATCTAAAAGTGCAGGTAAGCTGGTGGGAACCAAATGTACTCGTTTCAGATTGTCGTCACACAATAAATATGTTTTGAATACTTTCCGGAATAAGCTACTGATATATTTTACTATTTACAACTAGAATAAGGCAACTAAACCGCATTTCAAGACAGCCAATCACAAATCAATACAAATCTTCACTATATTCATGCAGACTTCTCTGCTACTTGGCCAGAGTTGGTCTTTAGGCCCCTTTCACACAAGCAGAGCCTGTTTTGACGGGCTCTGCTGCTCAGCGGGGATCCATCCGTTTATCCCCGCTGAGCCGGCGGATGACAGGACAGTCTCTGCACTCCGTTCCATCTATGGAGGATCAGATGAACACGGACCGTCTGTCCATGTTCATCCGATCCGGGCAGGCGGATGGAAAATAGGGTTTTCATCCGTCTCCTTTTGGCGGATCGGAGCGGATCGGATGTCAGCGGACATGTCAGTGCTGACATCCATCGCTCCATAGAGGACAATGGAGCATCCGTTCGGGTCCGCCTGAAAAACTGACAGGCGGACCCGAACAATCCGCTCGTGTGAAAGAGCCCTAAAAGCGTAACTTAACCACTTCAATGCTGGGCACTTTCACCCCCTTCCTGCCCAGACCAATTTTCAGCTTTCAGCGCTGTCGCACTTTGAATGACAATTGCGCGGTTATGTGACACTGTACCCAAATTACATTTTTATAATTTATTTTTGGTGGTATTTAATCACCACTGGGTTTTTTATTTTTTACTAAACAAATTAAAAAAGTTATTTTAAGAAATTATTTTTTTAAAATTTTTTTCTTTGTTTCTGTTGTAAAATTTGTTTTCTCCTTCACTGACGAGGCGGCACTGATGAGCAATGATGAGGAGGCACCAATATGCAGCTCTGATGGGCACTGAGAGAAGGCATTGATAGGTGGCACTGATGGGCACTAATCAGCAGCAATGATGGGCACTGATAGGTGGCACTAATGGCCACTGATAGGCGGCACTGATGGCCACTGGTAGGCGGCACTGATAGGTGGCAATGATGGGCACTGATAGATGGCATTGACAGGCATTACTGATTATCAGTGATTGGCATTTGTGATGGGCACTGATTAGCATTTTTGATGGACACTAATTGGTATTTTTAATGAGCACCAATTGATGGGCACTGATTGACATCTGTGATGGGTCTCTGATGGGGGCTGCGCTGATAATCAATGCGCTGATTATCAGCACAGACACCCCTGTCAGGAGAGCCGACTCTCTTCTACTCGCACCTTGTCAGACGATTACTGGCACTTCCTGGTTACCGCTGTGATCAGCTGTGATTGGTCACAGCTGATCACGTGGTAAAGAGCCTTTGTCATAGGCCCTTTACCAAGATCGGAAATGCCGTGTATCAGAGCGACGCACCGCCGATCACCACTCTGCGCACCTTATCCTGCTGGACATCATATGATGCCCACTCAAAATAACTGAGCCACCTTTTGGATGTTATTCCGCATTGGGCAGTTAGGGAAGTGGTTAAAATGGGACTTCACCCTCCCAATCAACATTGATTATTTTTAAATCTCAGGCTGCTAGCGTTAGTAAATGGATAGGAAAGTATATTATATTTACTTGTTTTAAACTTTTTTATTACATTTCTTCAGTTCCTTCCTTGCTTCTTGCTTAAGCAAATTATGTGATCCCAGGAATCTTCAGGAGGGGAGAAGGGGTTTTCTCAGCTAAGCATACTCTCTTGCATGCATGCTTGAACTAAGGGCAAATGGCTTCCAGGAAGTAAATGCTACATGACTCATTTGCCCTTACTTAAGATGGCCACGGCCATAAATGCTAGGGGGGTGTTTTTCAAAGAGATCTCCCAACAAAATAAAGCATGGAGACATGGATGGATGGGGGAGTTTGCTTTGCACATTAAAAATGAATTGAACAGCGTTTTTGGTTTGTAGTGCTCAGATGCAGTGAAGATCTGCTTTCACTCCTAAAAGGGAGTTAGTTCCACTTTAACACTCCCCACTTCTCAAGCAGATGTTCGGATATTTCTTTTTTTTTTTTACATTTTAGCCCCTTCCCCACTGCCATTCTGACCTAGGCCAAAATGACGTACCTGGTTCTGCAGGCTCCTGGAATGCTTACATCACATATACCAAGAGGCTGCAGGATTGGCACACAGTGCCCAGAGGGCAGGTCTGGTGCTCCCAGGGGAGACAGCCAGTTGAAGAGGACCAAGATGGCAGCAAAGGACCCTTCAGGTGCCACTGTGTGGCACCTGAACAGCAGATTGCAGCAGGACAAAGCTGTTGTTGAAGTGCGAGTATGCTGATTGGAGGATACAGCAGAGTGATGGATCAGTTTATGTTCACTGGCAGGTTATAGGAGGGAAGAGGAACAGGAACCTCAAGTGTTACGCAACATTCTAGCAGAGCAAAATCAGGTCTTGTGCTCTGCTCAATAGTGCTGTGCTATGTAGAAGAGCAATGTAAATCCCAGGTCTAGGTGGGGTGATTTTGCACTCTCCAGTCTTAGTAAATCAAGTAGTCAACCTCCTAATTTCTGTCTTCTGCTTCATTCCTCTGCTATCAGCATGAATCACTTCACTCCAGCTGATTGACAGCCTCAGCTCTGTTCCTGTGTGCTGTGTGAAGGGGTGTGTCCCTTCCATCCAATAAGCTCTCTGAGCTCTCCAGCGTGTAATTTCAGCTCTCCGTCCCCTTTTTTCTGAACTCTAAGACAAGCTTATACATTCTGGACTTTAAAAGGATGTATAGAAGAGAAGACTGCCGATAGACAGATACAACTGTTATAGGAGGACCTGTTTAACCTGTGTGCATCACCTGAGCCCAGTCACTTCACTGGGAATATGTGGGCTTTTACACTAAGCTGCCAATACCTTAATACGGACATTTTCATTTGTCACAGGATTTGACTGACAGCAGCAAGAGCCATTGGCTTCCGCTGCTGCCTCTCTGTCCTGTGAGAAGAGAGAGCTGCTGCTCATGGCACTGCACTGGATCAAGTTTGGACTCAGGTAACTATGGGGGGGGGGGGATCCTAATGACGCAAGGTTGTTTTACATTTATGCAGAGAGTGCATTAAGGTAAAAAAACTTTTACCTTTAGAGCCGCTTTAAAGACAGACAACCTGCATTGGCTGGCACCCAGTAAAGTGACCTTTACCAACACTGGTATTGTTATCTCTGCTAAAGATCTGTTTTCATAGGGAAACCAGGTTATTGAATCTACCTGTAAATTCTATTGCCTTCATTTCTCCCAGGATCCCTGCAGAGATCACATGACTGATACCTCAATCAAATAATCTTGTGTCAACCGGTATAGGTACATTTTGCATTTAGAGGAAAAATATTTATGCATTATAACCTTGGGTTCATTTTTTTACCATAGGTGAGCAGTGACTAATAGTTATGAAATTGCTGATTTCGCCTTTGACATTACATTTCCTATAAAATAGGAAAATGTTTTTTTTTTATTATTAAAGATGGCAATAAAAAGCATCAGGTGCATTTAGTAATAGAATGGATAAGACCTATATCATTGTTTCTTTTGACATGCGGCACAAAGGAGGACGTTTATTTCTAGGTGGACATGTCCTTTAAATCATTTGTCAACTATGTTTTTCTCTTTTATCTTCAGGAAGAGGCAGAAGACCTTATTGATTTTTTGCAAGCCACTAAAAAATATCACATGAACAAAAGACTCGCTGTTAGAAAGAACTTGTTATACAACGTCCAGCTAGGAGACAGTCGATCACGATGCCAATTAAATTCTGCAGCAACACAAATAGCAAATCTTGTTAACAGAACAGAAAGGTAATAACTGCACTATTCTAACATTTCAGGATAGGCTGAAGTCTATGGGGGGCAATGATTTGACAGGATGGCAGACTCCCCCATATTCTTGTGTTCCAGTTTATTTGCGCTGTAAGAATGCTGACATAAAAGATGAGGCATTTTCTTGTTATGTGTATTGCATGCTCGTATCATGCAAAGTGCAACTATAATCATTTAGTACTCATAGGAAGGCATCGTAAAAGTCAGCTGGGGGAGTGCAATAATTAAATAGTGCAATGATTGTTAGGATTTAGTCTAGATGTAGTCTTACCGTAGAGGATGACCAGCAAACAGTGCTGTAAATACAAAGGTATTTATCTTTGGAGGGCCTATGTACATTCAAGTAATTCTATATGTTGATTGTGCAACTTTTGGTAAGGGTCAGTTCACACCACATGCGGTCCAGTGTGTTTTTTTTCTGTATCAAAAAAACACATGGAAAGTAGGTTATATGGTTTTCAATGGCAAAGTTCACACCAGTGCAGTCAGTTTCAGTGCTTTCTAGTTCCAGAAAAAAAAGTAGAACATGCTGCGTTTTTCTGCACTGAACTGTACTGGAACGCACCCGAACATACCAAAAATGCACCGGAAAGCGTAAAAACACACCGGAACATACCAGAAACGCACTGGAACTTACCAGAAACGCACCGGAAAGCATACAAAACGCACCGGAACTGGCCCTTAAGGTTAAGAAAAGAGAGGGAGGAAAAAGCACTGGACTGCATCAAAAATGTGTCAAAAACGCGCGTGCAGAAAAGCACCTGGAACGCATCTCGACTGCGTTTTTATGTGTGAAGAGGTAAGGAGGCAACATTACAATTGCTCAAAATGTTAATTAGGTTAATAAAGTTGTATGTGCACCTGTCGCAACTTATCTGGTAAGGTTGGATTTTTGACTTATCCTCCCAAGGAGGACGTCTATAATAATTCCCATTACAATGCCACTTCTGCCCCTTCCCTTGTCACGGCTATGTGCAGAAATAAATGCTACAAGAATACCAAGGAGCTTTAGATAAATAAACTTTGAGGGGATAGTTAAAGTAACTGAAGGCAAAACTTTCTTTTTAGATTTGGATAGAATGGTGAGAGATTAGGACCACTGTCACATCATTATTAGGGTTTGTTTACATCTGCATCCATGGTGGATCTCTTTTCAGAGAGGGGTGTTGGTGGGCATTCAGGGGGAGATACCACTACCTTCTGAACGCCTGTCTTTTCTGCGGGGCTCGGGTACCATCCATTTTAGTGTCCAGCAATGCGAATGGATCCAATTATCCAGAGTCATGATTACTATTAGAACCATTTTGAGACCACCAGTATTTTCACAGAGAGCTGAACTTCAGTGACCATCACCTTTTAAGACACTGGCGAAAAAACGGAAGTACTTCCTGTATGGGAGGGGTTATATAGGGGAGGGCTTCCTGTCTGTTTCTGCCAGTGGCCATTCCCCTATAGATGGCGCATAACCCACATGGTCATGATTATAGAATGTGTCCCGTGATGTACTCCAAGGAATGAATTTTACAGGAAAGTAAGTGTAAAAATCTTATTTTTTTTTAGGGTACTGCTTAGACACAATTAACTTTTTAAGATGTATAACACAACTCTATAACACAGCAAATCTTAAACATATTGAGTTCAGGTCCACTTCAAAGCTGCTGATCATTTTAATCTAAACATTTATGAGTCCGTGTCATTGTCCTGTATTCTGGGACCTGTGCATTTGATTATACCTTCCATATGAACATACAGTATATTGTCAAAAGTTTTTGGACACCTGCTTTTACACGGACATGAACTTTAATGGCATCCCAGTGTTAGTCCATAGTGTCAGGTTATTTCTATATAAAATTATTAAAACGAATGAACTATGATTTAGCAATAATTGAATTCGCCCTTTTTCATGAACCATTTAAGACAAGGACAAGAAGGAAGGCCTCAAGGAACTGGTTCTTCAGACAATTATGTTAACCAAACTTAATCAGTGCAAATGTAGTGTCCGGTTTACATAATTACCTCAACCCCAGTTAACAATGCTGGGAGGACCTGAAGTTTGAGGTCAGTAAATAACAGTATTTGATCAAGGAAAGCCCAGGTTAAGAAATCGCAGCTCTATATGAAAGTTTGAACTCAAAACCATAAATCTCCAAGATATTTAATTAAACCCTCATTGTTTCAAAGATCAGACTGTCTCTTCAATAGAAATCCAGTGTTTCAGCTGTGCTTAAAACAATGTTGGAGACACCCAGTTCATTATGCACCAAATCAAACCTAGTTTCAAATCAAAACAGAAACTACAAACCATATTTGAAAAAAATATATTGTATATATATATATATATATATATATATATATATATATATATATATATATATATATATATATATTTTTGTACCATATTGGCTATATACAAAAAGATCAATAATACCGGAGTCATCTACATATTGTAAAAAGACTTGGCACCAGTATTATATGGTTGAAAGGTTATATCTGTTTTATCCCATGAATATCTGACAGTCTCAGTATATTTGTTTAGATCTAAATTTCTCATAACCAGCAAAATACACGAGATGGGGACAGCAATCACCATATCACAGAAACATTAAACATATTAAAATACATTTCATAATAATAAAAGACACCATTATTCTGATTACACAACTGCCATGATCAGTAATGGGCAGGTGAGAATGGGGCAGTTACCACCCAAATTTGGAACCAACCAATCATGAGAGAGTAAACATGAGGTAGGGAGGTACTAATTCAACAATAGTATTGCACCCTATAAAAAGAGAAAACCACATTATTTTGAGGACCACACACCCACACGCTGATAAACTCCAAGGACGAACACGAAGCTTGCTGGGTATTAACCACTGCCCATCTCGTTGGATTTTGCTGCTGGGATGAACCAAATATACTGGTAGCCCTTTGGACCTCTTCCCCTTTTAAAAGGTGCTGAAATACAGACCATACAAATATTAAGCTTTTTTTTCTCCCAATATTGTAGAAATTGTATGTTACCGTGTATGTTTTAACCTTATTGTAGCGCCCGCATAGTGTTAGGTGCTTTATTTTTTGTAGATTTTTGTTAGGAGAGGTAAAATCTAGTCAGGCCTGACAGTGAGTGCAGGACTGAATGTTTTGATCTGGGCTGGGGAGTGGCTCAGGGAGGGCTGAAGATGGCAGGAAGGAACACCCCTTGGATACTCCTCCCCGTTTGAGCTTGAGAGCTCAGGAAAGGAGGATGGATGAGGAGTTGTCACTTTCTGGTGTATGATAAGGAGCCCTGGCCAATCCACAGTTAGGATTGGCATGGGACAGGCCTCCTTAAATACAGCAATCTGCCAGCAGGGGGGAGGAGAGTTCGGGTGGAAGAGAGGAGCATGTAGCCGGTGCTGCGGATCAGGCCTTGCGTAGGAGGGGAGCCCCCAGTGTGGTGGGGGGATGACCTTGAGGCTCCTGGAGTGGCACAAGGAAGCAGGAGAGCAACAGAGTTCTACATTAAAAGAGACTCTTTAAAGGATCCACCAGTGTCTGTGAGTGGCGGCCCATGGGAGTTGGATGAGAAGGCTGAGACAGGCTGGGAGAGGATAATGCCTAGCCTGTAGAAGTCGGAGAAGCCAAGTAAGGGGAAGGAGAGCCACTGGACAGCGAGGTAGGCCGGAGGGGCCTGGAAGATGGATGGGCTGGGAGTTGTAGTCTATTCCACACCTAGCCAGCACCAACGTACTTAGCTGCGCTTCGAGGGCCTGTGGTTTCCCAAACGGGATGCGGTGGCCCTTACCCGCAACGGGTGGTCCGGAGGCCCGTTCGCAGCAGGAGCAGGCCTCACCATGTGATAGTTATGGTAGAAGACGAAGAGGCACCAAGGTGGTCTGATAAATTTCCTTTCAGGCCTAGGAATTAAGCAGAGTGCAGGAGAGAGACAGGAAAAGAGAAACGGTTAGCAAGTAGTGTTCTGGAGGAGAAGAAGTGTATATAGAAGGTCCCATGTTCAATCCCTGGGCAATACACAGTCATCCCGTATCCAAGTTTATCCCCTAAATAAAACAACAAAACGAATTACCGGCCTGTTCAGTGACTCTGGGTGTGTGGAAATTGTGTGATTGAGGGCAGCAGGCAGGTGGACCACAACTACCAGCCACTCCTAAGGGGGACCATGGCTACATTATCATATACAGTGTGTAGTGCAGTTTAGTAACTAATAATTCTCCCACATTATTTGTCTATGCTGTGTGTTGAAGCCATGTCTGGGTGAAATTTAAGTATAGACTTGTATTACAACTAATATGGTTATAGTGGTCCCAGGGAAATTGTCTATTGTCCACTCTAATTTGGCAGCTCCTCTGAAGTTGGGACTTATTTCAGATTTAGTAATATCAATTTGTTGACTCCTCAAGATATATTTCTCTTCCGTTCACTGGCAGACGCAGCATTCTTATGACACATGGGGTTATGCTCATCCTACTAGGAGTAGCCTAGGCAAAACAAACAAAAGTGTAGGTTGGCCCCTCCCAGGGGGCCGTCCTCACCTTAGCATATAATCCCCCTGCTCTGTACAGCACATCAGTTTTTATTTGCCTAGTGCAAGGAGTAGACCTGGTTCCCTATGGGAGCAGCGGTCTCCTGAAGATTCATCTAAGGAAGACTGCTATCAAAAAGCTGGCTGGTGGTATAGAGCATATCTCGAATCCTAATCTTTCCCCAGTCCGGCCAACACTATGTGAACCCCCTTAGGGGGGCCCACCGCATAGCGCCCGTTCCGTGCGGGCGGCCAGTGGCTAAAACCCACTAGAGCCCAGTGACTGGTTCACCTGTCCAGTGGCCTGGCCAGCAGCATGCCTTCTTGCGGGGAGGTAGGTCTGCTCTGGGTGGCTACTCTGCGCCCGTCAGATTGGTGAGTGAACCCCTCTTCCGCCCTAGAGGCATGGAGAGTGGGCACCTGGGCAGCTCTGTGGTGGTCAGCCGGTGGGGGTCTGTTAGAGGCCTTCCCCCCCAATGTGTTAGGTGGGTCGTCGCCATTGGATTTTGAAGCACCGCTCGTTCGTGGCCGACCGCACGTGTGTAATGGCAGCGTCCATTGTTTGAGAACCATGTGGTTTCCAGCCTGCTCTCTGGCGGCCTCCAGTGGTCGATTGGGAGAACTGCAGTCCTTGTGCAGGAAGTCCTTAAAAAGCCTCCGCATGATAGGTGGCCCCCACCCGCCTCACGGGTGGGGGGCCGGTTTCTGGGGGTTGCAAGCAGCTCTCTGCCCCCAGAAAAGTCCTTCCCCTCAAACGTGAGGCTTCCGCAGAAGCGTCGGGAGGCGCCTCTAGGCACCAGTCAGGCGCTCAGCAGACAGAAGTCATCTTGAACGCCGGCTTGCCGGCTGGAGTACCTGGGTCTGATTCCGGACATGGTACAGGCTGGGGTGTTCCTAACACCGAGCAAGCTTCTAATGCTTTAGGCAGGGCGAACCCTGTGATCGCGCCAGTGGTTCTCCTTACGGTTCGGTATACGGGTGTTGGGGCTCAGGAGGTTGACTTGCGAAGTGATACCTTACGCCCAGAACACTCGGCTCCTGCGGAAGGCAATTTAGTCGTGGTGGGACAAATCTCCTCTATCCCTGGACAGGCCGATCAGGTCAGAGTGTCAGTCCCGGGAACCCTTCGTTTGGGGGATTCAGGTTCCGGCCCTAAAGGGGGGGAGAAGTTTTCTTCCCCTCAATTGGTCGATGTAGGTACCGGAACTGAGAGCGATCAAGCTCTGCCTGTCCCGTGGGACAGTAGGGCTGCGCCGGCCAGTTCTGGTTCAGTCGGTCAAAGCCACGGAGGTGGCGTACGTAAACCATCAGGGCGGAACAAGAAGCGCAGCAACAGCCGCGGAGGCGGCTCTGATCCTTCGGGGGGCAGTGTTTCACAGGCCTCAAGGGCATTATTGGCTGCTGTGCATTTTTCCTCCTCTAAAGGCTCTACCGCGGGTCGTATGCGGGGTAGAGGCGGAGGAAATCCCAAAAATCCGGGTAGCTCCGGCTTGGCCCCGGCGCCCTTGGTACACCGACATAGTACTGATGATGGCAGAGGTTCCGTGGCGGCTTCCGCTTCCCGGGGACCTGCTGTTGCAGGGGCCCATCTTGCACCCTGCTTTACCCTCGCTGGTTTTGACGGCTTGGCTATTGAGTCCCAGGTATTGAGGGATAGGGGTGTCTCGGACTCCGTAATCCCGACTATGATAAAAGCACGTAAGAGTTCCTCACGTAAGATTTATCATAGGACCTGAAAGGCCTACATTACCTGGTGCGAGGCAGGGGGTTGGAACCCCCGCTCTTATAGAGTGTCTAGAGTACTGGCATTTTTACAGCAAGGTCTGGACAAGGACCTGGCGTTAAGTACACTTAAGGGGCAGATTTCGGCCCTGGCAGTTCTTTTTCAAGGGCCCTTGGCGTCTCATTCATTGATCCGTACATTTGTACAGGGGGTACGTCATGTGGCTCCTCGGATACGGTCGCCTTTGGCACCGTGGGATTTGAATCTGGTGCTTTCTGTGTTGCAGAAACCGCCATATGAAAGGATTAGGGACATTCCCTTACAGTTGTTGTCGCAGAAGGTGGCCTTTCTGGTAGCTATCACATCCGCCAGGCGGGTGTCGGAGTTAGCAGCATTATCCTGCAAGTCACCTTACTTGGTCCTCCATAAGGACAAGGCAGGTGTATTTAAGTTCTACAGCTTCCTTTTGGAAGTCTGATTCTTTATTTTTGCTGATGGAAGGGTCGCGCAAAGGTATGGCGGCCTCGTCAGCTACCATGTCTCGTTGGATACGGAAGACCGTGACTCATGTATATGAGATTCGGGGTAAGGTTCCCCCGTTTCCAGTCACGGCTCATTCCACCAGGGCAGTTAGTACGTCCTGGGCATTTAGACACCAAGCCTCGGTGTCTCAGGTGTGCAAGGCAGCTACTTGGGCCTCAGTGCACACGTTTACTAAATTTTACAAAATTGATGTTGCAGCATCCTCGGATGCTGCTTTTGGCCGCAAGGTATTACAAGCGGCAGTATAGGCACGGTTAGCGCCGCCTGAGAGGGCGTTTTTCTGCTGGGTACAGTTGTTATGGTTTTGCCCACCCCTCTTGATTGGCACAGCTTTGGGACGTCCCCAGGTGTCATAAGAATGCTGCGTCTGTCAGTGAACGGAAGAGAAAAAGGGATTTTTTGTATAACTTACCGTAAAATCCTTTTCTCTGAGTTCACTGACAGACGCAGCACCCACCCCTCTGCGTTGGTTTTGTACGGCTTGTTACGAACTGATGTGCTGTACAGAGCAGGGGGATTATATGCTAAGGTGAGGACGGCCCCCTGGGAGGGGCCAACCTACACTTTTGTTTGTTTTGCCTAGGCTACTCCTAGTAGGATGAGCATAACCCACGTGTCATAAGAATGCTACGTCTGTCAGTGAACTCAGAGAAAAGGATTTTACACCTAAGTTATACAAAAAATCCCTTTTTCTGTCTCTCTTCCGGCCGGAGAGATTCAGAAAATTGTCTTACGGACAGCAAGGGATATTATTATTTGAAATAGTTTAAGACACGGTCGACCATCCCTGTTATAGTTGGGTGAGGCTGTCCCAGGGTTACTATTTACATTTTAAGAGATATTATTTTATTGTTGTTTTGATGTCTTTGATTGCGTGTATGAAATCTTAATCAAGAAATTCCGGTTTTGTTTGAAGTTGTATAATTATACTTGTATTTCAATAAATTCTATTTATGTATTAATTTAGTTGGGAGATATTTATACATTGGTAAGAATTCCCCATAGATTAACAAACTCAGGAAATTATTGTGGTATACTAGTGATTGTCTGAATAAAAATTCATAATTTTATTAAGTTATTGCCGTAATCGGCTGGAGGCACTGCATATCTACTGTACTTATATTTAAACACTACCCTTTTATTTATCCATTACTATTCGCAAAAACATTAATTATTTAATTAAAATTAAATCATTAAAAAAATCATTAGAATTCTATACCACACATACACAACAATAGGGTTCAGTATTGAGTTGGCCCACCCTTTGCAGTTATAACAGCTTCAGCTCTTCTGGGAAGGCTGTCCACAAGGTTTAGGAGTGTGTCTATGGGAATGTTTGACCATTGCTTTGTGCACTGGTACAAATCAGTTGATAGAGGGGGGATTTTGGTGTTGGGCTTGGCCCCTTAGTTCCAGTGAAGGGAAGCAAAATTATAAATGCAACACTTTTGTGTTTGTCCCTATTTATCATGAGCTGAACTCAAAGATCTACAACTTTTTCTATGTACACAAAAGGCCTTTTTCATTCAAATATTATTCACAAACCTGTCTAAATCTGTGTTACTGAGCACTTCTCCTTTGCCGAGTTAATCCATCCACCTCACAGCTGTGGCATATCAAGATGCTGATTAGACAGCATGATTATTGCACAGGTGTGCCTTATGCTGGCCACAATAAAAGGCCACTCTAAAATATGCAGTTTTACTGTATGGGGGGGGGGGGGGGGGGGGGG
>BLSH010226001.1:755937-794389 GCA_018402905.1 Glandirana rugosa
CAATCAATAAACGCCAATTGTGATTTTTTTTTTATCACAAATATGAGGAAGAATATAAATCGGCCAAAACCAGTGAAAACATTTTTTTTTTTATTTTTTTTTTTTTGGATTTGAATTTTAGCAAAAAGTAAGAAATTTGGGTTTTTTTGCAAAATGGTCGCTCTTCTTTTGTTTATAGCGGCGATCAGAAATGACGCAGAGGCGATCAAATACCACCAAAAGAAAGCTCTATTTGTGGGAAAAAAAGGACACAAATTTTCTTTGGGTGCAATGTCGCACGACCGCGCAATTGTCAGTTAAAGCAATGCAGTGCCGAATCGCAAAAGGTGCTCTGGTCCTAAAGCTGGAAAACCTTCTGGTTGGTAAGTGGTTAAATGTAACCATATTGCTACACTTAGAGGCCCTCTCTTCTCTTTTATACTCTGTAGTTACTGCTGGATTTTGCTTCTAATCCCCTTGTGGAGCCTGCCATTTGTGAATGGACATTTTACACAACCTATCACATTGCTATAATCCTTTTATATGGACTATAAACTGAAAGACATGAATAAATGGTCATGGAACGAATCATCTGAGTTTCCATTATTTCTTATGGGGAACTTTGCTTTGATATACAAGTGTTTTGGATTACAAGTAATGAAATTTACACAGAAAAGTACCCATACTTTCTCTCTTTTTCTTTAATCCCAGCTGTGTATGTTGGCTGCAAATCATTGCTCCAGACAGATAATAACAAAGGTGCACCATAACTGTATAATGCATGTCAGCATAGGTTCTTGTAGTCCCAGTCAAGGGCGCATGTGACAGGGTGACAATGTTCCATCAGATTAGGCAAACTGTCAGATTTGGTAACGGAAGTGACGTTGCCAGCAAAAATAGCTTACTGTGCATGTGCAATGCATTCCAATAGGTTACCTATTCTGACAGAACATTAAGGCGGCAGCGAACATCTTGTTACACCCAGGCAAGTCTGGAATTTCACACTTGTTTTAGCAGTAAAGTCAGCTTATCAGAAGTCAAAAGTGGTGACAGCCATCTTGGTACACCTCGCACTCCTCACCGCCAAGCTGATAGTCATAAGGGGCCAATGACCTTTTTTGACACCCTCACTTGGGAACGTTGATATAGTGTATTTCAGTATATGTAAGCTCTGTTTACTGCTAAAATAAGTGTGACAGTGAACACTTGCCTGGGTGTAACAAGATGTCTGCTGCCGCCTTTGTGTTCTGTCAGAAATAGGAAACTTATTGGAAAGTTGGTATGGTAGATAACCAAATCTGACGGGTTGCCAAATCTGATGGACCAAGCACAATTCGGAGACTGCTGTCACCCGTTAACAAGAAGTGCCTAAACAAGGGCCTTCATGACAGGATCACCATGTATTATTTTCATGAAAGCTACACATTTATAAACAATTACATTTACACATTAACGCTTATATGGCATTTTAGCGATTGAGTGTCAATCTACAGCAGCCTTTCTCAACCTTTTCAACATGGAGGAACCCTTGAAATAATTCTCCGGTCTCAGGGGACCCCTGCTAAAAATGAAAAATCTACAACTCATGATACTCAATGGGAAGAATGCTCCTTACACTTGTGGTCATTGGGAAGACTTATCCCCAACAATGTCATTGGGAATTTATCTGAGAGGTAGAAATTGACCGTTGCTCAGGGAAACCCTAGCAACCTCTGGAGGAACCCTGGTTGAGAAACCCTGATCCACAGTATGCAATCGTTTTTAGGAAATGTATACCAAGTTTGTCTGGCTTGGGCATCACATTAAAACAAAGCACACAGCCTGCCGATTGTTTCTGCTGGTAGGTTTACGAGTAACACCTGCATTAAATCTGCTCACACCCTTTTGCATTAGAGATTAATGCTTTCATTTCTGTCTCTTTCGTTTGTTTTACAATATGGAGGGTTACATTAATCTTCCTGCCAAGCCGGCTGCTGCAGATCTGTTATCAACTTTGCTCATCCCACTGAGTTCCATTAGGTAAAATGACTTGGCAAGATCAGAAGCAAGTCACCATTCTATCCTGTCTGTCTAAGATGGGCAGCTGTGGGAATTAAGATGCCCTCAGACTGGAAATAAACAATTTAATCTCGTAATGCTGAATTTGCAGCTAATCCTTGCAAACAAAAGTGGGTTTAAATTAAAAGGCAAATATTGAAAAGCATAGTAAAAATGTATCGATTTCCCTTTTTCTTCATATTTGGGACAATTGTATTTTGCTGGTTTTTGCTGTTTCATGATCAGAGGTCATTGATGCCTAGATAGCCAGGCCAAATTTATCAGCGTGAGCCTTCATCCGTTAACTTGACAATAACTCTGACTAATTTGGCTTTTACTTGAACCAGAGCTAAAGAGGCCTCCCGCCCACTGTTTTTAGGGTTTGCTGAAATCTAAGAACAGCATATCTAATATTTACGTATACACTATATTACCAAAAGTATTGGGACACCTGCCTTTACACGCACATAAACTTTAATGGCATCCCAGTCTTAGTCCTTAGGGTTCAATATTGAGTTGGCCCACCCTTTGCAGCTATAACACCTTTAGCTCTTCTGGGAAGGCTGTCCACAAGGTTTAGGAATGTTTGACCATTCTTACAGAAGCGCATTTGTGAGATCAGGTACTGATGTTGGACGAGAAGGCCTGGCTCACAGTCTCCACTCTAATTCATCATAAAGGTGTTCTATTGGGTTGAGGTTCAGGACTCTGTGCAGGCCAGTCAAGTTCCTCCACCCCAAACTCCCTTATCCATGTCTTTATGGACCTTGCTTTGTGCACTAGTGCACAGTCATGTTGGGACAGGAAGGGGCCATCTCCAAACTGTTCCCACAAAGTTGGGAGCATGAAATTGTCCAAAATGTCTTGTTATGCTGACGTCTTAAGAGTTCCCTTCACTGGCCAAGCCCAACCCCTGAAAATCAACCCCACAACATAATCGCCCCTCTCCCAACAATTTGGACCAGTGCACAAAGCAAGATCTATAAAGACATGGATGAGCGAGTTTGGGGTGGAGGATCTTGACTGGCCTGCACAGAGTCCTGACGTCAACCCAGTAGAACATCTTTGGGATGAATTAGAGCAGAGACTGCGAGCCAGGCCTTCTTGTCCAATATCAGTGCCTGACCTCGCAAGTGCGCTTCTGGAAGAGTGGTCAAACATTCCCATAGACACACTCCTAAACCCAGTGGCGGCCCATCCATAAGGGGCGCCACCCCTCTAATCCATGCACCCAGCCCCTAATCTACATGCAGGGCATCGGATGCATGGATTGTAATGGGTTTTTTTTTTTTTGAAGCACGTGATTAGAGCCCGATACTCTAATTGGCTTCAAAAAAGGGTGGGCTCGGGGCCCTGAGCCTACCTAGTTGTGTGACAGTAGCTAATTATTGTCTAATAATTGTCTTCCTGATTCTCCTCTTGGCCAATCAGGAAGTGGGTCCTGAGACCCGATTGGCCGAGAGGAGAAGTGATCATATTGGTCAGAGAAGAAGCAGGGGAAGCTGCTGTAATGCAGAGGAGGAGGAGACACCGGGTGAAGCCGACGAGGGGGAAGCGTTGCCCGTGACCTAGATGGGGTAAGTGTGGGGCTGGTGGGCTGACAATCGAGCGATGGGGGGTGCGACCGACTTACCGACTGGCGAGGGTTTTGCCACCCCCCCAAAAATGGAGCACCAGCTGCCGCTGTCTAGACCTTTTGTGGACAGCCTTCCCAGAAGAGTTGAAGCTGTTATAGCTGCAAAGGGTGGGCCAACTCAATATTGAAACCTACAGACTGAGACGTCATTAAAGTTCATGTGTGTGGCAAACGTCCCAATACTTTTGACAATATAGCATATGTGCATATGCACTACTTTACACAAGTAGTGGTGCATAGCTTTGTACAGCCCCTTCCACCCATTCAGGTCTATGGATGGCTGTCAGTCGCATTGGGGGCTACCAGGCACTAAAATATGTTGTTTGTTTATGCTGCTTGGGTGAATACTTTTTTTTTTTTTTTACTTGTATGCGATTAACTTCAAATAAACTTGTTTTTCAGGGCTGGATATATAAATGAAAGCCAGGCAGAGCTGCTGTTGGAAAAAGCACAGTCAGAAGTTTTAAAAGTAAAACAGAAGTTAGAAACCGTTTTGAAACAAGAAAAACGAAAACTGCACCAGAAATCTACCACCAAGAGGAACCGCCAGATTCTACAAAGGGTAATTTCTACTGTTGTACTTAATTCAAAAAATATATGACCTTTTCAATAGGCTTGTATGGTTTATTTTATTAAGACTGAATACATATTTAAAGTGGTATTGAACCCAAAACCAAAATGCATTATGTTGCAGCTTACCAATCATTAGATATGGTGACTGCATTTGTTTTCTTTTTTGTTTTTTTAAGGCTTTTTTCCCTTCTGTTTTCACCCGGTGATCTGGGCAGTAACAGCTTGTACACAACTCAGGAGGAATGAGCAGAGGAGGCTCAGCAGGCAGCCGCATTGTCGAGGGGCGACGATTAAAGTATAGCTAAAGGCAAAACAATTTTCTTTAGTTTTGGATATAGTGGAGAGGGGTGAGAACACCTGTCAGTTTTTATTGCTGTCTTTGCCCCAGTTAGTGAGATTCACCCTCTCTATTTGTCCTGTTTACCATCCCAAATTTTAGGTTGTCCCCAGAAAAGTAATAGATGGGAAATCTTCCAATGGGGACGCTAGTTCTGGTGACCTGGGGGTCCCCAAGGAATTCCTTTGGGCTCCATGCACACTGGCGTTTTTATAAGCTCATGAAATGCTGGATGAAAAATGCTAATAGTGTTTTTGTCCCGGCTTGTAGTATTTTTTATTTTTTCTGCTGACAGAACGCTCCAAAAAACAATTTTTTTTCTACTGCTAGACGCTGAAGCTCAAAAAACACTAATAGCCTAAAGTAGTGTGCATGGACACATAGGATAACAATATTTAGCTTCTAGGAGCTTAAAAAAGTGTGCATTGAGCATTAATTTGCAGGGATTTCCTCTCGCTTCCTGTTTGGCTATGGGACAGGAAATTAAGGGAAATCTCTGCAATGGGACACAGATGGTGAAATAAAATCTTACAAGGGTTATAACCCTCCCTAACTCTATCAAAAATGAAAAAAAATGTTTTGCCTATAGTTCTACTTTAAATGTATTAGCAGATTTAGAGCCACTAACAAACTGAAGCCAAACTCCAGCTCACACTTTATACAACAAACTGTTTTTTTTTGCATTAATAAATAAAAGCTGATCATTTTAATCACCCCTACCGGTATTAAGGCTCCTTTCACACTGAGGCTCTTTACAGGCGCTATTTAGCTAAAAAATAGCGTCTGTAAAGCGCCTCAAAAATCCCCCCCCCAATCCACCCCAATGAGAAAGCCTGAGTGCTTTCACACTGGGGCGGTGCACTTGCGGCACATTACAAAAAGTCCTGCAAGCAGCATCTTTGCTGCTGTGTATATACCACTCCTCTACTGCCCCTGCCATTGAAATCAATGGCAAGCGTTTCCGAAGTGGCTGCACACCGCTAAAACTAACAGGGTTTTATCATGGCCGCGGCTACCGCTGCAGTGTGAAAGTAGCCTAAAGCAGTGGTAAGCAGCTGCAAAATTAAAAAAAAACAAAAACTCATGTAAGACAATGGCTTAATGTGCTAGTATGCATCGCATGACCCGGGAGGTGGGGCCAAGTCCTGCTGTCTGTGTCAATGGACGCAGCAGCCGGACTCGGGAGCGCACCCGTACGGGTGCCCCCAGGAACATTGGCTCTCCGTTGGGGCACCCGATGAAGAGGAGGAGCCAGGAGAATTTTTTGCTATATATATATTTTTTTTTTTAAATGCGAACCTTTACAATCACTTTAATACAAAGCCCTTTCAGCTCTGCGATGTCATCACTGAGAGGGCGGACATCTTCCCCTGGCCTTTCTTCCAAGTTCGGCGCTGTGAGTGGCCGGAGCCGTGATGACGTTACTCCCGCGCATCAACGAGGGAGCACTCGGTTCCGGCAAGTAGCTGTGAAGGCCCAGCACGGTATGTCGGTTCTTCAGTGCGCATGCACCAGTGACGTCGGCAGCTGCATCAATGGTGAATATCTCCTAAATGGTGCAAGTTTAGCAGATATTCATTTGACCTACAGGTAAGCCTTATTATAGGCTTACCTGTGGGTAAAAATAACAAAACGGGCTTTTCTAAGGCTTTAATTGCTTGGTATCATCCATGCCAACTGATACGTTCTACTGGAGCACTGGAACTTTTGAAAAGCAACAGACTTTCTGGCTGGATCACCGGATGAAATCAGAAAAAAGCCTAAAAAAAAGGAAACAATACAATCATCACATCTGAGAATTGGTAAGCTGCAATATAATTGTCTATTTTTGAGTTTAAAGGAGTTGTAAAATCAGAAGTTTTTTTATCTTAATGCATTCTATGCATTAAGATAAAAAGCCTTCTGTGTTCAGCAGCCCCCCCTAATACTTACCTGAGACCCATCTCTATCCAGCGATGTCCACGAGTGTCTCAGCCATCCGAGACTCTCTCTCCTGATTGGCTGATACACAGCAGCGGCACCATTGGCTCTCGCTGCTGTCAATCAAAGTCAGCTAATCAATCAGGAGAGAGAGGGGGCTGGGCAGGGCCGGGTTGTGGCTGCTTGCTGTGGGGGCACTCAACAGGAGTGAGGTGCCAGGAGCAGTGAACAGGGACCCGAGAAGAGGAGGATCCAGGCTGCTCTGTGCAAAACCAACTGCATAGAGGAGGTAAGTATGACATGTTTGTTTTTTTTATAGAGAAAAAAAAAAAAAACAGACTTTACAATCACTTTAACCACTTACCGACCGGCGTACCACTATAAGTGGCAACATCGTGGCTCTGTCCCGCGAATCGCCGCTTATAGTCGTCACTCGCGTTCACGACGGCTAGGCAGCACGCGCTCATGCCTGCTGCACGTTCCCTGAGGGGGGCCACGGGTCGAACAGACCCTGTCCGCTGGCGACTTGCGATGCCCTGTGACAGAGCCAGAACGGGGAACCGCTGATGTAAACACGGCGGTCCCCATTCTGACAGATGGCATGTCAGGGATCTACTGATCCCTGTACTCGGGATCAGTTAGATCTCTGGTGCCCCTGCCAGCCCAGCCCCCATACAGTTATAACACACCCAGGGAACACAGTTAACCCTTAGATAACCCCTGCAGGTTAACCCCTTCACTGCCAATGACATTTATACAGTAATCAGTGGATATTTAAATTTCTGATCACTGTATAAATGTCATTGGTGCCAAAAAAGTGTCAAAAATGTCTGACATGTCCGCTGCAATATCACAGACATAAAAAAACTGTAAAAACGCCAGAAATGAATTCTCATGGTTTGTAAACGCGGCAACTTTTTTGAGCAAACCAATCAATAAACACCGATTGCGATTTTTTTTTTTTTACCACAAATATGAGAAAGAATATAAATCGGCCAAAACTGATGAATAAATTTAGTTTTTTTATATTTTTTTTGGATTTGTATTTTAGCAAAAAGTAAGAAATATTGTTTTTTTTGCAAAACTGGTGCTCTTTTTTTGTTTATATCGGTGATCAGAAATGACGCAGAGGTGATCAAATACCACCAAAAGAAAGCTCTTATTTGTGGGAACAAAAGAACGCAAAGTTTGTTTGGGTACAATGCCGCACGACCGCTCGATTGTCAGTTAAAGCGACGCAGTGCTGCTTCGCAAAAAGTGCTCTTGTCCTAACACGGCAAATCCTTCCGGGGCTGAAGTGGTTAATACTGCTTTAACCTCTTGCTTGCTGGGTACTTAAACCCCCCTCCTGCCGAGACCAATTTTTGGCTTTCAGCGCTGTCGCATTTTGAATGGGAATTGCGCATTTGTGCGACGTTGTACCCAAACTAAATTTATATGATTTTTTTCCCACAAATAGAGTTTTCTTTTGGTGGTATTTGATCACCTCTGTGTCATTTATGATCGCCGCTATAAACAAACAAAGAGCGATGATTTTGAAAAAAAGGGCAATATTTTTTACTTTTTGCTTTAATAAATATCCAAAAAAAAAAAAAAAAAATTATTCAACAGTTTTGGCCAATATATGTTCTTCTACATATTTTTGGTATAGAAAAAAAATCGCAATCGGCGTATATTGATTGGTTTGCGCAAAAGTTATCACGTCTACAAACTATGGGAATTGATGGCGTTTTTATTATTTATTTTTTACTAGTAATGGCGGCGATCTGCGATTTTCATCGGGACTGCGATATTGGGGCGGACATGTTGGACATTTTTGACACTTTTTTGGGACCAATGACATTTATACAGCGATCAGAAATTTAAATGTCCACTGATTACTGTATAAATGTCATTGGCAGTGAAGGAGTTAACCTGCATGGGGGCAGTGAAGGGGTTAAGTGTGTTCCCTGGGTGTGTTCTAACTGTGGGGGGGCAGGGCTGTTTGGGACAGAACAGATCTAACTGATCCCAGTGACAGGGATCAGTAGATCTGTCATGTCCCCTTCAACAGAATGGAGAATCGCTGTGTTTACATCGGCGGTTCCCCGTTTTGCAGGTCTGACAAGGGATCGCGGGTCTTGGGCGGACATCGAGTCCGTGCCTGCGCCGCCACCTGTGAGTGTGCGCCAGGAGCGCGCACATTGCCAGGACGTCCATAGACGTCCACCCGGGAATTCAGATCCGCGCTGGAGCCATACTTCGGCAATAGCGCGGATCTGAATGGGTTAACAGCTGAACTCCCGGTTATCAGCTAACACAGTTGGTATACCTAAGGCCTCATGCACACATGATGTTTTTCAGCAGCTGTTTTCAGCTGCAGACAGTTTTTTTCTACAGTCAATAAACCCTCCAGCATGTTATCCTATGTGTTCATGCACACATAGGCTGTTATCAGCTGTTTTCAGCAGTGCCATTTTTGAGCTGTAAAAAATAACCCAAGACCAGTGGGTTCTGAGAGATGTTTTTCAGATGTAAAAATGTTCAAACGCTCAAAAACGTGGCTAAACATCGATCCCCAATGTTTTTGGACGTTTTAGATCAATTGAAAAAAAAACAATGGCCCTTAAAAATGCGGAAAAACGCTGGTAAAAGCTGAAAAAAATCATTGATAAGCTACTGACGTTTTTAGGACTTTTTTTTAACATCCTGTGTGCATAAAGCCTGAAAGTGAACAGTTTCACCTTCGGATGGTTTTGCAAATCTGTTCAGCCAGTCTTATGATACAAGTACCCTACCAGATTGCTTAGCTAGACCTCCATTGGAACAGCCGAGCTAGTTCAGGAACACCCTCCCAGCCTGCTGATTGGACAATGAAGGAGCAGCAGCTCAACAGAGTCAACTTTCTGTTCACGCTACTTTCTCCTTTCAGCACATTCCCTCCCGGTAGAGTTGAGCGAACACCTGGATGTTCGGGTTCGGCGGGTCCGGCCGAACTTCGCGAAAAGGTTCGGGTTCGGTACCGAACTTGACCCGAACTTTACCCCGGACCCGAAACCCATTGGAGTCAATGGGGACCTGAACTTTTCCGCACAAAAATGGCTGTAAAAAAGTCCTGCCAAGTGCTAGAGGGCTGCAAAAGGAAGTAAAATGGGTAGAACAAGTGCCCTACAAAAAAATGGGGATAGGGAAAATAACTTAAAATCAAATAAAAAAATAAAAATGGGAAGGGGGGGGTGGATGTGGAGTAGGAGCCTAGAGGTTGACGTGACCGTGGCGGTGGTGGAGGAGGAGGAGGAGCCAACACTTATTGTTGTTTGTTTGTTTTTTTTCTAATTGGGGTAGCCCCCAGAATATTGAGGCATATTCAAAAAAACAAGTATACCAATGGCTGTGTGAGGCCGGTCTAAATGTCTATTCTGCACAAGGTACAGACAAGTCTTGTGGGATCCATGCCTGGTTCTTTTTAATAAATGTTAGCTTGTCCACGTTGGCTGTGGACAGGCGGCTGCGCTTGTTTGTGATAACGCCCCCTACCGTGCTAAACACACGTTCACACAATACACTGGCTGCAGGGCAGGCCAGCACCTCCAAGGCATAAAGGGCAAGCTCAGGCCATGTGCCCAATTTGGAGACCCAGAAGTTGAATGGGGCAGAGCCATCAGTCAGTACGTGTAGGCGTGTGCACACATACTGTTCCACCATGTTGCTGAAATGCTGCCTCCTGCTAAGACATTGCCTATCAGCTGGTGCTGCCATTTGTTGTGGCGGGCTGCTGACAAAGCTTTGCCACATTGCTAACCCTGCCTTCTGAGGTGCTGGCAGTGCCACAGCTGCGTTGGCGGCCTCTTCCTCCTCCTCCTCTGCCTTCGGCTTGTACTTCCACTGAGCCCCCGGTGTCATTTGGGAATGCCCTCAGCAGTGCGTCTACCAGTGTGCGCTTGTAGTCGCACATCTTCCACCCAGTAATCAGAACAAGTTACAATGTGGGCAACTCGGCTGTCGTTGCGCAGGCACTGCAGCATGTAGTCGGCCATGTGTGCCAGGCTGCCCAGAGGCAAAGACAAGCTGTCCTCTGTGGGAGGTGTATCATCTGTGTCCTCCTTATCCCCCCAGCCATGCTCCAGTGGTGCCCACGAGCTGCGTTGGGTGCCACCCTGCTGCGGTTCCTCCTTCTCCTCCTCATGATCTTCCTCGTCCTCCTCATCCTCCAGAACTGTGCCCTGGCTTGAATACGTTTTACCTGGCCTATGCTGGTGCAGGAACCCACCCTCCGAGCCACTTGTAAATGACTGGCCTGATAATCGTGGAAATGACCCCTCTTCCTCCTCCTCCTCATCGTCCTGTGCCACATCCTCTTCCATCATGGCCCGAAGTGTTTTTTCAAGGAGACATAGAAGTGGGATAGTAATGCTGAGAACAGCGTCATCGGCACTGGCCATATTGGTGGAGTACTCGAAACACCGCAATACGGTACACAGGTCTCGCATGGAGGCCCACTCGGTGGTGGGGAAGTGGTGCTGTTCCGCAGAGCGACTGAGCCGTGCGTTCTGCAGCTGAAACTCCACTATTGCTTGCTGCTGCTCGCACAGTCTCTCCAGCATGTGCAAGGTGGAGTTCCACCTTGTGGGCACGTCGCATATGAGGCCGTGAGTGGCAAGGCCGAAGTTCCGCTGCAGCGCAGACAGGCGAGCAGCAGCAGGGTGAGAACGCCAAAAGTGCGCACAGACGGCCCGCACTTTCTGCAGCAGCTCTGACATATCCGGGTAGTTTTTTAGAAATTTCTGTACCACCAAATTCAGCACATGCGCCAGGCAAGGGATGTGTGTCAAACCGGCTAGGCCCAGAGCCGCTACGAGATTTCGCCCATTGTCGCACACCACCAGGCCGGGCTTGAGGCTCAGTGGCAACAACCACTCATCGGTCTGTTGTTCAATGCCCGTCCACAGCTCCTGCGCAGTGTGGGGTTTATCCCCCAAACATATCAGTTTTAAAACAGGAGGTGGTAGAGGAGGAGGAAGCGCAGTAGGAGGAGGCGGCAACAGGAGGCAAAGAGAAATGCCCTGCAATCCTCGGTGGCAGAAGGACATGCGCCAAATGGCTAGCCGCCTCAGGCCCACCCGCCACTACATTTGCCCAGTGTGCAGTTAGCAAGATATAGCGTCCCTGCCCGTGCTTACTGGTCAATGTATCAGTGGTTATGTGGACCTTGCCACAGATGGCGTTGCGCAGTGCACACTTGATCTTGTCCCCGACTTGTTTGTGCAGGGAAGGGATGGCTCACCTGGAAAAGTAGTGGCGGCTAGGAACCACATACTGTGGGACAGCCACCGCCATCAGGTTTTTAAAACTCCGTGTCCACCAGACGGAATTACAGCATTTCAAAGGCCAGGAATTTGGAAATGCTGGCATTCAGGGCCAGGGATCGCGGATGGGTAGGGGGGTACTTCCTCTTTCTCTCCAGTGTTTGGGGGATGGAGAGCTGTAAGCTTACATGGGACCGTGTGGAAATGCTTGGGGACGGTGGCGGACATGGTGGCGTTGCTGTCACTTGCTCTGTTTGCTGAGTGGCAGGTGACACTGTCACTGTAGAGGTGGAGGAAGAGGCCGAGGCAGCAGCAGAAGAGGAAGCAGGAGGAGGTCGAGACCTTTCGTGGATTTTGAGGTAATTATTCCAATGCAGCTTGTGCCTTGAATTTAGATGCCTGATCATGCAGGTTGTGCTCAGGTTTAGAACATTTAGGCCTCGCCTCAGGCTATCATTGCACAGCGCGCAAATCACTCGTGTCTTGTCGTCAGCACATTGTCTGAAGAACTGCCACACGGGGGAACGCCTTTGAGCTGCCTTTGGTGTGCTAGGTCCCTGAGTGCGGTGGGTAGTAGCAGGCCTACTGTCTAGGGGACGCTGGCTCCGCTTTTGCAACCTGCTTTCTCTCTTGCCTCTGTGCGACCACCGCCTCTTCCTCCAAACTGCACACGTCACTCGCATGACCCTCATTCAATGTGGAGTCTAGGACCTCATCATCCTCTTCCACATCATCTTCCACCCACCCTTCACCACTGCCCTCCTTGTCAGTCTGCACACTGAGGAAAGCTGCAGCAGTTGGCACCTGTGTTTCGTCATCATCAGAGACGTGCTGCGCTGGTGTTTCCATGTCCTCATCCTGCAACAGAAGTGGTTGGGCATCAGTGCACTCAATGTCTTCCACTTCTGGGGCAGGGATATGTGGATGGCCCAAGGAAAGCACACCAGGAGAGTCATCAAAAAAGCATAAGAGTCTGTTGCATGACTTGGGGCTCAGACTGCTTGACTAATTTACAAGGGGCTGAGGTGAAAGACAGATGGCCATGGGGTTCAGGTGCCAACTCTGAGCTTTCATCAAGGGACCGGGAGGGAGACAATGTGAAGGAACTGGAGGCATTGTCAGCCACCCAATCTACTATCGCCTGTACTTCTGGCCTCACCATTCGTTGAGCGGCATTTGGGCCTACCATATAACGTTGAAGGTTCTGTCGGCTACCTGAGGAAGGTGTTTCACTTGTGCGTGTAGTTAGCACAGATTGACCACGTCCTCTCCTTCCAACAGGAGCTTCACCAACACCAGCAGCACCACGACCACATCCCTTATTTGATGCTCTCCTCATTCTGCCCGCAAATGTACTATGTAGCACTATTTAAGTATTTATTAATACAAAAAAAAAAAATGAATAATAAATTCTTCTTCTACAGGACCAGCAGGAACCTCTCCATTTAGAACTAGGAAATGATTATATAACAATAATCTGTCCCTTACAGCAACAGCAGGGACCTGACCCTATAGGAGTAGGCAATGATTTTAGAAAATTAATCTGTCCCTTACAGGACTAGCAGGAACCTCTCCCTTTAGAACTAGGAGATGATTATAGAACAATAATCTGTCCCTTACAACAACAGCAGGAACCTGACCCTATAGGAGTAGGCAATGATTTTAGAAAAATAATCTGTCCCTTACAGGACCAGCAGGAACCTCTCCCTTTAGAACTAGGAGATGATTATAGAACAATAATCTGTTCCTTACAGCAACAGCGGGAACCTGACCCTATAGGAGTAGGCGATGATTTTAGAAAAATAATCTGTCCCTTACAGGACCAGCAGGAGCCTCTCCCTTTAGAACTAGGAGATGATTATAGAACAATAATGTGTCCCTTACAGCAACAGCAGGAACCTGACCCTATAGGAGTAGGCGATGATTTTAGAAAAATCATCTGTCCCTTACAGCAACAGCAGGAACCTGACCCTATAGGAGTAGGCAATGATTTTAGAAAAAGAATCTGTCCCTTACAGGACCAGCAGGAACCTCTCCCTTTAGAACTAGGAGATGATTATAGAACAATAGTCTGTCCCTTACAGCAACAGCAGGAACCTGACCCTATAGGAGTAGGCGATGATTTTAGAAAAATCATCTGTCCCTTACAGGAACAGCAGGACCACGTCCTCTCCTTCCAACAGGAGCTTCACCAACACCAGCAGCACCACGACCACATCCCTTATTTGATGCTCTCCTCATTCTGCCCGCAAATGTACTATGTAGCACTATTTAAGTATTTATTAATACAAAAAAAAAAAAATGAATAATAAATTCTTCTTCTACAGGACCAGCAGGAACCTCTCCCTTTAGAACTAGGAGATGATTATAGAACAATAATGTGTCCCTTACAGCAACAGCAGGAACCTGACCCTATAGGAGTAGGCAATGATTTTAGAAAAAGAATCTGTCCCTTACAGGACCAGCAGGAACCTCTCCCTTTAGAACTAGGAGATGATTATAGAACAATAATCTGTCCCTTACAGCAACAGCAGGAACCTGACCCTATAGGAGTAGGTGATGATTTTAGAACAATAATCTGTCCCTTACAGCAACAGCAGGAACCTGACCCTATAGGAGTAGGCGATGATTTTAGAACAATAATCTGTCCCTTACAGGACCAGCAGGAACCTCTCCCTTTAGAACTAGGAGATGGTTATAGAACAATAATCTGTCCCTTACAGCAACAGCAGGAACCTGACCCTATAGAACTAGGAGATGATTTTAGAACAATAATCTGTCCCTTTAAGCAGTAGACTCTACCTAGTCCAGTCAGATCGTTCTGTAATGCAGGATGAGATGTTATTTGATCTGCAATCTGTCCCTAAAAGCAGTAGTAGTAGTAATCTCTACAATCCACAATCAGATCATTCTGTAATGCAGGATGAGATCTGCAATCTGTCCCTCAAAGCAGTAGTAGTAGTAATTTCTACCTATTCCACAATTGGATCGTTCGGTGACACAATCAGATCATTCGGTAATGCAGGATGAGATCTGCAATCTGTCCCTCAAAGCAGATCGTTCTGTAATGCAGGATGAGATCTGCAATCTGTCCCTCAAAGCAGTAGTAGTAGTAATCTCTACCTAGTCCACAATCAGTTTGATGAGATGTTATTATATCTGCAATCTGTCCCTCACAGCGCCGGCAGCATCCTCTCCCTACACTACCCAGAGAGCATGTGACATGCAGCACTAAGTGACTCCAGCTAATAAAGAGGCTGGGTCACGTGATGCACTGGCCAATCACAGCCATGCCATTAGTAGGCATGGCTGTGATGGCTTCTAAGGGCAAACCAGTGAAACACTTGTTGATTGGCTGCCCTGCAGCTATTCAACATGCGTGATCAAAACCCGAACCCAAACTTTTTTTCAAATGTCCGGGTTCGGGTCAGGGTCACGGACACCGGGGTTCGCTCAACTCTACCTCCCGGTCCTGTGGGGTAGATGATTACAGGAAGCTAATATAAGGACATAATCGGTTCAGTACACTAAGTGCATTTAATAAGGACAGAGTTGTTTTCTGCATTTTAGCTCTGTCTGGGGTCAAATTTAACCTGCGTTTTTATTTATGAATATATATATAGTGTCAAGAATAAATGAGTATATAAATGTAATAGAAGCAGAAAAATGTTGCTTAGGTTGAGTTCTCTTTAACAATATGAGCGGCCGATTCATATTCCTGGTCTCAGCACTAATAAATAGCGGTATGCTTTCAGAGCTAAGCCTTTTACTATGTGACCTGCCTAAGGCCCCTGCAACCTATGCTTCCTTCCATCTAAATCCTGACTACAGAGCGCAGCGTGTGCACTAGCTAGTGATGGGACGCCTCCATGGAGTGTAATGCTATAATTCTCTACCTCTGCCAGCCGGTGTAATCAGAATTCAGATGGAAGGGAGCAAAGGTTGCAGCAGTCCTGGGCAGCACACCTCTCAGCAGAAAGCTGACCTCTGGAAGCACACAGTTATGAGCCTTCTAGGTAATATTGCTGGTGAGATCAGGAGAAGGCATTCTGTATGTCAGCTACTTTGTTAAAGTACATAAATGTAATTTATGTCAATTAACGCTAATTGAGATATAAACACAGAAGGAGAGACTTCATTTATTCTGATCTTAGTACAGTTCACCTGCATAGGTCCAAGCTATCCCTCTGTTGGAACCAAATCTCTCTGTCCCTCTTTCTTCCACAGTTGTCCCTCTTTTTGGCCCAATGTATACACCAGGGGTGCTCAACCTTTTGAGGAGCAAGGGCTACTTAAAGCGGAGCTCCACCCAAAAGGGGAAGTTCCGCTTTAACGACTCATCCCCCCGCTCCTCTTGAATTATTGGCACTTTTGAGGAGTGGGGGGGGGGGGGGGTGGGTACCTGATTTTCACAGGTACTCGCTCCCACTTCCGTTAAGCAGTCGTAAAAAGGTTCTCCTGCCTCCCCCCTGCAGTCTTCTGGGACACTGACAGGTCCCAGAAGACTGCATCCACCATGTACGATGTGCAGCGCTACTCACACATGCGCAGTGGGCACCCAGCTGTGAGCTGTCACAGCCGGGTGCCCATGTTAAAGGTGCCGAAGCCGGGGAGGGAAGACAGCGGGTGAGACCGACTGGGGTGAGCACACCGCTAGATCATGGGACAGGTGAGTGGCTGTTTTTTTAAAAGTCAGTTTTTGTAGCTGCTGGATTTTACTTTTTTCACAGGTGACTGGAACTCCGCTTTAAATGATTTGTTAACCGGTCACAGGCCACAGTGAACTATGGGGTTTTACTGCCACCCAAACCACAAATGTAAATGAGCACTTACTGTCCTGAGTCCCCTCTAAAGCTTCTTTCACACTGATGTGCTGCGGTTCACCCGCACCACGGATGCAGCACAGTGAACCAGTAACTCCTGCAGGTTAGCTATTCTGAGCCATAGACTTCTATTCCATCTTGTGGGTGTGGTGTATTTTCTGAAAGTGAACCAAAACAACTACATTCAGGAATTTTGCTGCACTTCCAGAAAGCACATCAAACCTGCAGGATATAATAGAAGCAGTCAGTGGCAGCCTGTACATAAGGGGTGCAGCCCCCCTAATCCATGCGCCCGGCCCCTAATCTTCATGCAGGGTGCCAGACGCATGGATACCAATGGGGTTTTTTTTTTTTTTAGAAACACATGATTAGAGCCCAAGGCTCTAATTAGGCTAAAAAATTGGCAGCTGAGAGAAGGTGGAGTGAAGCCAGAGACGTAGGGTGAAGTCGTCAAGGAGGAGGAGATGCAGGAAGGAGTCCAAGCTGCCTGCAACCTAGATGGGGTAAGTGCGGGTCTGGTCAAGTTTGAATGAGCAACCGACCGGGGGGGGGGTGTCGGCGGGATGTCTTGTTTGCCGTGCCCCCCCCAAAATATACAGTACCAGCTGCCACTGAATAGAAGTGCACCTGTGGATCAGTGTGAAAGCAGCCTAAAAACATTTTTATGAGTGCTAATATGAAAAAGCGCAGTGTATGTGATATTTAATACACTGACCATTTCCCCTTCCAGCTTCTGCTGGCATTGCTTTCCAGGCTGCTAGAAAGGTCCCATGTGAAGTACACTTGATATCACTCCGCCTGGGACAGGAGTTGGTGCTACAGAGGAACCATTGACTCATGCGGCTCCTACTCCCTCCGCATTCACCTTCTCCCCTACGCTGCCGGCTCCATGAACTATGTTGGAGACAGGCAAGAATAAACACCCTACAGAAGTTCTAACCCTTCTCTATGCCAAATGAAAAACAAAATGCCTTTAGATACACTTTTCCTTGTTTTTTGCTCGTACAGCACATTGTGTGTGCTACGTTAGAATCCCATTGTTGTAGAAGGTAGGAATAGATATGAAATGTGCCAAAACACTGGCATCCTTGTATGGTTTTGTCTTTGGGCTTATCCTAGATATCTATATGCTTGTCACCTCTCTAGCATTGTATCTAATTCTCTCCATATTCACAATTTTCTGTAGCAAAGGCGCCGTTTTGTAATTTGCATGGCGTGTTTTGCTATGGTTAGCAGCTCTAGGGAATCCGTTCTTGGGAGAAATATCTAATTTGCATTTTAACAGTTTGGCACTGTTAATGAATAAGTGTGTGCACAGTGACTCATTTGTGTAGTGGCATCGAAATCAGGGGGAAGTTTATTCCTTTTTCCTCTGTGCAGTCTAAAAATTCACTTATTAAAATAGTTTAGCATTTCCATCTTAATCTTTCCCTGCGGAGAAAAGAAGAGGCATCACGTTTCTGGAAGTTTTGAGCAGAAATATTATCTGATTAATTGTTTTGTGATGTTAAGAACATTCCTTCTGATAGAGCTGAAATGGAATGCTACTGAAACAACAGGTTCTGTAATGTGTCTTAGTGTTATTGTAAAGGATCCTATAATTGGCTTTTTTTTTTTGTTTAAAGTCTATTTGTTTGTGTGATGTGTGAGATAGTGATTTAAAAGAAAAGTGTAAGATTCATAAAAAAAAATATATATATACTCACCTAGGTGGATGCAGCATCGGTCCCTTGCTACCTCTAAGACTGAGAATTGAGCGATCAAACACCGCTGATCGCTCAGCTCTCGGTCTTAAGCCTGCAGAGAGCTGGTTTAATGTCGGGATCCACCCAGATGCCTGACCGACTCTCTGCTCGGTCCCTCCAGTGCTCACTGGACTATGCAGGAGGCGGGAGCAGCTGGTTAAAACTCTCAGCAGCTTGCTGAGAGGCTGAGCCAGGTGGCGATCCAGGCCTCTGGGTGGATCCCGTTTAAAATTTTTTTAGAGCCTGGACTGGCTCTGTGACGTCAGCCGATAGCAGCTGAAAATGGGTCACATGAATGCAGAATGAACTGTACTCTGGTGATCCATAGGAGAAGTACAGCCAAAACCGCTTTGGCTATACTTTAGGGAAAAATATGAAAATAAAAGTGATGTTAGATATAGCAAATTGCAATGTAGCATGTTGAAAAAAAAAATATATATATATATATATACACGCTATATTGTCAAAACTATTGGTGCACCTGCCTTTACACGCACATGGATTTTAATAGCAGTCTTAGTCCGTAAGGTTCAATATTGAGTTGGCCCACCCTGTGCCGCTATAACAGCTTCAACTCTTCTAGGAAAGTTGTTCACAAGATTTAGGAGTGTGTCTATGGGAATGTTTGACCATTCTTCCAGAAGCACATTTGTGAGGTCAGGCACTAATTTTGGATGAGAAGGCCTGGCTCACAGTCTCCGCTCTAATTCATCCCAAAGGTGTTCTATTGGGTTGAGGTCAGGACTCTGTGCAGGCCAGTCAAGTTCCTCCACCCAAACTCGCTCATCCATGTCTTTATGAACCTTGCTTTGTGCACTGTCATGTTGGAACAGGAAGGGGTCATCCCCAAACTGTTCCCACAAAGTTGGGAGCATGAAATTATCCAAAATGTCTTGGTATGCTGATGCCTTAAGAGTTCCCTTCACTGGAGCTAAGGGGCCAAGCCCAACCCCTAAAAACAACTCCACACCATGATCCTCCCTCCACCAAATGATTTGGACAAGTCCATAAAGACATGGATAAGCCAGTTTGGGTTGGAGGAACTTGACTGGCTTTGAGGTGCAGGGCAGTCAAGTTCCTCCAACCCAAACTCGCTCATCCATGTCTTTATGAACAGTTTGGGTATGGCCCCTTCCTGTTCCAACATGACTATGCACCAGTACACAAAGCCAGGTCCATAAAGACATGGATGATAAAGTTTGGGGTTGAGGAACTTGACTGGCCTGCACAGAGTCCTAACCTCAGCCCAATAACACACCTTTGGGATGAATTGGAGTGGAGACTGTGAGCCAGGCCTTCTGGTCCACATCAGTGCCTGACCTCACAAATGCACTTCTGGAAGAATGGTCAAACATTCCCATAGACACACTCCTACACTTTGTGGACAGCCTTCCCAGAAGAATTGAAGCTGTTATAGCTGCCAAGGGTGGACCAACTCAATATTGATTGATTGGTAATTCAAGCAGCATAAATGTTTGAGTTTGACCTTGTATTGACCTTTTGCCATGCCCTATACAGCAGCACTCAGGCTGGGAGAAGTAGAAGCAGCGCAATGAACCAGTTAGCTGTGCGAACCAGAAACGTCCTGTTTGGAGGAGAGAGTAATGTGACAGGGAGATCATCAGTCTACTACTTCTCCTTTTATAGTCCAGTGACAGTCTGGGGGAGGGACAAGACCTGTAAGAGTTACTTAACTGCAGCAGAGAAAAAAAGGGATTTTATTAAAACTTACCGTAAAATCCTTTTCTCCGAGTTCACTGACAGACGCAGCTCTCCATTACGTGTGGGGTTTATGCTGGTCTCACTAGGAGTTAACCAGGCAGGGAAAAGAAACAGCTGGCCCCTCCCATGGGGGGCCGTCCTATCTTCCCACATAAACCTCCTCATAGCATAGCTCTTCAGTTTGTACACAAGCCGTACAAGAACAGAGCACAGAGGGGTGGGTGCTGCGTCTGTCAGTGAACTCGGAGAAAAGGATTTTACGGTAAGTTTTAATAAAATCCCTTTTTCTCCTATCGTTCACTGACAGACGCAGCTCTCCATTACGTGTGGGGATGTCCCCAAGCTGTGTCAAAAAGAGGGGTGGGTAAACGCTAACAGTACCCAACTGAACCTCTAAGGAGGTGCCAGACGTGCATACACTGCCGCCTGCAAAATTTTGCAGCCAAAAGCAGCATCCGAAGATGCAAGCACAGCAACCTATAAAATTAGTGAAAGTGTGTACTGAGGCCCAAGTGGCCGCCTTGCACACCTGCGACACCGAGACCTGGTGTCTAAAAGCCCAGGAAGTGCTAACAACCTGGGTAGAATAAGCCGTGACCGGAAAAGGGGGAACCTTGCCCCGAACAGAATAGGCATGGGTCACGGACTGTCTGATCCAATGAGAAATCGTAGCCAACGAGACCTCCAACCCTGTGCGCGGACCCTCTGACAGCCAAACAAGGCATCAGCTTTTAGAAAAGAAGCTGTGGCAGCCAAGTACACTCGTAAGGCTCTCACTACGTCCAAAGTATGCAACCCAATCTCTTTTGAGTATGACGGACGAGGGCACAATGAAGGAAGGACAATATCTTCATTAAGTGAAAGGAAGAAACCACCTTCGGAAGGAATGAAGGAGAGGGTCGCAAGACCGCCTTGTCCCGATGTAGGACCAGGTAGGGAGACTTGCACGATAGTGCTGCTAATGCAGACACCGTCTGGCGGAAGTGATGGCAACTAAAAAGGCCACCTTCTGCGACAGCAATTGTAAGGAATTCTCCCTGATATTCCCATATGGCGGTTTCTGAAGTACAGAAAGCACCAAATTCAGATACCCCGGAGCCCTCGGAGCCTTTACCCGAGGCGCCACATGTCGCGCACCTTGTACAAAAGTACGAATCAACGAGTGCGAAGCCAAGGTCTCTGAAAAAGAATCGCCAGAGCCGATATCTGGCCCTTGAGTGTGCTCAAAGCCTGGTTTTTGTTCAGGCATTGCTGCAAAAAGTCAGGACCGTGGACACGACATAAGAGCGAGGGTTATGACCCTCCGCCTCGCACCAAGCTATATAAGCCTTCCAGGTGTGGTGGTAAATCTTGCAGGAAGTACACTTGCAAGCCTACCACAACGTAAGGATCACTGAGTCAGCGACTCCCCTGTCTCTTAGCACCTGGGACTCAACAGCCAAGCTGTTAAAACCAGCGAGGGTAAAGCAGGGTGCAAGATGGGCCCCTGAGACAGAAGGTCGTCTCGCAGCAGGAGCCGCCAAGGGGCATCTGCCACCATGTGCACCACGTCGGCATACCAAGTGCGCCGAGGCCAATCTGGAGCCACCAGGATCATTGGTATCCCCTCCGCCACTATCCTGCGTATCAATCGCGGAGGCAGTTTTATCGGAGGGAAAGCGTACAGAAGGCGGTAATGGCCCCAGGGGGCCACCAGAGCGTCCGTGGCCACTGCCAACAGATCCTTCGTTCTGGACACAAAGGTCTCCACCTTGTGATTGAATCGAGACGCCATGAGATCCACGTCTGGCGTCCCCCCATCTGCGGCAAATCTGATTGAACACCTCCGGGTGGAGAGACCACTCTCCCTGGTCCAGCGTCTGGTGACTGAGAAAGTCCGCCTGCCAGTTCTCCACACCGGGAATGTAAATGCCAGAGATTGCCGGAACGTGACGTTCCGCCCAACGTAGTATCAGAGCTGCCTCCGCCGCAGCTTCTGGACTCCTCTGATGGTTCACATATGCCACTGCTGTGGCATTGTCCGATTGATTTTGAATCGGACGACCCTGCAATCTCACCCAGTGAAAAAAGGCACAATCTGAGTGCTCTCAGCTCCAGGACAATGATGGGGAGACGAGCCTCTTGCACCGACCAACGGCCCTGGGCAGACAGCTGCCCCAGGATCCCTCCCCAGCCTGAAAGACTGGCATCCGTGGTGATGATCACCCACTGAAGGGGCAGGAACTACTTCCCCTGAGTCAAGGTCGAGTCCCGAAGCCACCAAGCCAGAGATGCCCTGGTCTGGGAGCTCAGACGGATCCGAAAGTCCAAGGACCGAGGGGACCTGTCCCACCGAGCCAGAATTGCTCGCTGAAGGAGACGAGTGTGACTCTGTGCGAATTGCCTCGAACGACGAGACCATGAGCCCTAGCACCCACATACAGAACCTGCCGACTGCAGAGACAGCAACTTGGCTGGAGGGAGGAACACCTTCGCCTGTTCTGTGTCCAGAATTGGACCCAGATACTCCAGGCGACAGGATGGAGAGACCGACAACTTCTGCAGGTTGAGTAACCAACCGAAGTCCTGCAGCGATGCCATTGTGAGTCTCCCATTCTCCTCCAGAACCGAAGCGGACTCCGCTCGCAGGAGCAGGTCATCTAGGTGGGCTACCACCGCAATGCCTCTCTGTCGGAGCAACGCCAACCCTGGGGCTAGCAGTTTTGTGAAAACTCGAGGTGCTGAGGCCAGGCCGAAGGGGAGTGCCACAAATTGAAAATGGAGGTCTCCCACTGCAAAGCGCAGGAAGCGCTGATGCCGTGGACAAATAGGTACATGGAGGTACGCATCCCTGATGTCCAGGGACGCCAAAAATTCCCCCTGATGAAGGGCGGCCACGACCGAGCGGATAGATTCCAACCGGAATTTCCGCGCCCTGACATACCGGTTCAGGGCCTTAGGTCCAGTACTGGCCGAACCCCCCCCCCCCCCTTTTTCGGGAACCAGGAATAGACTCGAGTAGAAACCTCGAAACCTCTCTTCTGGAGGCACTGGCACGATCACCCCCTGGACCGAAAGTGCTTGGGCAGCCCCAAAAAGAGCCTCCCGGCGGTCCTGTGGGAGCCTTAAGTTTGATGGGAAGAACCTGTCTGGGGGTAGAGTGTTGAACTCTATCCTGTACCCGGTGGACACCACTTCCCCGGACCCAACGATCAGGAATGTGGGCCAGCTACCGCCTGCGAATCCCAGAAGACGCTCCCCCACCCGATTTCCGGGTGGGGGCAACCCATCAGGCTGAAGAGGACTTGTCCTCCGCCTTTTTGGTTTCGCCTGCCACTGCCGGTACCCGGCCCCTGCAGCAACCTTACTGTGTCTACGGCGAAACTCGCGCCTCCAGGCTCTGGGAAGAAGGGCACTTACCTCCTGTGAAATCATTAATGATCTCACCCAGCCGTGGACCGAATAGACGTCCACCCTGAAAGAGAAGGTCTGTGGAAGCATGGTCACTGGACCAAAAATGCAACCAGAGTACCCGTCTGAAGATACTGCAACACTGCTACCCTGGATCATATAGGCAGTAAATCAACGGCCGCATCACCAAGGTACTTGCGACCTCGGAGCAAATACAGCCCTCTGCGGCGTATCCAGCAGGCGGCTGCAGTCCAGATATTCTGGAGCTCCGCCATACGCTCAGACAGATATCGCGCCGCCATGGCGGACGTCAGGGCTGGCTGCAGAGTAGAGCCTGCCACCAGGAAGAGCGACTTTAACAGCGCCTCTGCCTTTTGTCAGCGGGGCCCTTGAAGGCTGGAAACCATTCCAGAGGAATGGCCGTCGTCTTATTAAGGTGAGCTATCGGCGGAACCCCAAGGCGACTCCCATCTTTTTTTTTTTTTTTTTTTTTAAATCTTTCCTCAAGGGATAGCGAGCAGTGAACCGTTTGGACCTATGTCCCTTGGAGTGTGGGAGGAAACCGGAGCACCGGAAGGAAACCCACGCATGCACAGGGAGGACATGCAGCCAGCAAGCATTATGCTGCCAGGCGCAAGTGCTACCCACTACACCACTGTGCTGCGCTAAAAGAATGCTGCGGACGCTGCCATTTACAATAAACAAGGTAATCAGGAAATCGATCATGTGGGTAAGCCTTGAGTGCCCTAGGGGGCCTGGAGGACCCACACACACATGCGCAGAAATCAGCGATTCGCCATCCTGGCTCAGTCACATCGTAGTGCGATACCAATCATAATGGCGCAGCTGCCGTCCCCTGATCCTCTTCTCTGTCCGAGGGATTTTCCGGATCAAAATCCTCCCTTGAAAAGCAAGGAGGAGGGGGACGCTTCTCGGGGGGCCTGTTGGTGACATCCGCCATGGGGAGAATTCACTAAAGACCGCCACAGCTGGTCCAGAAAAGCCCCTTGCGCAGATTGCGCCGCCGCTGATTGCTCCTAGCATGTTCATCTCCCTTAGTAACACATAGATGCATACTAAAAATTAAAGGCACCCCCACACAGCCGCACACCACCGCCCCACAGTGCACCAGGGAACCCAGGAGGACTGCACCCACCGCCACCAGCACCCACAGGGGAGCCCAACTATACTTGCTGTTTGCTGCCATAACCCTGAGGATTGTCAGAGAGCCGCACCTTCAGGAGCACACACCGTTCCAAAGTGAAAGTAAAAACTGTAGACACGTTTTTGCAGAAGCAGGGATTCCAATATGGCCGCCGTTGAACATTAGAGGCCGAAAAACACCTGCATGGAACGTGCAGTACCGCAAATGGCCGCTCTGAGCGCTAGAGGGAAAGCCCCATAGGCCCAATATGTCTGCGGCTACGGCAAAATGGCGGCGGTCCGCCGCAAAATGGCGGCCGATCGCCGCATGACAGCGAAAAACCACCGAATGGCGCTAGACGGGGGGGAAGGGGGGGTGTGAAGGGGTGAACAGGAGCTCCACACGCCCCTACCGGCGGCTACCCAGCAAAAAAAACCATTTTTTTTTTGGGTCGTTGGTCCCCCCTTTCTGCCCCTAAAAAGGGGGGAAGGAAGGAACTCTCACTCACCACTCCGGACGACGCCATGGGTAGCCACCCAGTCGCAGACCTTCCGCCCCTGCTTGGGCGGTATGCTGCAGGCCAGAAAGTCGCCCTTCCCGAATCGCATCCGGGGCTGGGCGTAAGGGGGGATCACCCCAGGCCACCTGCACGGAACGGGCACGAGGCGGCGGGTTCCCATACGGCGGGACTGGCTCGCATCGGTCGGCCAGGCCGGGGAGAGTACAGAGCCCATGGACTCTCTATGCCCCCGCCAGCTTCTTGATAGCAGATCAATTGCTTGATAGAAGACAAATAAAAGTAAAAGAAAATTAAATAAAAAACGGTCACAAACAGGACCGCAATTCCCCTGAAGGGAAGCCAGGTCAACTCCTTGCAAACTAGGCATTGAAACTGGAGAGTTATGCTATGTGGGGGTTTAGGTGGGAAGAGAGGACGGCCCCCATGGGAGGGGCCAGCTGTTTCTTTTCCCTGCCTAGTTAACTCCTAGTGAGACCAACATAAACCCCACATGTAATGGAGAGCTGCGCCTGTCAGTGAACGATAGGAGAAATCACGTCTCCTGCCCTGCTAGGCAGGTTTGTGTAAATCTCAGAACTGAATGGATAAAAATACAATAATTTGAAAGATCAAATGGCCCCCATATATGTATTTCATTTCTGTATTAAAGGAGAAGTGTGGAGTATTAAAAATATAAACAAACATACTCGCCTAGGTGGATACAGCATTGATCCGATGTTGCATCTGTTCCCCACTGCCTCTAACCCGAGAACTTTTCATTCAAAGACAGCTGATCACTCAGTTCTCAGGCTTTGTTGAGCAGAAAGGCAGTGATTGTCATGTACCAGCTCTTTGCTCTGCCCCTCTGCTGGGCTGTGGAGGGGGCAGGAGTGCACTGAGAGGCTGAGCTAGCTGCCAGTCAGGCATCTGCGTGGATCCCGACATTAAGTTCAGAATCTCTCCAGAGCCTGGCCCTGGACCGACTGAGTAACATCAGCCGACAACGGATTTTAGCCTGCTGTTGGCTGAACAGGGGTCACAGGAGTGCAGTACAAAGTGCACTCCGGTGATCCTCAAGAGAATTAGGGCCAAATGAGCTTTGACCCTATTTCTCCTTTAAGCTGTTCGCATTGGGTGCAGCGGTAGTAAATGTTGGGCGGGGGTTAAGGGTAAAGGCATAATGTGCTAGTATGCATTGCATACAAGCGCATTATGAAATACTTCCCTTGAAACGAAACCTTCCAACGGCGTGCTGTCATTACGACGTGCTTGAATGACCAAGCCGCAATGACATCACTTCCGCGCATGCACGAAGGAGTCACGGCCGTAGCACAGAGCTCTGAAGGAATGGCATGAGTCGAGTTTACTACCACTTTAAATCCTGACACTGTTGACTTCCTGCCCTTGATTTCCTGGGCACACAGAAGTGGATGGAATGATGCTGGGCATGATTTGGCCTGGAAGAGTGCTTCGGGGACAGCACCAGATAGGATAGGAGATAAGTTGCATATTACAGTTTAAACTTCTTTTTATTTATTTATCTTAACACAAGCTGAATACCGATTGTTTACATCTATATATCAAGCTGGAATAAGACTTTAAGTCCTAGTAATATGCATGCAACTATTTCATATCGTTGTGACATTTGTTTATTTTGTTCTTCACGGTGTAGCTGAAAGATCAGAAGAAGGACCTGAGCAGTGTGCAGGAGGCTTGCAGGAACTCCAAGGAATATCTGGAAACCTGGAAAAAGCTGTACACTACTCATTGCCGGGAGCTTGAAGAGCTCTATGAGAGGCATGATAATGATGCCACAGACGAATTAAAGGAGATTAAATACAGCCTGACCGAGAAGGCAATTGAAGATCTCAGACACGTCCAGAGTGCTGTAATTATCTCGGATATGTTGAAACTCAATGTGCCCAGAATGCATCTCCAGCAGGCACTAGACGAGCACAAGAGAGAGGCGGCACTTCTGGCTCAGCAGCTAGAGAAAGAGGAAAGCGACAAGGCCGGCGAATCAAGAGCCTCCCTGGAGAGCACCATGAGGAAACTTGATGAGGAATTCAAACTGAACGTCAAAGAGCAGAAGAACCTCAGAAACTGGGAACAGTGCTTATTCTCGTATGTAACCCCTGACTCTGGATTGTTTTCACCATAAATATGTCTGCCAGTGCTCACTGTTTTTTCACCCGGGATAATGGATGCCTATTTCAAAATTCCCTGTGAAGCATTAGACAGAAAATGTGTTCTGAATCACACAGATGTATAACATTTTTATTGAGAGAGATTTCCAATCTACAGTAGAATGAAAGCATTTTTAAAAAGTGCAGTAGAAACAAATACACAGAGATTAGGCATTAGAAGTCCATTCCCCAGAAAGGTCCACCCTACAGAGTCTATTGATGTTTCTAACTCATCAGGACCCAAGCTCCTTTAGTACTTAAAGGGAAAAAAATTAAAAGTCAGCAGCTACAAATACTGCAGCTGCTGACTTTTAATATATAGACACTTACCTGTCCAGGGAGCCCGCGGTGTCGGCACCCCAGCCGATCTTCAAATCGACTGTCGGGTGCAGCCGCCGCTATTCCAGGTAGGGGAACCCGGCATTTAAGACTTTCGACTTCATGGCCGGTTCCCTACTGCGCATGGCTGGCCCGGTGGTGGAGGAAGGGGCCAAACTTCCTGGAGATCGGGCCCCCATGAAGTGGGGAAGGGGACCTGTCAAAAACAGGTCCCTGTTCCCCCCTCCCCCCTGAAAGGTGCCAAATGTGACATCAGAGGGGGAGCAATTAAGCGGAAGTTCCACTTTTAGGTGGAACTCTGCTTTAAGTAGTAATTAAGTGGAAGGGCATATGAGCCACTCAGCCTGTCGGGCAAATGGAATTGATGAAGAAAGGTAAATTAGTCCAGCAATGTGTTCAGCAGAGGTTGAGCCCAAGGATGCCAGCAGCTAAGGTAGCCATTATGGATACTGGATTCTGAGGGCATTTGGGCAACATAGAGAATAAGAGAATAGAATGGCAGAGAGAAGAGAAGGGGAAGGAAAGCAGAAAAAATGGGGGCACATAGAAACTGAATGTGTAGGATGGGACTGGGAGTGGTTTCATATGGCTCCTGACCTTTCTATTATATATTGTGTACCCCAAAGGCAAAGCATTTCAAAGTGTCTATAAGGAGCGATCAAAATCATTTTTTTCATTAATGAGCCATTTTTTCTTTCACTTGCGTGATCCTGGGGAGTGGTTGACCAATATGCTTTGGTGAGCACCTGTTTAGCCACGATAAAGAGAAACATCCCAAGTCGAAGTTGGGAGCTGGTACAGTGCTTGGATTCCAGTTTCAGGAGAGCCTTTTAGGAGTTTTCGGGATGCCATTACCCATGAGTAATTTGACCAACTAGTATACATAGGTCTATTATCGTTGATTTTGGGGTATTTTTGTCATATTTGGAAGAGTATATCTGGATTAGCCTAAAGCATGAGCTGGAGGCTGTAAGAGCAAGCTTTTCCAAGCAATGCAGAACCAGTTACCACTGCATAAAGTATAGCATAAGGGTTTATTCAGTAGGGAAATGAGCTGTAGCTTGCAGTTGCAGCTTATGTCCAGCACCTTCTACAAGTCACACATATATTGGCATTCATTTTTATTTATGTTTTGATTTCAACAGTCTGATTTTTTAACCTTTCTGTTATCTGTGGATTAACACAGCTTGTCACACATTATAATAGTGTTACTCCATATTTTTTAATTTATTTATGAAGATTAATTTGCGATTACTCTTTACCTGCATGTAGGCCAAAGCTGCAACTTCTACCTCAACCTTCCTGAAGGTACACATCACTGTGCTTAGATCCCCACATTTTACATTTCCTCAGACTGGTGTAAATGTTTTATCTCTCAGTCACAAATAATATACAGTATCTCACAAAAGTGAGTACACCCCTCACATTTTTGTAAATATTTTGTTACATATTTTCATGTGACAACACTGAAGAAATGACACTTTGCTACAATGTAAAGTAGTGAGTGTACAGCTTGTATAACAGTGTAAAGTTGCTGTCCCCTCAAAATAACTCAACACACAGCCATTAATGTCTACACCGCTGGCAACAAAAGTGAGTACACCCCTAAGTGAAAATGTCTAAATTGGGCCCAATTAGCCATTTTCCCTCCCCGGTGTCATGTGACTCTTTAGTGTTACAAGGTCTCATGTGTGAATGGGGAGCAGGTGTGTTAAATTTGGTGTTATCGCTCTCACCCTCTCATACTGGTCACTGGAAGTTCAACATGGCACCTCATGGCAAAGAACTCTCTGAGGATCTGAAAAAAAAAGAATTGTTTCACCACATAAAGATGGCCTAGGCTATAAGAATATTACCAAGACCCTGAAACTGAGCTGCAGCACAGTGGACAAGACCATACAGCGGTTTAACAGGACAGGTTCCACTCAGAACAGGCCTCCCCATGATCAACCAAAGTAGTTGAGTTCACGTGCTCGTCATATCCAGAGGTTTTCTTTGGGAAATAGACGTATGAGTGCTGCCAGCATTGCTGCAGAGGTTTAAGGGGGGGGGGGGTTGTCAGCCTGTCAGTGCTCAGACCATACGCCGCACTCTGCATCAAACTGGACTGCATGGCTGTCGTCCCAGAAGGAAGCCTCTTCTAAAGAGGATTCACATGAAACCCCACAAAACAGTATGATGAAGACAAGCAGACTAAGGACATGGATTACTGGAACCATGTCCTGTGGTCTGATGAGACCAAGATAAACTTATTTGGTTCAGATGGTGTCAAGCATGTGTGGTGGCAACCAGGTGAGGAGTACAAAGACAAGTGTGTCTTGCCTACAATCAAGCATGGTGGTGGGAGTGTCATGGTCTGGGGCTGCATGAGTGCTGCCGACATTGAGGTGACCATAAATACCAACATGTACTGTGACATACTGAAGCAGAGCATGCTCCCCTCCCTTTGGAGACTGGGCCGCAAGTCAGTATTCCAACATGATAACGACCACAAACACACCTCCAAGATTACCCCTGCCTTGCTAAAGAAGCTGAGGGTAAAGGTGATGGACTGGCCAAGCATGTCTCCAGACCTAAACCCTATTGAGCATCTGTGGGGCATCCTTCAAAGGGAAGGTGGAGGAGTGCAAGGTCTCTAACATCCATCAGCTCTGTGGTGTCCTCATGGAGGAGTGGAAGAGGACTCCAGTGGCAACCTGTGAAGCTCTGGTGAACTTCATGCCCAAGAGGGTAAAGGCAGTGCTGGAAAATAATGGTGGCCACACAAAATATTGACACTTTGGACATTTTCACTTAGGGATGTAGTCATTTATGTTGCCAGCGGTTTAGACATTAATGGCTGTGTGTTGAGTTATTTTGAGGGGACAGCAATTTTACACTGTTATACAAGCTGTACACTCACTACATTACATTGTAGCAAAGTGTCATTTCTTCAGTTTTGTCACATGAAAATATAGAATAAAATATTTACAAAAATGTGAGGGGTGTACTCACTTTTGTGAGATACTGTAACTACCTATGACTTTAGTATATTGAAATGTGTGCCTTTCAGTTGCTCCTCATCAATGAATCCCCAAATTCCTAGACACTCTACTATAACATCATCAACCAGCTTCCCTGGTTAGCAGCCTGGGCTTGGTCCTGCTCCTTCTGCCTCATAACCCCCACTATTGGTTCATCACTGTGATGGGCAGCCTCATTGGCTACTAGAAAGGGTTAGGAGAGGTCAGGACTAGGCGCCCAACCAGAAAAGCTTGATTTTTTAAATCACCGGGGGATACTGAGCACCTTGGAATAAGAAGCATGATTTGATGTCTTAGGCTGACCATACATTATACAATTTTCTCATTTCAATTTTCTTTATTTTCAATTTCCTTTAGATTTACCTACAACTATGTAGTGCAAGGGCCTGCTTGATCGCATTCAAATTGAGTGTTTAGGTTTGACCTCATATTATATGGTTTTGGTAAATCTAATGGAAAATTGTATAATGTATGGCCAGCTTAAAGTGATTGATTGTAAAGGCAAAATGTTTTTTAATCTAAATGCATTCTATGCATTAAGATAAAAAACCTGTGTGCAGCAGTCCCCCTAATACATACCTGAGGTCCCTCCTAGATCCAGTGATGTTGCAGGAGTGTCTCGGCTGCCTGGGATCGCCCTCCTCATTGGCTGATACAGCAGCGCGGTGCCATTGGCTCCTGCTGCTGTCAATCAAATTCAGTCAGCCAATGAGGAGAGATAGGGGGCCAGGCCGTGACTCTGTGTCTGAATGGACGCAGGGAGCTGTGGCTCAGCTCGGGTGCCCTTATAGTAAGTTGCTTGCTGTGGGGGCACTCAACAGGAGGGAGGGGCCAGGATCACCAAAGAGGCATCCAAGAAGAGGAGGATCCGGGCTGCTCTGTGCAAAACCATTACACACGGCAGGTAAGTATAACATAATTCAAATTTAGGTAAGTATAACATGTTTGTCATTTTTAACTAAAAAAAGGAGACTTTACAATCACTTTAAGACTTTTCACTACAAGTTTTTGGGGCACAAAACTTTTTTTTTTTGGCACTGGAGATCATCATATGTATGTTTCATATACAGATAATACAGAATAATTTATTTCTTGGCAGTTCCTCTGCGTAGGATTTTTTATCTGCTGTAAAAATGCTTTTTTATATTTAAGAAATGTGACGTTTTCACATCACAGAATCTCACTCCCTTGCCTTTCAGTTGCTGATCGGCAAGGATGTCCACCTTTGGCATTCTTGCCAGTTGGCCGTTTTTCTCCAGCAGTGCTTGTTAAAGCTACTTGTTTTTTTGGGGTTTTCTTTTTTTGGGGAGCTTTGGACAGCCAAGTATTGGAGTATTTGGAAAACTATTAGTTGTTTACACTACACATATTCAAGTTACTACACCCAACTAGCCAGAATATACTGTGTCAGCATCTGAGAACAGAGCTGCCCAAGAGAGCCGGTTGTTTTATGGAAGCCTGTCAACTCTAAACCTATGGCAACATATCAAAATATGAATATCTGATTTTGTAGCTTGCAATGGGAATTAATGGAATTTCAATGGAGAAGTCAATTTTTCCTCTTTGATTGGTAAGGTGATGGCCCTTTGTGGTGCTTCTGAATTACCACCCTTTCTTGTTGTTGTGTGATTTGTGTTTATTCAGGAAGGTTCTCCTATTACCTTTGTGTGTGTCTGAAGATGATGTACATAAAATACAGCAGGAGTTTCTCTGTGGCTTCTCCCGGATGGACATTACTCTAGCTCTGCCTAAAATCCAGGGAAGGGTTCTGCTCCAGAAGTATCAGAGTGACTGGAGGAGCATGGAGATGCAGAAGATAGAGTACAGGTTACTGGAAACTGAACGGCAGGTAATATTTTCTGATTAACTTAAAGGCCTTTCATATTCTCTGCATTCAACTGTATATTTTATTAATTTCTTTGAAAATTTTTGATTTTTTAACCCCCTTAGGAACAACACATATGTGCGGCTGCAAAAAGCATTATTGCTCACCCACCACACATAGGTGTCACTGGACAGGCAATGTGCTGGGAACGCACTCACTGCATGCTCCCAGCACAATGGCCGAGCTGTCAAAGGCGACTCTCAGTCCTGGCTAAAGATCAGTAGCCGGCCGGACATGCTTCAGATCATGTGACCACTGTGACAGTGGTCGCATATTCACCGTTGCTTCCTACCCCTGGAGATCCCAAACTGTTTGAGGAGACATCAGGGCAGGAAGTTAATAAATACACTGCTCAATTTTTTTTTTATGAACATTTGACAAATGAGCCTTGAATTATTTTACAAATAACCATTTTTAACCATTTCAAGACCTGACTGTATCACCCTTCTTCCTGCCCATGCCATTTTTCAGTTGTCAGTACTGTCACAGATTGAATGAAAGTGACTCAATCATGCAAAACTATACCCATTTTTTTTTTAGACTGATAGATCTTTCTTTTGGTGGTATTTAATTACCACATTTTTTTTTTTTTTTTTGCTATACTGTATAAAGGTAAAAAAAGACTACAATTTGAAAAATATTATAACATTTTGCAAATAAATAATCTTTCTTCATAAATTATGCCAAAATGTATTCTGCTACATTGATATGGTAAAAATAACTCAAGTTAGTGTATTAGTCTATATGAAGTTATTGATCACTCCTGATTTACTGACTGCCTATCTCATTTCTTGATGCCCTAAAATGCCAGGACAGTACAAATTACCCCCTTTTGGAAAGTAGACAGTCCAAGGTGTTTGGTAAGAGGCATTGTGAATTTTTAAAGTTGTAATTTTTTGTCACTATTTTTTGGAAAATTACATTTTTTTTTTTTTTAAACAAAGTTGTCACTTTAACAAGTTATTTCTCACACACAGCATAAGCATATGTAAAATTACACTCAAAAACACATTCTACTATGCCTCCCGAGTATGGGGATACCACGTGTTAAACGTTTTCACAGCCCAGATGCAATAAGGGGTATGGTTGGGTCCGCGCAAGTTCAACTCGAACATCGGGCGTTCACCCGTTCATCGAATTGTGAACATTATGGGGTGTTTGTGGCGACTTTGCCCACCGCGGAGCACTCCATAATGCATAGCGAGATGACGGCACACACAGCTACTCCTCTATGGGAGGGCTGCCGCCGCCTGCGCTCGCTGAGTTTTGACAGTTTATTTATATGCAAGGACGGGGCCACCCGGTGATGTAGCAGATGACCCCATCCCCTTCTGACATCATGTGAGGGGCGGGTCACTCAATTACATTACCGGGTGGCCCTGCCCTTGACTATAAACAGTCAAAACAGAGAGCTCTGTTGGTGGGAGCCCTCCCATGAAGGAGGAGCCGTTTTTTTTTCTTGGGGTCTGTTGCCCGCCGTGATTGACAGTGGATTACAACAGGGGACACTTATTTTTTTCCTTTTCTAATAAAGGACTTGTCCCCAATTGTCTCCTGTGGTTTTCTATTTTTTGACACTTTTTGGTGTACGATGTACCCGATTCTAATTCACATGGGGGGCACAGGGTTGTGGGGAAGAGGCTCTTGTCATCCAATAAACATGGGATTTTTCTAAGAGGTATGGTGAGGCTTGTAAAATGCAAAAATAAAATTAAAATGTTTCTACAAAGTTGTCAATTTTACATAGTTACATAGTCAGTGAGGTTGAAAAAAGACACAAGTTCATCAAGTCCAACCTATGTGTGTGTGTTTTTATGTCAGTATTGCATTGTATATCCCCCAATGTTGTGGTCCCTTAGGTGTGCATCTAATAGTTTTTTGAAATTATCTATACTCCCAGCAGAAACCACGGTTTGTGGAAGAGAATTCCACATTCTCACTGCTCGTAAAGAAACCTCTACGCATCTTAAGGTTAAACGGCCTTTCCTCCATTCTCAGTGAATGGCCGCGTGTCTTTGTGTATTACCTTGCGCTGAATAGTTTTGCCAATATAGTGGGGTCCCCAGTACAGTATTTGTACATTGAAATCATATCCCCTCTCAAGCGTCTTTTCTCCAGAGAGAATAAGTTCAGCGCTTGTAATCTTTCTTCATAACTTAGGTCCTCTAATCCCTTAATTAGCTTTGTGGCCCTTCTCTGTACCCTTTCCAATACCAGGACATCCTTCCTGAGGACTGGTGCCCAGAATTGGACGGCATACTCCAAGTGCGGCCTCACCAGAGACTTGTAGAGTGGGAGAATTATTGATTCATCCCTGAAGTTAATCCCTCTCTTGATGCATGCCAACACGTTGTTAGCTTTGCTTGCAGCAGCTTGGCATTGCATTCCACTGCTGAGCCTGTTCTCTACTAGGATCCCTAGGTCTTTTTCCATCCTAGATTCCCCCAGAGGTTCTCCCCCCTAGTGAGTAATTTGCGTTCATGTTCTTGGTACCCAAATGCATTATCTTACATTTTTCTACGTTAAATCTCATCTGCCACTTGTCTGCCCACCCCATTGATTTATTCAGATCTTCTTGCAAGGTTTCCACATCATGTGGAGAATTTATTGCCCTGCTTAGCTTGGTATCATCTGCAAATATTGAAATTGAGCTGGAAACCCCGTTCTCCAAATCATTTATGAATAAATTGAATAGGATTGGTCCCAGGACAGAACCCTGGGGAACCCCACTTTCTACACCAGACCATTCTGAGTGCTCCCCATTTATCACCACCCTCTGGCCTCCCCCCTGTAGCCAGTTTTCAATCCAGGTACTCACTCTTTGATCCATGTTAAGGGTTTGTACAGTAAACGTTTATGGGGAACTGTATCAAATGCTTTTGCAAAATCCAAGTACACCACGTCTACAGGTCTTCCTTTATCTAGATGGCCGCTCACCTCCTCATAGAAGGTTAATAGATCGGTTTGGCAAGAACGATTTTTCATGAAACCATGTTGATTACTGCTAATAACACCTTTCTCGTTACAGTAGTCTTGTATATAATCCCTTATTATTCCCTCCAAGAGCTTGCAAATTATTGATGTTAAGCTAACCGGTCTGTAGTTCCCGGGGAAATATCTTGGTCCTTTTTTATATACTGGTACTATACCAATTTAATAAGATATTTCTAACACACAGCACATGCACACTTAGAATTGCAACCCAAAACACATTCTACTGCCCCTCCTGAGACATTTTTACTGTTTGGACTGATTACTGTATTTACCAGACATTGTATCTTATGTATCACACAAATCAACCAATTGTGTCAAAGCAATGTGCTGTAACAGTCGCGTCTGTTTGAGGGAATATAGCTTTGTGTATCATCCCTTTTAGCAGTCCCTATTTATATGAGCCATGCAATCATAGCCTACTGGTACAGGGCTGTCCCCAGGAATGCTATGTTCAATGACCAGGAAGTACAGGGGGCCAAATAAAGGAAGAACAGGAAGAATTCCTGAGGTTCCATTAGTGCAGTTGTCCACAGGGAATGGCTGGGACTGGCGTCTTGCAGGAATGTAGTCAGTTGGACATGCAGATGGGTCAGTTCGGGCAGCAGGCAGAGACATGGTCAGCAAACAGGCAAAGGATCTGTTCAGGCAGCAGGCAAAATGTGGTCAATAAACAGACCAGGGTTAGTATAGGTGGCAGGCAGAGGCAACACTGCACTAGTGTGGGGGCGATTGAGAACACTGTTGCTAGCTGCATTGGTCTGGTGAAAATGAAACTGGTGTGACACAATCAGGGACACCACTGCTGGCCTACACTGGTGTGGTGACTCTGCAGCTGGTTTTGTGGTTATAAGGAACATTGTTGCTGGCATACACTGGTCTGGTGACACTGGGACTGGTGTGGTGGTGATCAGGAAACCTGTTGCTGGCTGCACTGGTTTGGCAGGGTGGCAATCAGGAACACTGATGCTAGCTACTCTGGTCTGGCGACACTGTGACTGGTGTGGCACAACCAGGGACACCATTGCTGGCTTACACTGGTGTGATGACTCTGCCACTGGTGTTGTGATAAGGAGCACTATTGCTGGCTCCACTAGTCTGGAGTGGTGGCAAAACACTAATTCTAGGTACACTGGTCTGGTGACAATGTGACTGGGGTGGTGGTGATAGTGGCTGCACTATTAGGGCTTGTTTACACATGAGGTTGGGGGTCAGTAAAACCGCATGGTTGAGCTGCGTTTTTACCACCCCTTAACCACTACCCCCTTTAGCTGCAGAGGCAGTGGCCACAGGTGTATACATGCCGCTAATGCCATGTGAGACTTAGCTTCACAGCTGTGGCAGGAATTATACCTCCTGTATGCCCACGTATCGGGACCCATTGAAGTAAAACGGGGGTGCTTGTGCGGGGTATAAGGAGTTAAAGCAGGTGGTAAGGAGGTGATGCAGTGCCTCCCTACTGCCTGTCGGGTGCTCTCTGAAGAGCAATCTGAGCACAGATCACTATTCAGAAAGCATTGCGCATGTGAACAAGTCCTTATGGTGACACTATGACAGGTGTGACAGTGAACAGGGACACTGACTTGGGTGGTAGTGATCAGGAACACTGTGATTGGTGTGGCAGTGATTAGGGGCACTGTGGCTGATGTGGCGGTGATCAGGGATACTGAAACTGGTGCAGTAGTGATTATGGAAATTGCATGTGGGCGGCATAGATTAGGGACATTGAGTGGCAGCACTGGCCTGGTGACATTGTACTACTGTGGTGGGGATCAGAGACAATGGCTGGTGGCACATACATGCAGTGATATCAGAACAGTCAGCCGTTGTACATGGTCACCAACACAACAGTACAATGTCACACTTCACTTCACCGGCGACAGTATGTAAAAAGAAAAGAAACACAATATTTTTTTCCTTTTTTCAAATTTTTTTTACAATTTTTTTTTTTTTTTTTTTTACATGCTGTCACCAGAGCAGTGCAAAGTCACCATAGTGACACTGTACTGCTCATCTAGGAGGGGATCGGGATTTTTTTTTTTTTTTTTGCAATTGCTTATACAGTCATGATGTCTGTATAAGCAATCGGTTTTAAAAACGTTCGCCTGCATTTATGCAGGCATTGCTTACTACTGTTTCTCAGTGCATAGGGGAATAGACCAACTGCAAGCTGGAGAAATTTGTACGTAAACCTAAAAACATGATAACATGATTGGAAATGTAATGCCAACTGTATCTCAAATGTTAGTCTGAGACATGCGGCTTTCAGTGACAGTGGGGTGTCAGAACTAGTAACCAAGTGAAATATTGAAATATATAATATTGTTCTCTCAACTGTGCATGATATATGCACACACAATCTATATTTAAAAAAACAAACGCATAACTATGTGTCCACCCCCATACCAGGATTCCCATAAAGAGCACAGCACAAGTTCTATACATTCAGCTTTGTCTCCAGTTACGGCTGGTGCTCCATTTTGTTTTGGGAGGGGGGGGGGGGGGGGTGGGAGCGCCTTACACTTACCTGAGTCTCGTATACAGTTTTTGATCAATATTTAGGCATTTTGTCGAGGCACCCCTGAAGAATCCTGAAGAAACCTGCACCCTGGTTGAAAATGGCTGCTATAGATTATTGCAGTAATCGGGCAGTGATCAGGAATACTGTGATTGGTGTGGCGGTGATTAGGGGCACTGGATTAGTGTAGCGGTGATCAGGGACACTGGGACTGGTGCGGTGGTGAGTGGGGAAACTGTGAGTGGGTGGCATAGAGTACGGACATTGACTGGTAGCTCTGGTCTGGTAACATTGGCGGTGATCAGAGACAATGGCTGGCGGCACTGCCACTTTCCAGTTTTTCTTTTTCACACTGAATTAGCAGTAAAAAGGAGATTGGAATTAGTGGCAGCCCTGACTTATTCACATGTGCTAAACTTT
>BLSH010226001.1:794399-808923 GCA_018402905.1 Glandirana rugosa
AGAGCACAGCACAAGTTCTATACATTCAGCTTTGTCTCCAATTACGGCTGGTGCTCCATTTTGTTTGGGGGGGGGTGGGAGCGCCTTACACTTACCTGAGTCTCGTATACAGTTTTTGATCAATATTTAGGCATTTTGTCGAGGCACCCCTGAAGAATCCTGAAGAAACCTGCACCCTGGTTGAAAATGGCTGCTATAGATTATTGCAGTAATCGGGCAGTGATCAGGAATACTGTGATTGGTGTGGCGGTGATTAGGGGCACTGGATTAGTGTAGCGGTGATCAGGGACACTGGGACTGGTGCGGTGGTGAGTGGGGAAACTGTGAGTGGGTGGCATAGAGTACGGACATTGACTGGTAGCTCTGGTCTGGTAACATTGGCGGTGATCAGAGACAATGGCTGGCGGCACTGCCACTTTCCAGTTTTTCTTTTTCACACTGAATTAGCAGTAAAAAGGAGATTGGAATTAGTGGCAGCCCTGACTTATTCACATGTGCTAAACTTTCAGCTTCAGTTTTACAATAGGAGGTAAAGGGAAATTAACGTAAAAGGAGCTGAAGCTTCACTTTCTGACTCTGGATGCATACAAAAGCACTTTTACATTCCCTTTAAAGACAACTGAGGAAAATTGTTTTTCTCCTTAAGAAATGTCCTTTTTGTGATTTGGCTTGGTCAGTAAGATAATGTGAGGTCCAATTAGAATCGGTTGCTATGGATTATTGCAGTGAGCTGAAATCTACATAGTTACTGTGGGATATTGCATTGCACCTGTAGTTACTGAATATTTCACATCCTAATTACACGAGTCAAAAAATATATTTATCACAGGAAAAATATTCATCTTTCATTAAGATTTCTCTGGAGATTTTCCATTGTAATTGGGTTCTCTGGTTTGTAAGTGAATTATGTTGCCGTTGCTAGTCTGTTAGATGAAATATGCAGCCTCAAGACCTCTTGTTAAGCGACTTTGATAAACCTACTTCCTGCTCTTTCTCCAGGTCCCACAGGCCACAGAAAGTATGCTTTCTATTGAGATATTCGAGAACCGAGAAAAATGTGATTACATAGCAATGTAATCGGAAATCCCAGCTTCCTACCTGCTGATATTTCATTTGTTTCTTATTTGCTAATTAGACTTCATCTGTTTTCTTTCTTCCGTCCGCTCACCATCTGATTGCAGAAGATCTAATCAATGGCACCTGTCTGCATTTTACAGTGTGTTCTGATTCAGCTACACTGACATCAATGCGGCTTTTGTGTCTGGTTTCATTATCCATTTCTCTCTATTATCTGGTCGAGTATTGACTGGTGTCACAAGGGCTTTTGCATAGCTGCTATGTATTAATTAGGAGAATTGTGCTCAGAATGTCGGTGTGTTGAGTATAGAACCCTCCTTTTATTTCATCAAGCCTTGCAGTTAGTGATGATTGACATTGTTGGATGGCCTTCAGTTAATTTTGAATTCCAGCTTGGAGCTAATGATTGTGTTTCCTCTTTGACCAGCAGTAGCACATTCTCCTCTACTTCCCCAACCACCTGAGGTGTGGCCCCCAGGAGCACACCACTGGAGACAGCTGATGATGTTGGCAGGTGACCAAAGGAGATCAATAGAAAAGTTGTTCAGAAACTAAGAGGGGCTTTGTTGGGTATATGGCATTCAAGCAAAGTCATGTTAAAAACGGGAATCAAGACCAGTGGCACACAATAGAGATGGTTGACATGCCAAGGTCAGGACAAGTGTTTAATTAAATTAAAAGGCATCCTGGAGTCACAAGAGAATGACCGCGTCAGATCAATTCAGGAGCAGCCTTTCGGTTTTGTTTTGGTGAATCCATCCAAGTAGAAGTGAAGTCGGCACTTTTTTATTTTAGATGGACTAAGGCTGGCCATAGATGGTGCAAATTTCTTTCCTGCAGCCACCAATTTCAGCAAAGAAATTTGCACGATTCCCCCATCAGCACAGGCAGCACTGACTGGGGAATCCCTCCTGCCGGGCCATTGTCTTCTCTCGGCAGGGATAGCCGTCTCCGCCAGGAGAAGGCAGTGATTATCGCTAGGGGCTATAGCAGCCACTTCCGATAATGGGAAGGGAATCCGGCAGTCTGGTTGTACCCAAGTTAATTGATCGATCAACTTTGTACATTCAGCCTGCTCATTAATGGTTCGAGTCTCGGCCGGTTCCTGCTGAACCTCCCGAGATTTGAACCATGTATGGCTGGCCTAAGCCTAAACAGGAAGTAAGAGGAAATCCCCTCCAAAAAGAAAGAATCCCTGGATGTCACCAGGGTCACTAAAACTAGTGACCCCATTCAAAGATTCTTCTCTATTACTGGTCTAGGGACAACCCAAAGTTTGGGCTTTTCTTTCACTTTCACTGTTGGTCATAGCAGTAAATATGACAAATAGGGTGATTCTCCCTTAGAGGGACACAGTCAGCAATAAAATCCTGACAGGGGTTCTAATCCCCCTCCACTCTATCCAAAAATGAAAAAAAATGTTACATCTTTAGTTATACTAACTACTTGCGGACTGCCCCATGCACATATACGACAGGGCGGCCACTCTGTGCTGGATCATGTACATGTGTGTGTGATCCGGCATTTCCGGGTAGGGGGCATGTGTGCGCCTGCTGCCTTGTCTGTGCTGTGATTCGATAAAGCACAAACCGATCAGCGGGTCCTGGCCAATGATTTATGGCCGAGACCTGCTAATCGGCTTAGCAAATCACAGTACAGAGCCCTGTGTTTACTAAAAACACAGGGCTCTGTACACACAGCAGAGATGTGGCTGATTTTATTTTGCAGGGAGAAAAATCATCTATATCTATTTGTAAAAGTAGCACATAATACAAATAAGTTAACCCCTTGATTGCCCCTAGATGTTAACTTCTTCCCAGCCAGTGTCATTAGTATTGTGACAGTGTATATTATTAGTACTGATCACTGCATTAGTGTCACTGGTGATGTCAGTGTCAGTCAGTTCCCATCCACAGATTGCCCGCTGCACAGTCCCACTATAAATCAGTGATCACCGCCATTACTGGTATAAAAAATAAACAAAAAATTCCAGTATGTATATCATAGTTTGTAGACCTTAAAACATTTAACGCAGACCAATCGATATACACTTATTGGGATTTTTTTATCAAAGTGTTGCAGAATACATTTTGGCCTAAATCTATGAAGACATTGTATTTATTTATTTTTAATTTGATTTGTTTATAGCAGAAATAAAAAATGTTTTTTTTTTTCTTAATTTTTGGTCTTTGTTCATTTATATAATAAAAAGAAAACCAGTGGTGATCAAATAGCACCAAAAGAAAGCTCTATTTGTGTGAAAAACTTGGTAAAAAATTTAATTTTCGCACAGTGTTGCATGACCGCTCAATTGCCAGTTATAGTAGCACAGTGCCGAATAGCAAAAAAGTGCCCTGGTTATAAAGGGAGTAAAACCTGAAGTTCAAGTGGAGATAATCTTGTGGCGTGTCACTACTGCTTTCCAGGCTCCAGGCTAGGGTTAAATGGGTCATTTTAATCATTTGCTGTTGGGGGATACTGCAAATATAATTGAGTTTTCAGTTTTCACTAAAATGAAATATTTGTCTCAGCTTAAAAAAACGTCAGTATGATCGGTTACCTTTAGTAAAGTTCTGCTTCCAGTAATAACTCCTGGCTCTGAGTATATCCCGCTGTGCTCCAAAAAGCAGCTTAATTCAGAGATGTTCAATTCTCCAAACAGCCCCTTCTAGTGATGGCCAGCAGAGATGTGAAAACACAGAGCCTGGTCATGCTGCTGGAAACCGGATTTATCTTCACAAATGTAAAATTGGCATTTTTTCACATGCTGCTGAGACCAGAACAAACATATATTGTTTAGTCAAAGTGCAGTTACACAATAAAGCATTATTAAACCCAGAAACACGTATTTATTATATTACAGCTTACCAATTATTAGATGTGATGGTTGCATTAGTTATTTTTTTTTTTAGGTTTGCTCTCTTTAATTTTTACCAAGTGATCTTGCCTATAAGTCTGTTATTTTTCAACAGACCAAGCTGCCCTGCAGCTGTAGAAGTTAGAGGGTTTAGATAAACCATTTATCACCGATGGGTGCTTACCAATGGTCAGCCATTATTTATTTATGTAAAACCTTGATCCCAAAATTAACAAAACTGTTTACTGTACCTGCTTAAAAAGTGGTATCTGCTAGTACAAATTACACTGCCCAATGCTGCTGTCCAGTGGTGTTTCTGTTGCTCCTTCATCCAGAGTGGGAATCCAGGAGGTGTGTTACTGGCCAGATCATCAGGTGAAAACTGAGGGGCAAAGCCTAAAAAAGAAAACCAATGCAGCCACCATGTCTGAGGATTGGTAAGCTGCAATATGTTACATTTTTAGTTTTGAGTTTAATAGCACTTTCTGGCAACCACCTGTAATGGAATCTCTTGCATGGTTTGATGGGCCAACATCTGAGCTTTTTATCCTTTCATTTCTGGCCGCAAGTTATAAATCAGTAATTCGTTCTGAAAGATTATAAAAGGATACTGGCTTTGTGTAGTGTATTCTTCCAAGTAAATGTTTTAGCATCCCTAAACAGTCAAGAGTTGAATTTTGGCAGATTCCTGCATAATTGGTAGAAATTTTGGCTGTGGGGGGCCCTGTCTGCCCAGTTGGGTGTAAGATTGGTGGCTGAACAGTGACTGCATCCAATCAGATACAGACACATTATGGGTACTCTTACAGCTGGGGGTATCGGTGGCTATCAGAGTACAATGGCCAGCAGGGGATTCCTGTTTATTTCGATTGTCCAGTCCCATATCTATGGCTAGCCTTAGTGCTATAGTAATGGCCAAGATTTAGTCATCTTAATTTCCGACAGTGTGGTCTCTGACAGCCAGTAAAAATGATGGCATTGACAATCAAACTTGTCTCTGTATCTAGCTGTTCTCTGCAGGAGGGAGCTAGATACGAGAAATAGAGATTTGTGCTTCATATTTGTTACCTTGAAACACAAAATTAGCCATAGCAAGACAGCAAAATCTATAACCTATTTCTTGCTAGATGTTCTCATATGAATAAAATGTCAAACTATCTTATCTGTGCTACCATGAGAAAGATCTACCAGTGACGTGAAGATAAATTATAATACACAACATAATGGGTGAATAGCAGGCAACCAGACATACATTTTATGTAAAGAATTATTTATATATATACACACACTATATTACCAAAAGTATTGGGACGCCTGCCTTTACATGCACATGAATTTTAATGGCGTCCCAGTCTTAGTCCGTAGGGTTCAATATTGAGTTTGCCCACCCTTTGCAGCTATAACAGCTTCAATTCCTGTCCTGACTCGGTGTGTGACATAGCAATTCAATAGAAAAATATATTCGCTGTGATCAAAATATAGTATGTGAGGCTGCTTGCACACAAAGGTAGTACAACTGACCCAGACAAGATGCACTATATTACTAAAAGTATTGGGATGCCTGACTTTTCACGCACATGAACTTTAGTCCGTAGGGAACAGTTTGGGAATGGCCCCTTCCTGTTCCAACAAAGCAAGGTCCATAAAGACATGGATGAGTGAGTTTGGGGTGGAGGAATTTGACTGGCCTGCAGAGTCCTGACCTCAACCCGATAGAACACCTTTGGGATGATTTAGAGGGGAGACTGCGAGCCAGGCCTTCTCGTCTAACATCAGTGCCTGATCTCACAAATGTGCTTCTGGAAGAATGGTCAAACATTCCCATAGACACACTCCTAAACCTTATGGACAGCCTTCCTAGAGTTGAAGCTGTTATAGCTGCAAAGGATGGGCCAACTCAATATTGAACCCTATGGACTAAGACTGGGATGCCATTAAAGTTTACGTGCGTGTAAAGGCCGGCGTCCCAATACTTTTGGTAATATAGTGTATATCTGCTTCAGCCCTAGCCACCATCATTATACTGCGGCAAGGTGGCTTGCGGGAACCCGCTTGTGTGGACGTGTGCGTGCACCGCCAGAGACCAGCGGGGGAGCCAATCAGTGGGTGGGTCGGATTCGATGTCCGCCGGCCACCCGCGATCATTCCCCGCAGTGACAGAACGGGGATCTGCCTGTGTAAACAAGGCAGATCCCCATTCTGACAGGGGAGGTCACACAGATCCTCCAGTCACACAGTCCCCCATACAGTTAGTAACACATCCCAGGGAACACATTTAACCCCTTGATCGCCCCTGATGTTAACCCCTTCCCTGCCAGTGTCATTAGTACAATAACCGTACATATTTTTAGCACTGATTACTGTAATAATGTCACTGGTTCCCAAAAAAGTGTCAAAAATGTAAATTAGGCGTCCGATCTGTCCGCCACAATGTTGCAGTCCTGCTAAAAATTACTGATCGCCACCATTACTAGTAAAAAAAAAATGAAATAAATAAAAAAAAATGCCATAAATCTATCCCCTATTTTGTAGACGTGATAACTTTTGCGCAAACCAATCAATATACGCTTATTGTGTATCTGTAGCAGAATACATATCGGCCTAAACTGATGAATAAATTTGTTTTTTTACAATTTTTTTGGGAAATATTTATAGCAAAAAATTTTAAAAAATATATATTTTTTCAAAATCGTCGCTCTTTTTTTGTTTATAGAGCAAAAAATAAAAACCGCAGAGGTGATCAAATACCTCCAAAAGAAAGCTCTATTTGTGGGGAAAAAGGACATTAATTTTGTTTGGGTACAGCGTCGCACGACTGCACAATTGTCAGTCAAAACGACACAGTGCCGTATCGCAATAACTGGCCTGGTCATTAAGGGTGAAATCCTTTATTTTATCTTTTTTTATGCATTTTTAACTATAGTATTTTATCAACCCATTAATGGCAATCCTTTTCTTCTAGCCATCTCTCTTGTGATGGTAAAGAAATACTGACACATATTCTTCCAAGTAGTAGGTGCATTGCCTTCATTTTTCCGCAGTATAATTTTCAGTGAAGATGCTTTCTTCATTCAATCAAAATATGTTTTATTTACATAGCCTGGTTTATTCCCATGGAATAAGCTTCTGTGCAATTGCTTATTATGATTTTTTTTTTTTTTATGCAGTCCGGTTCAAAGCCAATGAAACATCCTCAGGACAGAGCGGCGGAGATCCTGAAGAAATCTGCAGAGGATAAAGTCTTGATTTATGAAGCACAAATTACAGATGACAAGATTAAGCAGGTAACGAAAATGAGATGCGACCAGATCAGACGGTGAAGACTTATCCAGTTACATGAATGTTTGCTTTTGATTTGCACTTTCTGGCTGTATGAAAATAAGTCTTGGTTCAAGAAATAAGACCCATTTAATCGTGTGCAGGACCAAGGTCTCTGTGGGTCTCTTCAGTTCAGATTTAACTGATGCTTAGTTTTGGTTCAAGGCCTTAAAGAGAAGGTTATTAAAGGGGTCATATATAGAAACCTGAAAGCTCTGTGCCAACATTAACATTATGAACATAGATGTGTTCTGTGCTGATAGTTACTCGTTTTTACACTGTTAGCACAGACCTCTACACTTGTCAGTTACTGGGCTCAAATCTTACTGGCCTTGCTGCCAGGATGATACATAGCCTTCATATAACAAAGAGGACTACAGAGACATCCAACACATTTCGAATAATGTGGCATATATCTTCTTCAGGGATGCTCTTAGAGAGAAGGAAGATGTTCTTGCTGTATGGAATCATGTACATAGCCACAAATGGATACATTAAAAGAAAAGATGATACAAAGCTGTCTCTCAATAAACACCACAGGGGGCGCAGTGGGCCCGATCGGGCCAAAGCAGTAGGCTAGCTGGGGTGCCCAATAGGCTAGAATCTTTCTGCATGGTTCACATAGGGAGAAGGATCAGATTCAAAAGGTTGTAGGTGCAATCTTGCAGGGTGCTAAGCCGTTATGGACCAGTGCTGAAGTGGCTGCTAACAGGAAATCTATTGTGGCTTATTAGCTACCAGTGAAAGGCAGATCAGCACGGCACATGGAGCAAGCCGGACACCAAAAAGGGTGCAGATGACATTGCAGTGAAAAGAGAGAAGCAAGTCATACAATGTGGGCAACCACAAATTTATACATGTATTGAGATGTCCCGGGATGGCGTTACAGGCAACCTGTTCATTATGACTGTCTTATGTAGATCACATAAAGAAAATCTATGGTCACAGCATACAGTTTGATTTTATAACATCAGCATTGTAATAACAATACAAACAATAGTTAGTTTAGAGAATTTAATATGTTGATTTTAAAACGGTCCTTTCAAGTTGTGAGTTTTGCCCGTCTCTTTCCACAACTTCCTGGATTCCCTGCATGTTTTGCAGCTTCTAATCTGCCATTTATGTTCAACTTCAAAGGACTACATATCCCATTGTACCATGCTGATTACATGTAGCGATTCCTGTCCTGACTCAGTGTGTGACACAGCAATTCAATATAAGAATATCTTCGCTGTGATCAAAATATAGTATGTGAAGCTGCTTACACACAAAGGTAGTACAAGCAACCCCGGCAAGATACACTATATTACCAAAAGCATTGTGACACCTGCCTTTACACGCACATGAACTTTAAGGGCATCCCAGTCTTAGTCCGTAGGGTTCAATATTGAGTTGGCCCACCCTTTGCATCTATAACAGCTTCAACTTTTCTGGGAAGGCTGTCCACAAGGTTTAGGAGTGTGTCTATGGCATGTTTGACCATTCTTTCAAAAGCACATTTGTGAGGTCAGGCACTGATGTGGACAAGAAGGCCTGGCTCGCAGTCTCCTTCTTCATCCCAAAGGTGTTCTATCGGGTTGAAGTCAGGATTCTGTACAGGCCAGTCAAGTTCCTCCACCCAAAACTCACTCATCCATGTCTTTATGGACTTTGTTTGTGTACTGGTCCAAATCATTTGGTGGAGGGGGGCTATGGTGGGGGGTTGTTTTTCAGGGGTTAGGCTTGGCCCCTTTGTTCCAGTGAAGGGAACTCTTAAGGCATCAGCATACCAAGACATTTTGGACAAGTTCATGCTCCCAACATGACTGCGCGTCAGTGCAAATGCAAACATAAATGCGCTCTTGGAAGAATGGTCAAACATTCCCATAGACACACTTCTAAAAGTTGTGGACAGACTTCCCAGAAGAGTTGAAGCTGTTATAGCTGCAAAGGGTGGGCCAACTCAATATTAAACCCTACGGACTAAGATTGGGATGCCATTAAAGTTCATGTGCAATTAAAAGCAAGTGTAATATAGTGTGTATGTGTGTATATATATATATATATATATATATATATATATATATAGATGTGTAGCGCCAAAATGAATTAAAATAAAAAATAATTCATGTAAAATATTAAATAATGCAAAAGTCCCAAAAAAATGTATTAAACGCTGATCCTAAAAAGTAAAAGTGGAATCAGCGATCCATCTCCATAATGCACAAATGATATGTGACCCCAAAATAAATATAGTGCAAATAATCAGTAAATAATATTGAATAAAAAGTTCCACACTGAATTTCACAATGATCCTAAAACATGGAAGTGATATCAGCAGTCCATCTCCATGACACAAGTGTGAATTCTTCAAACAGCATTCAAAAGAACCAACCACCAGCTCCCAGTGAATTCAACATTCACCGGAATGTATAGCTGCCATTACAGCAGCATTGGTGCCTGTAACAAGTGAAAAATATCCCTTGGGAGTCCGTGCAGCATCTCATATTCAGTGTTGCCTTCCCATGTACTCCAGCTAGGGCAAACAAAGCTCATAATGAGCTAAAAGAGATCTCCAATAGTGTAGTATTTTATTTTGATCCTATAAAAAGCATAAACGTGCATACAAATTATGATATGCTCACTTGTAAAGCAGCTGCCGACCCAGGATTGTGACATCAGCACCAGAAAATCCACTCTAACGCGTTTCGTCCAATAGAACGTTATCAAGGGGTCCTCTAGTGGCACTGTCAGCCATCTTTAAGAAGCCTTGCCAGGTCCACCCAGTCACAGGTGTAGAAGACTCTAGTGCCGAAACCAGAAATGATGGTTCGGCCCTTTTAGTGTGGACCCAAAAAGGATCTCCTAACAATTATGTTTAAATAAGACACAAAGTCGGGAATATTAAATATTAGTGTAATAAATCACCAATAATTAGAAAAAACTCATTAAAATTCCAAGATATGATTGTATAAAAAATGTACAAGAATAGAAAACCACAATAGTCTAAAAACTATATGAGTAGATGTCCAGCAAGTACAACAAACAGTGACACAGCAATGCCTACTCGCTACTGCATGATAATCAGTGGTACCAAATATTATTGATAAGAACACAACGGACAAGTGGGAGTGTTTCAAGAGAGTATTAAACAACTGCATTTGCCAGTGTATTTTAGTATATGACAACTATGCAAGAACCTACAGTCAGGTCCATAAATATTGGGGCATAGACACAATTCTAATATTTTTGGCTCTATACACCACCACAATGGATTTGAAATGAAACGAGCAAGATGTGCTCTAACTGCAGATTTTCAGCTTTAATTTGAGGGTATTTACATCCAAATCAGCTGAACGGTGTAGGAATTACAACCGTTTGTATATGTGCCTCACACTTTTTAAGGGACCAAAAGTAATGGGACAATTGGCTGCTCAGCTGTTCCCTGGCCAGGTGTGTGTTATTCCCTCATTATCCCATTTACAAGGAGCAGATAAAAAGTCCAGAGTTAATTTCAAGTGTGCTATTTGTATTTGGAATCTGTTGCTGTCAACTCTCAATATGAGATCCCAAGAGCTGTCACTATCAGTGAAGCAGCCATCATTAGGCTGAAGAAACAAAACAAACCCATCAGAGAGATAGCAAAAACATTAGGTGTGGCCAAATCAACTGTTTGGAACATCCTGAAAAAGAAAGAACGCACCAGTGAGCTCAGCAACACCAAAAGACCCGGAAGACCACGGAAAACAACTGTGGTGGATGACCGAAGAATTCTTTCCCTGGTGAAGAAAACACCTTTCACAACAGTTGGCCAGATCAAGAACACTCTCCAGGAGGTAGGTGTATGTGTGTCAAAGTCAACAATCAAGAGAAGACTTCACCAGAGTGAATACAGAGGGTTCACCACAAGATATAAACCATTGGTGAGCCTCGAAAACAGGAAGGCCAGATTAGAGTTTGCTAAACAACATCTAAAAAAGCCTTCACAGTTCTGGAACAACATCCTATGGACAGATGAGACCAAGATCAACTTGTATCAGAGTGATGGGAAGAGAAAAGTATGGAGAAGGAAAGGAACTGCTTATGATCCAAAGCATACCACCTCATCAGTGAAGCATAGTGTTGGTAGTGTCATGGCGTGGGCATGTATGGCTGCCAATGGAACTGGTTCTCTTGTATTTATTGATGATGTGACTGCTGACAAAAGCAGCAGGATGAATTCTGAAGTTTTTCAGGCAATATCATCTGCTCATATTCAGCCAAATGCTTCAGAACTCATTGGACGGCGCTTCACAGTGCAGATGGACAATGACCCAAAGCATACTGCAAAAGCAACCAGAGTTTTTTTAAGGGAAAGAAGTGGAATGTTATGCAATGGCCAAGTCAATCACCTGACCTGAATCTGACTAAGCATGCATTTCACTTGCTGGCAGGCCTGGCAGAGCATCACCAGGGATGAAACTCAGTGTCTGGTGATGTCTATGCGTTCCAGACTTCAGGCTGTAATTGACTGCAAAGGATTTGCAACCAAGTATTAAAAAGTGAAAGTTTGATTTATGATTGTTAATCTGTCCCATTACTTTTGGTCCTTTAAAAAGTGGGAGGCATATATACAAACTGTTGTAATTCCTACACCGTTCATCTGATTTGGATGTAAATACCCTCAAATTAAAGCTGAAAGTCTACAGTTAAAGCACATCTTGTTCATTTCATTTCAAATCCATTGTGGTGGTGTATAGAGCCAAAAGATTAGAATTGTGTCAATGTCCCAATATTTATGGACCTGACTGTATGTAGCTAAATTCTAGTGCAAAAAAAAAAAATATATGAGAAAAACTCAAATGTGTTGCTGAAGGTTTCTAATCATATGTTAACAATGTTTGGAAGCGGCGCTCTTCTTCATCCTCAAGCTCTTGTTAGGTCTTGTGTAAAGGAGAATTTCCCTGCCAAACAACAGAAAACATTTTGTCACTTTTACCAGTAATGATGAAAACTGCTTCTCCATTTAGAGAATGAGTGAATCCCTGCATTCGACCTCTATCAGTCAGCTATTTTCCGTGTAAGAAAAGGCAGGTATGACCAGACCCAATTAAACCAGTCAGTTCCTCGGGCTATAGCTATGTTCCTACAAAGAGACTGAGCACTCCAGTATCCTCAGAGCAGCTCTTCCTTAAACAGAAACCACTAATTGGCAGGAGTCTGAGCAAAGTAACCCCTCGTTGATATCTAAGTAAAAACGTTTTCTACTAGGCAAATTGAGAGGGCCTTCTTCGGGTCTTATGTAAATCCCCGACTGAAAGTCATTCATTTTTTAGGCAATAGTATAGTAGGTTATAAATTCATCATAGACCCACCAGACTGGAGTTCTAAACACCCCCACCTGCCTACATTTTATAGTCCAGATTGAAGCTGGGAGAAGGTTTTCCTGCCTGCTGTAGCTGTGCATTGAAATGTTGAGCAGGTATTTGAGCTGACATTCTAGAATAGTGAATGTATAAAAAATTTATATTCACAGTGTCATGTTGGCTGAAGGCAACGATTCTAATGATCTTTGATGTGTGTGTATATGTGAGATTATTGCTCGGTTGATCGTATTGCATCACAATGGTTGTTAAAGGCAATAGTTTTCAAAATGTGCAGTGACTAGACCAGAGCACGTCTGGCAACATCTGCTATGTAGGGTGGTACATTTGGTGGCAGTGAATTTTCTTTTGGTGTGTTGGTGTTCCTCACCTCATTGAAAAAATTTTGCGCTCTAAACCATGCATAGGTGTGTTTGCTTGTTTATACAGTGGTGAAAATAATTATTTGATCCCCTGCTGATTTTGTATGTTTGCCCACTTACAAAGAAATGAAGGGTCTATCATTTTTATGATATGTATATTTTATGTGATAAATACAGAATATCAACCAAAAATCCAGAAAAAAAACACATCATACCAATGTTATAAATTGAGTTGCAGTTCAATGAGTAAAATAAGTATTTGATCCCCAAGCAAAACATGATTTGAAATTGTGGAGAAACCCTTGTTGGCAAGCACAGAGGTAAGACATTTCTTGTGGTTGGTTACTAGGTTTTTACACATCTCAGGAGAGATTTTGGTCCACTTTTCTTTACAGATCTTCTCTAAATCCTTAAAGCGGTAGTAAACCCGCGAGAAGAGGGGGAAAAAAAATAGCCTGCAAGACAATAGCATAATGTGTTAGTATGCATCACATACTAACACATTATGAAGTACTTACCTTAGAATGAGACCCCCGATGCCTGAGTTAGTCAGCGCTGAGGACGCTGACATGATGGTCCTTTTCTCTCTTCCGGGTACGTGGCTCCAGCGCTGTGAGTGGCTGGAGCCGCGTAACGTCACTCCCGCGCGTGTGCAGGGTAGCTCTTTGTTCCGGCAACCAGCTCTGATTTTCCGCCAACCTCCGCCGGATCATCAGAGCGCATGCACCGCCAACCTCGGCAGCTGTATACAGGGTGAATATCACCTAAACCGTGTAGGTTTAGGTGATATTCATTTTGTCCTAGAGGTAAGCCTTATTATAGGCTTACCTGTAGGTAAAAAAAAAAAAAGCTTTGGGGGTTTACTACCGCTTTAAGGTTTCTTGGCTGTCGTTTGGCAACTCGAAGTTTCAGCTCCCTCCATAAATTTTCTATAGGATTAAGGCCACTCCATGACCTTAATGTGCTTCTTCTTGAGCCACTCCTTTGTTGCCTTAGCGTTGGGTCATTGCCATGCTGGAAAACCGATCCACAACCCATCTTCAGTGTTCTGGCTGAGGGAAGAAGGTTCTCATCCAAGATTTTACAATACTTGGCCCCATCCATTGGCCCCTCAATGCAGCAAAGTCGGTCTGTACCTTTAGCAGAGAAACAGCCCCAAAGCATAATGTTTCCACCTCCATGCTTGACTGTAGGGATGGTGTTCTTAGGGTCATAGTCAGAATTTTTCTTCCTCCAAACTCAGTGAGTCGAGTTGATGTCAAAGAGCTCAATTTTGGTCTCATCTGACCACAGCATTTTCTCTCAATCCTTCTCTGAATTATTTACATGTTCATTGGCAAACTTTAGATGGGCCTGTACGTGTCTTCTCGAAGAGGGGGACCTTGCGGGTGCTGCAGGTTTTCAATCAATGGCAGCGTATTGTGTTACCAAGGGTTTGTTTTGTGACTGTGGTCTCAATTGCCTTGAGATTAGGGTTGTCCCGATACCGAGTATATGCACGAGTACTTGTACTCGTGCAAATGCTCCCGATGCTTGTTCCGATACTTAGTAGTAGCACAGAGGAGGAC
>BLSH010226001.1:819099-832375 GCA_018402905.1 Glandirana rugosa
CTTGCTGCTGTCATCTCCCTCTGTCCTTCCCATGTTGAGATGGCGCAATCTCCCGGACTTATGCTGTGTGCGCGCTCCACAATCAGTTATATAGGCATGGGGCGGGGCCATCTGCTGACATCATCTGTAGGTCCGCCCCCTTATGATGTCACATCCCTAAGCATGATTGGATGTGACGTCATAAGGGGCGGGGCATCCGGATGACGTCAGCGGATGCCCCCCAATGCCTATATAACAGATTGCTGAGCGCGCACACAGCATAAGTCCAGGAGATTGCGTCGTGTCAACATGGGAAGAAGGATAGAGGGAGAGGACAACAACAAGGACAGCGGCAAAAGAGCAGAAGACAGAAGAGGATAGAAGACCCCTCAGAAGACCTGCAGAAAAGCAGAAGACGACGGAGAGGGGAGAATATGCCGGGGCTGATTTAATAAGACCCCGAAGGGTTTGGTATACCCTTGGGGGGGAACCCCACGCACATTTTTTAATTTTTTTTTGCGGGGTTCCCCTTCAAGATCCTCTGCACACAAGTCGCGCCGCAAGTTGGATCATCATGATCCGATTTCTGGTGCGACTTCTACTATTCAAATCAATGGGCCATAGGGAACCAGTGAGTTGAATAGAGGCAGAGAAAAGCGGCTTACAGCTAGCGCTGAAAAACGTGCAAAAACACTCAAAAAAGCTGAAAAATTTCACTAAAAGCTACTGACATTTTTAGGATTTTTTTTTTAACGTTCTGTGTGCATGAGGCCTAAAGATTAGAGGGATCTACTGCACTGCAAGCCAGTATACTTCTGTTTTTTTACAGATAGGGTTTATATACTGATGCACATTTTTTTGCATAACCAATATTTATTGAAATTTCAGAAAACACTACAAAATACAAAAAGAAAAAAACACAAAACATCAAATAGCAAAACAATAGGTTCCATCAGGGAAGAACTAACCAAAACTGACAGGCACTGTACACAGTCAATACAGCAATATGTAGACTAGGCAATAGCATACATTTAGTGAAGGACAGTTGTCAAATCTACAAAGGATGACTTCATACTTAACAATAAGTGAACCATGCAGTAGAAACGCCGTTCACAGTGCATTTGAAAAGGCAAGGCCTGTATATGTATAAAAATTACTTAACAGGACACCAGTTTCTGAAAGACATGAATATTGTAACTCAGAATGGGGGATCCCATGTCTGAGACAGAAGACTGTACCCCTGACGAACCAAAAAAAAAAATACAAGACCAAAAGTAAGATAAACTGCTATAAAATACGACGATAATACAACTGTTAGAAACCGACAAACTTTGTCAAAACTACAACATCTCTCTGTAGCACTTGGGAGAAGATATCTCAGCTGTGGGCTTAATGTGGTACCGGTCCACTATAATCGAAAATGGCCAGTTATGTAGCAGCATAAATAACACTAAGGAGCTCAATGACCCTGCTGTGTAGCAGGTGTGTGTAGCCATACATATATTTCCGGCAGGGCAGATGCTGGGAAATAAGCTTATCGATTTCCAGACAGTAACACATCTAACCAGACCATATGTCTAGAAACTGTTGTTCTTTATGCTTACTAAGATAAACCCATAAGTCCACCTCCATAATCTTCTCCATCTCCTTCTGCCAGTCTTTTAAAGGGTTGAACATTTACTATGCCTCCAAAATCTAGGAATGAGACTTTTGGCTGTTTTCAGAAGATGCAGGGTAACACTTCATTTATATGATTTTTAGGAGGAGGGAGTAGCATGGAACAAGTAGTAAGGAGGAGTGAATTCAATGGGCCTAAGAGTAGTTTTTTTTTATTTCAATTTTTCTTTATTGAAGTTTCACATGAGTAGTTTTTTTTAATCCAGGGTAAAATCTCTTGCAAGAATTTTTTTTACATAGGGACAAGTCCCTGCCGCACATTTAAAAAAAAAAACATTCAGTTGAACAAAGCATAACCACAGTATCTCACAAAAGTGAGTACATCTATCACATTTTTGTAAATATTTTATTATATCTTTTCCTATTACAACACTGAAGAAATGACACTTTGCTACAATGTAAAGTAGTGAGTGTACAGCTTGTATAACAGTGTAAATTTGCTGTCCCCTCAAAATAACTCAACACACAACCCCTAAGTGAAGATGTCCAAATTGGGCCCAAAGTGTCAATATTTTCTGTGGCCACCATTATTTTCCAACACTGCCTTAACCCTCTTGGACATGGAGTTCACCAGAGCTTTACAGGTTGTCACTGGAGTCCTCTTCCACTCCTCCATGACAACATCACGGAGCTTGTGGATGTTCGAGACCTTGCGCTCCTCCACCTTCCATTTGAGGATGCCCCACAGATGCTCAATAGGGTTTAGGTCTGGAAACATGCTTGGCCGGTCCATCACCTTTACCTTCAGCTTCTTTAGCAAGGCAGTGGACATCTTGGAGGTGTGTTTGGGGTCGTGATCATGTTGGAATACTGCCCTGCCACCCAGTCTCCGAAGGGAGGGGGATCATGCTCTGCTTCAGTATGACACTCCCACCACCATGCTTGATTGTAGGCAAGACACATTTGTCTTTGCACTCCTCACCTGGTTGCCGCCACCCACACTTGACACCATCTAAACCAAATAAGTTTATCTTGGTCTCATCAGACCACAGGACATGGTTCCAGTAATCCATGTCCTTAGTCTGCTTGTCTTCAGGAAACTGTTTGCAGGCTTTCTTGTGCATCATCTTTAGAAGAGGCTTCCTTTTGGGATGACAGCCATGCAGTCCAATTTGATGCAGTGTGCGGCGTATGGTGTGAGCACTGACAGGCTGACCCCCCACCCCTTCAACCTCTTCAGCAATGCTGGCAGCACTCATACCTCTATTTCCCAAAGACAACCTCTGGACATGAGCTGAGCACTTGCATTCAATTTTCCATGGTGAGGCCTGTTCTGAGTGGAACCTGTCCTGGTAAACCACTGTATGGTCTTGGCCACTGTGCTGGAGCTCAGTTTCAGGCTCTTGGCAATTTTCTTATAGCCTAGGCCATCTTTATGTAGAGCAACAATTATTTTGTTCAGATCCTCAGAGAGTTCTTTGCCATGAGGTGCCATGTTGAACTTCCAGTGACCAGGATGAGAGAGTGAGAGCGAACACACCTGCTTCCCATTCACACCTGAGACCTTGTAACACCAACAATTCACATGACATTGGGGAAGGAAAAGGGCTAATTGGGCCCAATTTGGACATTTTCACTTATGTGAGTACTCACTTTTGTTGCCAGTGGTTTAGACATTAATGGCTGTGTGTTGAGTTATTTTGAGGGGACAACAAATTTACACTGTTATACAAGCTGTACACTCACTACTTTACATTGTAGCAAAGTGTAATTTCTTCAGTATTGTCACATGAAAAGATATAATAAAATATTTACAAAAATGTAAGGGGTGTACTCACTTTTGTGAGATACTGTATGACCAATATCTCTTAGGCACACAACTAAGAAGGAGTCTCAATAAATTGTTGCCATATAATTATCTGATGATGTAAGGAGTCACTTCTTTATAACGGCTTGAAAATTCTTTCATATCCTTTCTTTTTCTTTGTAAGAGTGTGACATGTAAGAAATGCAAACAAGAAATCAGAAATGTAAACCCAGCAGTTGGGCAAGTTTTAAGGGAAAAGCGTTTAAAACAGATTACCTGCTCTGCAAAAGGAGAAACAAAAATGATACCCATGTCTGCTTATTTTGCATAGGGAACAATTTACTTTGTTCTTTAATATCTTTCTATTTTACCTGCACATGGAAATGGCCTATTATCTCTGTAAACACTGGACAGCACTGGACTTAAAATCCCACAATGCTCCTAATAGTCACGTGGCATCAATCAAAATAAGTCCTTTTCGGCACAAAATATTTCTTTAAATTGCCCTTACTCCAGCTTAATCAAGGGCATATATAAAAAATGATCACATGGAGACAGTCTCTCTGCCTTCACTGAACCAAATGCCACATTAATTACTTCCTGAATAATTCCTTATGAGCAGACTATTCAGCCCTATCAAACTGACCTGAGCACTCAAAAAGCAGCCATCATCAGCCATCTAAGCCATACTTTTGAAATGGACACTGGTATAGATTACGCTAGCTCTTTCTCTGGTTTGTGGCTGAATTGCTCATAGTTTGTGCTTTGGTGATCAAAGAGGAACTGAACTCTTCAATTAGAGACTTAAAGTGGAAGTAAAGTCTTATTTTTTTACTTAGCCTATAAAAAGGTATACCTGTGGGTACTGTGAATATCTCCTAAACTTGCACAGTTTAGAACAGGGCTCAAAATGTCAAGTCCTGAGCTACTAGCCAGGCCTTAAGGGTTACTCGCCACCAGTTGCCCCACCCAACCCCTACCATACCCTGCCCCCAATCCCGTCCCTAAACACGCCCTAATAAATTCTCATGAAATGACACTTAAATGTTTTATGCAGAATTAAGTTACAGAAATAAATATTAACAACAACAACAACTTTAGCAATGCAGCCTATCAGTGCAGCATCAGTATTGCCCATCAGCGCAGCCTGACCTGTGCCCACAATGCAGCCTGACCTGTTCCCACAATGCAGCGTGACGTGCCCACAATGCAGCCTGATATGCTCATAATGCAGCCTGATGTGCCCACAATGCAAACTGACGTGCCCACAATGCAGCCTGATATGCCCACAATGCAGCCTGACGTGCCCACAATGCAGCCTGACGTGCCCACAATGCAGCCTGACGTGCCCACAATGCAGCCTGACGTGCCCACAATGCAGCCTGACGTGCCCACAATGCAGCCTGACGTGCCCTCAATGCAGCCTGACGTGCCCAAAATGGAGCCTGACGTGCCCACAATGCAGCCTAACCTGAGGAGAGCAGAGGAAGAGGCGAGCCGGTGGGCTCATCAGACAGAGAGCGGGCATTGCTGTATGATTGGGGAAGGGGGGTGGAATTGGAGGCATAGGTATAATGGATTTGGGGGGGTGGAATTGGAAGCATAGGTATGATAGATTGGAGGGTATGATCCAGACCTATGCCTCCAATTACCCACCCCCCCTCCCCATACGTTATACCTATGCCTCCAATTAACCCCCCCCCAAATCCATTGCACCTATGCCTCCAATTAACCCCCCCCCAAATCTAACACATATGTGCTTTCAATCCCCCCTTACTTCCAGCAAACTTCTTGTTCAATCCCATTATACCAAAGCCTCCAGAACACAGTGTCAAATTTAATTTACCATTCTCCTGCATGGTCAGGCATCGGTACACACATGAGGGTACGAGCCCCCCCACTTAAGAGACCTGCATGCAGATGTATCGCGATAGGGGTGGTCCCAGGCTTCTGGCCAAATCCTTGTAATGCTCGGGCTGCAAGCCTGGGCAGAGACATGCACCGTCCCTCTCCTTAGATGTACAGCAAGAGGAGTGGAGGGGGACGGTCCCAGGCAGCTGTAAACTTTTTGCAAAGCTCTGCAAGCCTGTGTGCAGGGATGTGTGGGAGATGGAGGGGCGGTTCCAGGCGCTGTTGAATTCCTATGAAACTGGCCACACTGCGAGTGTGTGTGCAGCGGGGGGCACCTGATACATTCCCGGTACGACACAGCTCTCTCCATATTCGCACTTCTCATAATTTTACTTGCCAAATGCGACCGGCCGAGTGGAATTTTTGAGGGCTGATTTACAAGATATTCAGAGTGCGTGAAGCTGATGACATCGTCAGGGCATGCGCTCTGAAGGTCCGGCCCTTCAGAACCCATGCTGTAAACAGCAGCTCCCACGTGCATACGCGGGAGCGATGCCACCACGGCTCCGGCCTCTCACAGCGCCAGAGCCTGCCAACCCATGGGAAACACCGGGGAAGATGTCAGCGGTGTGTGGGTTGTGTGTCTGTGTGGAGGCAGCCATCTTGGTAGGGGCAGGGCTTTGCCTTCAACAAAAATAACAGCGAGCTGCACAGTGGTGACATCTCCAAATCTCACTTCAAATCTCCTGAGGCTAGCAGAGGCAGCAGTGCCTTAATCACGCATTGCAGATATACAGCTACATGGCTGCAGGTATAAGTACAGAGACAATACTGCTTAGACACAATTAACATTTCTAAATGTTCCCTATAACATAGAAAATCTTCACTTTTTTTGTGTTTGATTTTACTTTAACTTATGTTTTTGCTTTCCACATTTAGGAAATAAGAGAGATGGATAAAACTTTGGAGACTTGGAAACAAAGAGAGACCACATCCACTAAGTTTCAAGAAGAAGACCAGACCCAAGTTACTGCAGATGTATCTTGTGAAGACGATGACTTGCCTGTATCGGCAACTCTGAGAAAGGCACTTAGCAGACGCAAATACTTTGCAAATATCTACCGTGACAGGTAAGTAATTTTATAGATGACTGACCATCATGATCATTTACCTTCTCTATATGAGCAAAAGTTTGTGGACACCCTTTCAAACGAGTTTAGGTGTTTCCAGTGAATTGTAATGTTGACAGGCGGTTTAGATCATTGCACACTTCCAATTTTGTGGCAACAGTTTGAGGAAGGTACCTTTCTATTCTAGCATGACTGTACCCTTGTGCACAATGCCAGGACCATAATGACTTAGTTTGACTAGTTAAGGGAGGAGGAACTTGAGTGGCTTTCACAAAACCCCAAACTCAAGCCTGTTAAACACTTTTTCAATGAATGGGAACACTGATTGAGTGCAAGTTCTCCCCTTCCAACATTAGGTACACTATCCTTATAAGTGTGTCCTTCTAGGTTGCCAGTCATTCTCTTTGGCCATTAGGCGGCCACTGATGACATATCATTCACAAACGTTACATTGTCCCTGGCACCTGACTTTATTCTCAACATCTTACAGATGCCAGGGTGAGCCAGGGGTGTTGACAGGAGAGACTTGGCAGGTTACATTTGCCAAAAACCTCTACCCCCTAGCAATTTTTTACATTTAGCATTTAGTTGTATGCTTATGAGTTTTGAATGGGATATGCAACAAGCTCATTTTGGTATGATGGTCACGTGTCCACAAAGTTTTGGCCATATAGTGCAGCTGCATACAAAGGGTCAATTTCTTCTTTAACAAAGGGCCCAAGTGCAGGCACAAAACTTGATCAAACTTGAAAGTCTGACTTTAGGAAGGGAACGATTGCCAGAGATTATTGGCCACCTTTAGGACATTCGTGAGATCAGCCAATGATTCTTGCTGTTCTCTGCTTCGTGTACCTGCAGAAAACTATGTAAAGAAGAAAAGAGCCAGCACCTCCATGAGCTTTTAGTTATTTCATTGTACATTTCTGAAACCCCAAAACCCAGGGATTTCCATGATCAAATATCAATACCACTTTGAAGATCTGCACTTTGGCCCATCCCTTCCTGCCTCCTGTGCCTATTTATAGGTTATTCAGGCTACTCAATAGATGTGATTAATATGATGGGAATATCACATCAAAAACCAATGGGAGAAAGTTGGGAAAAGTGCTAATCGCTGAAGTTTGTATATGAAAAATGGAGATTCTAAGGTTATCAAACTCTAAAATAGGGTCCTTAATCAGGGTGCCAATACCCCTTAGATGTATGGTAACCAAATGTTATAGGTATTGGGCTGGATCTCTGGATTAAGTAACAAACCATTATTTGATTTTCCAGAAGGTCCAAAAAAGAAAGTAATTTCAAAAAGGCATGGCTGAATATCAAACCGTTTTGATGTGAGCAGACCCAGCTTAGTGATGATGGCAATGAGTGTGTTGGTTACCTTCCCTACCTATCTCCGTAAAACAGGATTCTCTGCATTTGTGAACCTGAAATCACAGTAAAGAAATGGAATTGATGTATCAAATGACATTCAAGTAACATTGTCAGTAACTGCACCTCAGTTCCATGTTGTGTTTTTTCAGAAACAACAGCAAGAATTTTGCTAGCTACTCTGTGTATTTGTGATTTGCTATTTTATACAGTCAGGTCCATAAATATTGGGACATCGAAACAATTCTAATCTTTTTGGACCTATACACCACCACAATGGATTTGAAATGAAACAATCAAGATGTGCTTTAACTGCAGACTTTCAGCTTTAATTTGAGGGTATTTACATCCAAATCAGGTGAACGGTGTATGAATTACAACAGTTTGTATATGTGCCTCCCACTTTTTAAGGGACCAAAAGTAATGGGACAGATTAACAATCATAAATCAAACTTTCACTTTTTAATACTTGGTTGCAAATCCTTTGCCGTCAATTACAGCCTGAAGTCTGGAATGCATAGACATCACCAGACGCTGGGTTTCATCCCTGGTGATGCTCTGCCAGGCCTTTACTGCAACTGTCTTCAGTTCCTACTTGTTCTTGGGGCGTTTTCCCTTCAGTTTTGTCTTCCAACAAGTGAAATGCATGCTCAATCGGATTCAGGTCAGGTGATTGACTTGGCCATTGCATAACATTCCACTTCTTTCCCTTAAAAAACTCTTTGGTTGCTTTCGCAGTATGCTTCAGGTCATTGTCCATCTGCACTGAGAAGCGCCGTCCAATGAGTTCTGAAGCACATAATAGAAAGTATGTGAAGGATTATTGGATTTCAGTATATACTGTATATAGCTAGAGAAGTGATAAGCTGGTAAAACACGTGTTATTCTATGGAGAACGCATCCAATCTACACTATCTAGTGAATGTTTATACTGGTTATATATCCAAAACTTTTATATACTGTATATCTAAAGTCAATTTTTTTTTCTTACTTTTTGGATAGAGCAGAGAATCGATAAACCCATTGGAGAGTTTCCCCTTCACATCCTCTCCTTTCAGAATATAAAATCATGCTTCTGTAACATAAATGCACACACTACAAAAATACTTTAAGCACAAGAAAAAAAAAGTTTTCAACAAAATAGCAGCTTTTCATATGTTCAATGTAATCTTAAATATTGAAAGCACAAAAAAAATAAATACATGTAAGCAGCAAAATTTTTTTTTACCATTTCATGAGTTCATTTTGCTGCTTCACCTGTGCACCCGCCCAATGCAGAAAACAAAGATCTGCCACCTGACAGTGGGAACAACCCACCAGAGATGATTGACCTTTTAATTACAGAAGGTCACAAAAGCGCAGAATCCTTTTGAGATCCTAATGCAATCTGACAATTTTTCTTCTTGCAAAGTTCATCTCCAGGATGACATAAACCAGGGGTGTCCAACCTTTTGACCTTCCGGGGCCACATTGGAAGAAGAGAATTGTCTTGGGCCACACATAAAATACACCAACAATAAGTATAGCCCATGAGCAGAAAAAGTCAGGCAGATCAAAGTTAACAATCACTAATATATTTAATGTACATATCTGAGTAATAAAACTTTTTTTTAGTAATATTTTTAATTATAAAAGTAAAAGAAGTGAAGAATAAAACTAGTGTGATATTTGACACTGTTTTTGATAAACTAACATCAATATCTGGTTTGAAGCATATAGAAGCAATTCTTTTTTCTTCCAATACTTTATTTTTAAAAAGAACATACGGTATATACAGAGACCAAAACCATAAAGTACATTTCAAAGAACAATTCCACGATTGTAAGGTCGACATCACTCAGGTCCTTGCATATATATTTGAGAGCAGTGAACAAAAGTTCAAATTGTGAGTGTCGCGATCTGAGGAGTCTCCACATGACATTTTTGCATGGTGTGCGCCGTATAATATGAACAGCAAGAAATTAGAGTAGACCCTAAGGTCTCAGAAAGAAAGTGCGAGTAGAATAATAGAGAAAAAACAAAAAGAGGAAGAAGAAGAGGAGAGGCGGGGAAGGAAAAAAAAGGGGGGGGGTAGGTAAGGGGTTACCAGCCAGTCACTCCTTCCCAGTCATAGTCAACGTTCAAGTCCCCATTTCTCGGGGGTTCACATGACTAATTTTGCGTATTTCTCAAAATAGACAAATTCGTGCCAATAGAACCAATTTTTAGTAAATTTCTCATGAAGGCCATTCTCGGTTGCTATTAAATCCTCCATTGCATTGATTGTGGCTACTTTTTTCAGACAGAGAGCAACTAACGGGAGCTGCGTCTGCTTCCAAAACATAGGGATTCAGCCTTCGCAGCTGTGATCAGGAGGGCCAAGATGGACCTCCTATAAGCTATACTGGGTATATCATGGTGGTGCAAGAGGAAGAGTGCAGGATCCCTTGGGAACACCCGATCAGTGAATTTTTGAAGGATGCAATGGACTTCCGTCCAATAGGATTGTAAAAGCAGGCAGGACCAGAAGATGTGGAGAAGAGAACCAGTGTCCTCTCCACATCTCCAGCATAAATCCGAACACTGGGGAAACATTCTGTGGATCTTTACCGGTTTATGGTACCACCGAGTCAACACCTTGAAACTCGCCTTTTGGTGTTTGGAGATTGAGGTCTTGCAAGAAAATAGAAAGAGTCTGTCTACCTGCTTCTCTGTCAATTGAAAACCCAACTCCTTTTCCCAACTAGCAATATACGCAAGTTTATGATCTGCTGGCAGCTCTATTAGCAATTGATAAGTTAGAGAGAGCATGCGGAAGAGGAGACTGTTCCTGGCAAAGCAGTTCAAAGGTGGTAAGGCTTCTCATAAAGGGCTCTGGGGGAGGTAGGGACCCAGTGAAGTGAGCTAGCTGTATTTTTTGCCAAAAAAGACAGACCAGAAAGAGCCTGGTTGGTCATGATTTGCTGCCTGGTCATCCATTGCCCATTGACAATAAAATGTTGGGCCTGTGAGCGGTCAATCCTTTTCAGGTCCCGAAATTTGGGATCCTTGAGTCCGGGGCTAAAAGCCGGGTTGCCCACTAAGGGGGGGGGTGACAATGGTGCCACCGAGAAGTCACAAAACGCCTTCCCACAAAACTTCTAAGTCCCCCCTATTGTAGGGTGGTCTAGTATCCGGCTCGGTAGATCTGTCTGGCACCATGGCACAGACTCTAGTGGAATCCCCGCCAGATAGTAACAATTCTTAATGGTTTTTCAAGGTGCTCATCAGATATCTTGGTTCAAATTTTGCCCTTCATGTGCTTCATCCTTGAAAATTGCTCACAAATATAGGTGCTGCCGAAAACTGATGACAATAAGGTGTGATTGTGAAGAGTAGGATTTTTTTACTTTTGGAAGATAAAACTTATAAAAGTCTAGTAAAGAGACACTGTCACATTTTTAATCGGCTGCATGTGTTTGCAAAATGTAAAAACATTTTACAAAAAAATTCTGCCAAAAACAAAATTTTTAATGGCAAAATGTTTTCTTTTGATTGAAAAGTGAAAGTAAAAGAAAATCCCAAAGTTTGGATTGTCCCTAGAAATAGAGGGGGAATCTTCCAATGGGGACACTAGTTCTGAGGGTCCCCAAAGAATGTTCTTAACTTGCAGGGACTTCCTCTCACTTCCTCTCTTGGCTATGGGACAGGAAATGAAGGTAAATCTCCCCAATTGGGTACAGATGGCAAAAAATCAACCGAAATGAAAAAAAAAAAGTTTTGCTTATATTTCTACTTTATGTAAGTTATGACTTTGTGTTGTTCTACATTCATAGCCATTTTGGGCTGCAGGTTAGACACACTTGAGAAAAACCATAGCATAATTCTATTTTGTTACATAGCAGAATTATATGTATTTAAACTAACAATATCAACAAACAGATGTGCTCACTTTAGGTAGTTTAGTTCACACCTGTTAATTGTTTATTCTCTGAAAAGCGATCTGTGGTGTCACCTGTCAACTGGACACACTGGGGTTGATTTACTAAAGCCTGGAGAGTGCAAAATCTGGTGCAGCTCTGCATGGTAGCCAATCGGCTCCTAACTTCAGATTATTCAATTAAACTTTGACAATAAAACCTGAAAGCTGATTGCTTTCTCTGCAGAGCTGCACCAGATTTTGCACTCTCCGGTTTTAGGAAGTCAACCCCACTGCGTTAAATTTGCCATGGCTGCAACGCAAAAGATCTCGGTCGCAGGATGTGAACAGCCCCCTCTGGCTATATATTAGGCTTTATGTGGGTGGTCAGGGGGTGGTAAAACCAGGGTTCAGTGGCTTATTTTTGCCACACTCATGTTGCCCCCCCACCCATGTAAAGGAGGCCTTATGGCAGGTATATCAAGAACTATGTATATCGCATTTGGTGCTATATCCCCGACAGCCACAGATACTGGCTGTTAGCCATGCACACACTTCCAGCTTCATTCAGTAGGAAAGGAAACGTCTCCTGCCTTACAGATTTTCATCACTTGATTTCAACAAGACGTTATTCGAAATCTCTCTAAAGTAAGAGAAATCAAAGACAGCTGTCAGTGGAGCAAGTGTCCCAGTTGGAGAATTTCCTCTTTATTGCTGTTTAAATAACTTCAAATTTTGGATTTTCACTTTCAGTCCCAGGGAAAATTGGTCACCAAGGCAAACAGAATGAATCTTCATCACGGGGACACAGGCAGCAATAAAACCTGATAAGGATTCTAACCAAAGTTAAAAAACAAGTTTCAGCTTCAGATATACAGTGCTTTAGCTTTATACCCCAGAGACAACAAAAAGAGATTTCCCCTCACTTTCTATCATGTGACAAATGGAGCAGATAAATCTTTCCTGGAGGGACACAGATAGAAATTACAGTTTTTTTTAAAATTCTATATTTCAGGCACATCACATGAATAATCAATCAGGCAATAATACACATCTTAGTGAACCATGTAAACAGGAATAATTTGCGTCAACAATCGAGCTAAACAGTGAAGAATATAACTTCCCATAGAAGGCATTACTTTCACATCAAATGCAAATACTTTGCCTATTTTTAGGATATCGTTCTTTACAGAAGTTTTAACCCTTCCCTAGACTTTAGACAAAAAAGGTTCTTTTTTAGGACCCGATCATTCCTGATGAAATAGATGGAATTTCTCATACATGGCTTTCATTTTCCAGCTTGATGGCCCTTAAAACGCCTGAACTCATACTTTTGGCTGTATAGTGTTTATTGCAATGGTTGAAGTAAACACAAACAAATACAGTAAATGTTTTCCGCCACGAGGGCAAGGTTTCTGGAGCATAGATTAGATGTTATAGGAGCTTATGGGGATATTGGGCGCTGACTCCGGCTGTGGTCTTGTGAGGAAATCCACAAAGCCTGCACACTCTGACATTGACAAGAAATTGGTTTGAGATCCATTAGTATCACTTTTTACTCCCTATTCATGGTAAATTAAATGCTAATGGTTCATAGGTTTGATTTTTATCTGATAAATTCATAAGCACTGCACTTATGTATAA
>BLSH010226001.1:842437-902400 GCA_018402905.1 Glandirana rugosa
GTCACACGACAACAAAGAGGAGGGGGGTCGAGAATACGTCGACTCTTGTCTCCCTTACACTAGTGAACGATGACGATGACGAATGAGTCGGGTCCCTAGCACCCACAGATCACTACATTAGAGATTTGCTATGTATAGTATGTCCCACTATATGGTCCAACCAATAATGATCCAATATGTAAACCAAAAGTACATAGGCTGTCACAAAGCCAAAGACAGAAGGTGAAAAAATTCTAAACTGGTGTCCCCACAAGCAGCCACCAGATGGAGCTGAAGATACGGCTCCTGTTGAAACTCCCTCTAAGGCGGCCTCAGATGATGTCCGATGACGGAACGCGTAAGGCGGAGCTAATTACATCACTAGACACCCACGATCCCTGGGCTGAGTAAGCAGTAGCAGTAGCAAGTGATCACATTCCCTCTGTTCTCAGCTGCATAAGAGCTGGGGGGAGGAGAAACAACAGCACACTGATCTTCCCAGTGAATGGCTGTGCAGGGGGAGGGGTGAAGAAGAAGAAATGGCTGCACACCGACATACTGGAGTCTCCTTACTGTGCAAATATTAGAATAGACAAGACACCACTAAGAGCATCGCCAAGGGCACGGTAGACGTGTTTCACACACAGTAATGAGTAAGCACACATCAGGTGTGTGAAACACTTCCACCGTGCCCTTGGCGATTGTCTTGTTGGTGGTGTCTTGTCTATTCTAATATTTGCACAATAAAGGGACTCCAGTAAGTCGGTGTGCAGCTGTTTCTACTTCTTCAGTTCTTTCACGGCAGGCGGTCCAGGGCTTGCAACTGCACAAGGAGTCCCATCACCACTGTGGGGATCTACTCACCTGGAGCGGCAGTTCCTTTGTTGTCTTTCCAGGGGCAGGGGTGTCATTACAAGTCTGGCCATTGGAGGAGAGCAGGCTGAGTTCCCAGCTGACCACGGTGTGCTCTCCTGCTTAGAGTGGTCAGTTTTTAATAGGAAAGCAAAGGGACTGACAGGAACACCAGGGATTTCACACAACGTAAGCAATAAAAGTAGAATAGGATACTTTCTGATGCAAGTACATGGTACATCAGGCACATATCAGAAATATGAAATGTTGGGGTAACAAACACTTTAATTAAAAAAAAGTCTTCTCCCAAGATCTCACGATTGCAATGTGGCATGGGTTTTGAGTCGAAGATCTCTGCCTGGTCTGATCCGGCACAGATGCCCACATCAGAGGAGGCACCTGTACAGAAGCTTGCCAGAGGGGGATTGAGCTGGGAGAAGCTGCCTCCTCCCTTTGCCTGGCTGATTAAAGGGGAAAAGGGAGGAGAGGAGCCTGAAGTAGTGGGCAACGCTCTGCTACTCTGCTGCCTGCATTTTTCTCTCCCTCCGGTGATCTCTTCCTATAGCTATACAGCTTTATTTCGTTAGATCACTCCTTGTACAGTGAGAACGTGCTGGATGTGCGCTGTTACCTTGCAATATATGCTATGCATATTTTATCAAGCCCTGCGTTTCTTCTGCAATAGCCTCTGTTAACAAATTACTTTAGAATTTACTTGGAACTGCACTTGCATTTGGGAGGGCTTGTTAGAAATAGTAAATGTGTATTTTACTTAGATGAAAAGAGATTTGTAAAGGGCATTAGAGTAATGATATCACGGGCAGGGACACACAAATCTCACAGCCATATCATGACGGTCAGCCATTACAGTTTGAACATAGGACAAAACACCTCACTCTTCATTCCCCCCTCCCAACAACTTAGGAATGCCAGGTCTTCTAACAGACGTCAAGCAGTCTGGGGAAATGTTTTGCAAGCCCGATCGTAAACCCATAAATCAGATCCCTTTAAAGGACAATACAGAAAGTCCAGATAAGGGGGAGAGAGCTATAATTCTCTCATGACAGCTGTGACCTTAACAGTGAACCTCAAGCAAATTTAAGCTTAAAATATGCCCACAGTTCATAACTCCAGCTAGGAGCTTGACATATTAATAACAGGTGTATATCTGTATGCGAGAACAAACTCAAACATCAATGTATTCACTTATAAGGGAACCCACAGATAGTTTATCCTCTTCCCAGGGTCACAGAAAGCGACAAGGCTGTCATGTTTAGACTTGTTGGAATGCAAAATTCATACTGGACTATAATTGATCAGTTTCAGGAATGCACCTTGTACATATTGGCAAATATAAATCTCGATAAAGAAATTATGAATTAGGGAAGATTGTTATTCCACGGTCCGCCCTGGACAGCCCACGGGCCCTCCTTACCCATGTGAGTGGTTAGAGGCATAGGGCCCCACCCCTTTTCACCCAGAGAAAATGGGAATGCGAAGGACAGCTCTGAGTTCTCACCTTACCATCAAAAAACAAACATCCGAGAACCCATGAGATCATCGAATCCCTGATTGATCACGGACATTTTCCTTCCATTGCCCTTTCCTTGCTGCTGTATATTATGTCTCTTATTGCTTTGTAACATAGTTTTTCTGTAAATATTTTACTGCACCCAAACTTGACCTTTTCATTATTAAACCTTATTCTGAAAAGTGTTAATCTTGTCCCTAAAACTCTTCATGCAAGCTATAACGAATCTGTTCCTTTTAAGAGTGCTGCTGTTTAAAATAACTCATCGTAATATTCCTGTCTGTGGTGACAGTGTGTGTTACAGGTGGTTATTCTAAAATCATAATTGGTATTCATAATTTTTGGAGACCTAACACTCCGGGTCAAAGGTTAGTAGTGCCACTAAAAGGGTTAATTGTTTGAATTAGCCCGGTAACAATTGCTCTCAGTCGGCTGGCACTTAGACGGTGGCCCCGCAAGCTGGGAAATCTTTGTGCTGGAAGCAGCTGAGAGTGGTATTGTTGCGTAGTGACAAGCGCGGTGTGAGATCAGGGGGGTCACCGGTCACCTGTCGGTGAGGAGGGCAGTGATCTGGTACCCGCGTTCGTCACAATTAGCACTCTAAACATACCAAAAAATGGTAGGGTATAGCAAAAAATGGGAGCACTGGTGCAACTGCCAAAAAAAAACAATAGGCAAGAAATGTTAAATTAATGAAAGGAGTCTTTTTAGTCCTTGAGAAAAGTCCATAAAAATCACAGTGGCATGAAGTTCAAAAGCCGGCAGTGTCAACAGTCTCTCTTCCAAGCAGGATCTGGATAGGCTCCCACCAGCAAACCTTGTATAAACAGAAAAAAGGAGAGAAAAGCGCCACTACCTAAGTGTAGCATTTATTAAAACATATTGGTGAAATTAAAAACCTTTAATATGCACTCACATTTAAAAGACATTAAAAAGCATATCAAATCTCCAGCAGGTGGTGACCTTCCAGGTGGTCAATGGTGAACAAGCCCCTCAATGTGGATGTGATGTAAGGTGCTTGGAACCAGGAAGCTGACCAGGGTAACACCAGGAAGAGCCAGCAAAAGCAACAGACTGAGTGTGTATATCACACGGATGAGAACCACTGTGGGCAGCAGGGAAGTATTGCAGGCCCACAAAATGGCAGTGATGATGTCATGTGTGATGTCAATGGGCATGGTTATGCATTTCATGGTGTGGCACCATTTTTGCATAACCACGCCTATCGACATCCCATATGATGTCTTCACGACCAATTTGTGGGCCTGCAACACTTCCCTGCTGCCCACAGTGGTTCTCATCCATGTGATATACACACTCAGTCTGCTGCTTTTGCTGGCTCTCCTGGTGTTCCCCTGGTCAACTTCCTGGTTCTAAGTACCTTACATCACATCCACACAAAGAGGCTTGCTCACAATTGACCTCCTTGAAGGTTGTCACTTGCTGGAGACTTATTGATATGCTTTTTAATGTCTTTTAACCACTTCCGGACCGCCGTACGTCGTTTGACGGCGGCAGTTTGAAGTGGAATACCGTTGTTAATGTAGCAGATAGCTACCATAACCCCGGTATCTATTTTTTCAGCAGGCGATTCCCTGCAAGATAAAAGTGGTCTTAGCGGCGGATTCGCCGCGAGATCACTTTTATCAGCGGCGGGAGAGGTGCCCCCCCTCCCGCCGCTTTCCTGTCATCTCCGCCGCTTACCGGACCCGCCGGCAGCGGCAGAGATGATCGCGTCTGTCCCCCCCCCAGTGTCCATGAGCCGAGTGAGCGGCTGAAGCCGTTCACCCGGCTCCATAACAATGCTCTTTTTTATTATGCATTTTAGTGTAAATATGAGATCTGAGGTCTTTTTGACCCCGGATCTCATATTTTGGAGGTCCTGGCATGCTTTTTTCTATTACAAGGAATGTTTACATTTCTTGTAATAGGAAAAAAAGTGATCAAATTTTTTTTTTTTTTAAAAAGAAAGGTGTGAAAATAAAAATTAAAAAGTAAAATAAATAATTAAAAAAAAAATTTAAAGCGCACCGTCCTTGCGAGCTCGCGCGCAGAAGCGAACGCATACGTAAGTCCCGCCCACATATGAAAACGGTGTGCAAACCACACATGTGAGGTATCGCCACTATCGTTAGAGCGAGAGCAATAATTCTAGCCCTGGACCTCCTCTGTAACTCAAAAATGCTAACCTGTAGAATTTTTTAAACGTTGCCAATGGAGATTTTTATGTTGCAAAGTTTGTCGCCATTCCGCGAGCGGACACAATTTTGAAGCATAACATGTTGGGTATCATTTTACTCGGCGTAACATTATCTTTCCCAATATGGAAAAAAAACTAACTTTACTGTTGTCTTATTTTTTAACTAAAAAAAATGAATTTTTAAAAAAAAAAATCGCACTTGTAAGACCACTGCGCAAATACGGTGTGACATAAAGTTTTGCAATGGCCGCCATTTTATTCTCTAGGGTGTTAGAAAAAAAAATATATAATGTTTGGGGGTTCTAAGTAATTTTATAGCAAAAAAACCTGGTTTTAACTGATAACCACCGAACTCCAAAAAGAGGCTTGGTCTTAAAGTGGTTAAAAGAGAAGTATGGGGAAAAAAAGAGTTCATAATCATACTTACCCTGTTCTGATGCTGCATCTGTCCTCCGCGAGCTCTAAGACTGAGAACCAAGCAATCAAACACTGCTGCTTGCTCAGTTCTCAGGGCTCCCTGAGCAGAGAGCTGGTGGTCTTTTTTCTGGTGACTGTCAGTCACCGCTCTCTGCTCTGCCCCCTCCTCACTCCCTGGAGCACTGGCCTGTGGAGGGGCGGGAGTGGCTGGCTCAGGCTCTCAGCGGTTCGCTGAGAAGCTGAGCCGGATGTCGGTCCAGGCATGTGGGTAGATCCCAACTTTATTGTTGCGATCTTGCCTGAGCCTGGACTGGCTCTGTGACGTCAGCCGATAGTGGGCTGCAGCCTGCACAGAGTCCTGACGTCAACCCGATATAACACCTTTGGGATGAATAAGAGTGGAGATTGCGATCCAGGCTTTCTTGTCCAACATCAGTGCCTGACCTCCCAAATACGCTTCTGGAAGAATAGTCAAACATTCCCATAGACACTCCTAAACCTTGTAGACAGCCTTCCTAGAAGAGTTGAAGCTGTTATAGCTGCAAAGGGTGGGCCAACTCAATATTGAGCCCTTTGGACTAAGACTGGGATGCCATTAAATTTCATGTGTGTTTGTGTAAAGGCAGGCGTCCCAATACCTTTGGTAACATAGTGTATGCATAGTTTTAACAAGCATTTGTATAATACTGGTACTGCATGTATTTTTTACATTGTAAGCTCTAACGAGCAGGGCCCTCTTATTCCTACTGTATTAAAGTGTATTGTATTTGAACTGTCTACCCTCAAGTTGTAAAGCGCCGCGCAAACTGTTGCCGCTATATAAATCCTGTATAATAATAATAATATTTATATTAATCAGTAAATCATTGTATAATCCATTTTAGTTTAGTAAGGCCCCTTTCTCTTCCATTCACTGACAGACGCAGCATTCTTATGACACATGGGGTTATGCTCATCCTACTAGGAGTAGCCTAGGCAAAACAAACAAGTGTAGGTTGGCCCCTCCCAGGGGGCCGTCCTCACCTTAGCATATAATCCCCCTGCTCTGTACAGCACATCAGTTTTTATTTGCCTAGTGCAAGGAGTAGACCTGGTTCCCTATGGGAGCAGCGGTCTCCTGAAGATTCATCTAAGGAAGACTGCTATCAAGACGCTGGCTGGTGGTATAGAGGATATCTCGAATCCTAATCTTTCCCCAGTCCGGCCAACACTATGCGAACCCCCTTAGGGGGGCCCACCGCATAGCGCCCATTCCGTGCGGGCGGCCAGTGGCTAAAACCCACTAGAGCCCAGTGACTGGTTCACCTGTCCAGTGGCCTGGCCAGCAGCATGCCTTCTTGTGGGGAGGTAGGTCTGCTCCGGGTGGCTACCCGCTGCGCCCGTCGGATTGGTGAGCGAACCCCTCTTCCACCCTAGAGGCATGGAGAGTGGGCACCTGGGCAGCTCTGTGGTGGTCAGCCGGTGGGGGTCTGTTAGAGGCCTTCCCCCCACTCCCCCTCCCCCCTCAGTCCCCCGCAGGCACCTTTGCACTAACCGTTCGAATCTGCACCGACCGTCCGGAGCAATGTGTTAGGTGGGTCGTTGCCATTGGATTTTGGAGCACCGCTCGTTCATGGCCGACCGCACGTGTGTAATGGCAGCGTCCATTGTTTGAGAACCATGTGGTTTCCAGCCTGCTCTCTGGCGGCCTCCAGTGGTCGATTGGGAGAACTGCAGTCCTTGTGCAGGAAGTCCTTAAAAATGGGTGTGGGCTTCCGGTTTTTGCTTGGACAGCATGGTTCACACACAGTAACAAGCTCCTGACGTGCAGCAGTTGGTGGGCATTGCTTTTTGGTTGGAGTGCTGAGGCATCAAACAGCAAGTATAGCTGGCGCTTCCTGGGTGCCGGTAGCGGTGGGTGTAATCCGCCCGAGTCTCCCTGGCTGATTTGTGGGGTAGAGGTGGTGGTTACACAGCGGGGGTGTCGGGCTGAGATATCAGAGGCCGGCAATTCTATGGCAGGTATACCTGCAGATCTACAGCCCACCCCAGGATCATTAGTGTCCTTGGAACAGCTGAGGGTGGTGTTTGGGGAGTTCTTTCCCCGGGCAGGGGTGCCCGTTCCGAGGGGCCCCCAGAAGCGCCCACCCCCTCCTCTTTTCTCAGGGGAGGATTCGGATCTAGAAAGCGCCTCAGTGGTCACACCTGTGGATCTTACAGAGGGTGAACCACCCTCAGAGAGCGAAGAGGATCAGGAGGCTCCTAGTTCGCGGGATAAAGCGATAGTGGAAGCACTGATATTCGCGACTCTATGCGACTGGACCAAACAGGGGAGTCGCATGAGTCCGCATATGTTTGTGGACTGCTTAGACCCCCTAGGTCCCCTAGGGCTTACCCTTATGATCAGTTGTTTGAACAGGCAGTGTTCAAGGAATGGCGAAAGCCGCCAAGTTCCTTGACTTTGCCTTAAAGCTTTGCTGTTCGCTACCCCTTTGAGGAAAGCTTTACTAAGATGGGTTTCCCCGGTGGTGGACCCTGCCATGGCTCGTGTGAATAAGGCAACCACCATCCTTTAAGGAGGCGGCCAATCGCCGCACAGAGACAGTATCTAAAGCACTATTCTTGTTGGCTGGGTCAGCCATGCGGCCGGCGCTAGCAACTGCTATGGCGGCACAGTCTCTTCGCGAGCACGCTGCCGCTCTGTGCACTAGTTTGTCTAGTGAATGTGCACAGGCTGAGGTACAGCGGATGCAACATTTGATAGAAGGTCTCCGCTACATATGCCATGCGACTTTGGACCTTCTTCCCATATTGTAAAAAAAAAAAATTTTTTTTGTTTTTTTCAATTGTTATCAGGCGGATGCTGTAGCTCCACTCTTGGTCGGGCGACCAGGCTTCAAAGAAAGCTCTGGCAGACCTGCCCTTTCAGGGAGAGCGTCTGTTTGGCCCACAATTGGATAAAAATATTAAGGATTTACGGGAGGGAAGAGTGCTTTCCCTCCAGAGCCGAAGCGGCGAGATCACCGTCGTAGGCAAGGTCCTGTCTCTTCTGGTCAGAAGAAGGTTTTTCGGGCGCCCAGCCCAGCGGGCAAGGCCAGAAAGGCATTTACGGGCCGCAACAAGGGGCCCTGGCAGCGTAAGCCCGAAAAAGCGGAGGACAAGTCTGCCTCCGCATGATGGGTGGCCCCCACCCGCCTCAAGGGTGAGGGGCCGGTGTCTGGGGGTTGCATGCAGCTCTCTGCCCCCAGAAAAGTCCTTCCCCTCCAAACGGGAGGCTTCCGCAGAAGCATCAGTAGGCGCCATTCAGGCGCTCAGCAGACAGAAGTCATCTTGAACGCCGGCTTGCCGGCTGGAGTACCTGGGTCTGATTCCGGACACGGTACAGGCTGGGGTGTTCTTAACACCAGGCAAGCTTCTAATGCTTTAGGCAGGGCGAACCCTGTGATCGCGGCAGTGGTTCTCTTTACGGTTCTGAATACGGGTGTTGGGGCTCAGGAGGTCGACTTGCGAAGCGATACCTTACGCCCAGAACACTCGGCTCCTGCGGAAGGCAATTTAGTCGCGGTGGGACAAATCTCCTCTATCCCTGGATAGGCTGATCAGGTCGGAGTGTCAGTCCCGGGGACCCTTGGTTTGGGGGATTCAGGTTCCGGCCCTAAAAGGGGGGAGAAGTTTTCTTCCCCTCAATTGGTCGATGTAGGTACCGGAACTGAGAGCGATCAAGCTCTGACTGTCCCGTGGGACAGTAGGGCTGCGCCGCCCGGTTCTGGTTAAGTCGGTCAATGCCATGGAGGTGGCGTACGTAAACCATCAGGGCGGAACAAAAAGCGCAGCAACAGCCGCGGAGGCGGCTCTGATCCGTCGGGGGGGCAGTGTTTCACAGGCCTCGAGGGCAGTATCGGCTGCTGTGCATTTTTCCTCCTCTAAAGGCTCTACCACGGGTCGTACGCAGGGTAGAGGCGGAGGAAATCCCGACAATCCGGGTAGCTCCGGCTTGGCCCCGGCGTTCTTGGTATACCGACGTAGTACGGATGGTAGCAGAGGTTCCGTGGCGGCTTCCGCTTCACGGGGACCTGCTGTTTCAGGGGCCCATCTTGCACCCTGCTTTACCCTCGCTGGCTTTGACGGCTTGGCTATTGAGTCCCAGGTATTGAGGGATAGGGGTGTCTCTGACTCCGTAATCCCTACTATGATAAAAGCACGTAAGAGTTCCTCACGTAAGATTTATCATAGGACCTGGAAGGCCTATATTACCTGGTGCGAGGTAGGGGGTTGGAACCCCCGCTCTTATAGAGTATCCAGAGTACTGTCATTTTTACAGCAAGGTCTGGACAAGAACCTGGCGTTAAGTACGCTTAAGGGGCAGATTTCGGCCCTGGCTTTTTCAATGGCCCTTGGCGTCTCATTCATTGATCCGTACATTTGTACATGGGGTACGTCATGTGGCTCCTCAGATACGGTCACCTTTGGCACCGTGGGATTTGAATCTGGTGCTTTCTGTGTTGCAGAAACCGCCATATGAAAGGATTAGGGACAATCCCTTACAGTTGTTGTCGCAGAAGGTGGCCTTTCTGGTAGCTATCACATCCGCCAGGCGGGTGTCGGAGTTGGCAGCATTATCCTGCAAGTCACCTTACTTTGTCCTCCATAAGGACAAGGCAGTTTTGCGACCTTCCCCTTCGTTTCTTCCGAAGGTGGTTTCTTCCTTTCATTTAAATGAGGATATTGTTCTCCCCTCATTGTGCCCGCACCCATCACATCCCAAAGAAGTTGAGCTGCATTCTTTGGATGTGGTGAGGGCCTTGCGGGTGCATTTAAGTTCTACAGCTTCCTTTCGGAAGTCTGATTCTTTATTTTTGCCGACGGAAGGGTTGCGCAAAGGTATGGCGGCCTCGTCAGCTACCGTGTCTCGTTGGATACGGAAGACCGTGACTCATGCATATGAGATTCGGGTAAGGTTCCCCCGTTTCCAGTCACGGCTCATTCCACCAGGGCAGTTAGTACGTCCTGGGCGTTTAGACACCAAGCCTCCATGTCCCAGGTGTGCAAGGCAGCTACTTGGGCCTCAGTGCACACGTTTACTAAGTTTTACAAAATTGATGTTTCAGCATCCTCGGATGCTGCTTTTGGCCGCAAAGTATTACAAGCGGCAGTATAGGCACAGTTAGCGCCGCCTGAGAGGGCGTTTTTCTGTTGGGTACAGTTGTTATGATTTTGCCCACCCCTCTTGATTGGCACAGCTTTGGGACGTCCCCACGTGTCATAAGAATGCTGCGTCTGTCAGTGAACGGAAGAGAAAAAGGGATTTTTTGTATAACTTACCATAAAATCCTTTTCTCTGAGTTCACTGACAAACGCAGTACCCACCCCTCTGCGTTGAGTTTGTACGGCTTGTTACGAACTGATGTGCTGTACAGAGCAGGGGGATTATATGCTAAGGTGAGGACGGCCCCCTGGGAGGGGCCAACCTACTACTCCTAGTAGGATGAGCATAACCCCATGTGTCATAAGAAGGCTGTGTCTGTCAGTGAACTCAGAGAAAAGGATTTTACGGTAAGTTATACAAAAAATCCCTTTTTCACACTGGGGTGCTTTAAAAGTGCTCATAAAACAACAGGCAGTTTTGCGTAGCTTTTCAAGCTCTTTTGAGGCAGTAGCAGTGCGTTTTTTTGAAGGTCATGTGACTCAAAAGAACCATTTTGAGGAGCTTTTGAGGTACTTTTCAGGCGCTTCCCATTCATTTCAATGGCGAAGGGCGCTTGTGAGGTGCTTTTTTCCAAACATGCTCCAAAGATGCTGCTTGCAAAAGTTTTTTTTTTCACCGCCCCAGTGTGAAAGCATTAATTGACTTTAATGGAAATTGGTCTTTGTGAGCTTTTGAGGCACTTTTTTTTTTTTTAGCACGGAAGCCCCTGAAAAGCGCCTCAGTGTGAAAGGGGTCTTAGTTTTGCCAAATCATTGTAGGTTTGATACATGTTGTAAAGAATGAAGCAACTAAGGTAGTTTGGTGTGAAATTGCACAATTCCATCCTACCACTTGGTAATGTAACTTTTCTGTATACTGCAGGAAACATCAGGATCTGTGGGTGGCTATGGAGAAGCAGATCAGGGAAAGTCTGGCCAGCCAAGACGAGGAGAAGAACACTTTTCCCCTAAGAAAGAAGAGAAGGTGAGCAGGGATACGATGGATTGTCGTCACCAGCCGCGTGTCACGGGCCGCGGCGGTGCTTCATGTGTTGTATGGCTTTATAATGATACATCTGCACTTTGCTGTAATAATTTGCCTGCTTTTTACAAACTGCAGATGCCAGGTAATAGCAGGCTATTTTCCTTGTCAATGAAAGATTTTGCCTGCAAGCAGTGTCTGTCTTTCAGACAACAACATTGGAGATCTGAAGTAAACACTGCGCATTGTAAAATCTCACCAGCAATTTATGAAGAAAAATTGATTTCTCCACCAGACAACAATTGTTCTTTGTATATGTACGTGCAGCGGTCCATGTTTTGTCAGTGTTTACTGTATGCGTCTGTAGAATATATGGATATTCTCTCGATATTCTGTAACATATTGATGAGAGAAGTCCCAAAAAATAGAAAGTCCTTTCCAGTTCTTATGTGAAAACTCAAAAATGGATTTAATAATATAATAGGCAAATATTACAAGAACAATATTATAATGCAGAATGTAAAAATAATATCAATAATGTAGTTTATTCTTGAGATAAATATTGTATGTCTAATCATAAACGTGCCTCTGAAGCTAATGGCAGCTTCCTCTTGTGTGTAATAGACTTGTGCATGGCTGAAAAATTTGTTCATTTTCGTTTTTTTTATTTTTCCGGAAATTTGCGGTAATTCGGCAACCGGAACAGCTGGAAATCCGAAAATTCAAAAATAACAAAGAACATTTGAAATAATAACTAACTAATAAATAACTATTACATTCTAGGTATAGGAATTTCCTTGAAAATATGGCTGACAGTGATAAATTTCATATTTAAGTTCACTAACAGCAAAATTTTCAAGGAAATTCCAATGCCTATAATTTAATAGTTATATATTATTATTTCAAATGTACTTTCTTATTTCCGAATTTGGGAAATTCGGAAATTAGAAAGAACATTTGAAATAATAACTAGCGAATAAATTGTTAGTGTCAATTTTGAAAAAATAAAAAACATTGTTTTTACTTTTTGCTATAATACATATCCTCTATATATATATATATATATATATATATATATATATATATATATATATAAACAAATGTAAACAAATGTATTCATCAGTTTAGGCTGATATATACCGTATATACTCGAGTATAAGCCGTCTCGAATATAAGCCGAGGCACCTAATTTTACCACAAAAACTGGGAAAAAGTTATTGACCCGAGTATAAGCCTAGGGTGGGAAATGCAGCAGCCAGAACACAAGGATTGTAGCCAGAACACAGGGACTCAGCCATTACACAGGAATTATAGCCAGAACACAGGGATTGTAGCCAGGACAGAGCTGCTCTGTGCATGAAATTGCATTGCATCTAATTACATTGGAATGCAGAGAATGCTGAGAGAGAGAGAGAGCTGCAGATCTTCACAGAGATCAGGAGGTGGGCGGGACTGAACAGGTAACACCCACGCGTCCCACCCACCAAGTTGAAAATCTGACACCTCTCTCAGCATTCTCTGCATTCCAATGTAATTAGTTAACAGTTTCATGCACAGAGTGGCTCTTAGAAGCAGCACGCTCTGTGTAATGTGAATCTACTCATCACCCACAGACACTGACTTGAGTATAAGCCGAGGGGGGTCTTATACTCGAGTATATACAGTAGTATTCTACATATTTTTGGTAAAAAAATCGCAATAAGCGTATATTGATTGGTTTGCGCAAAAGTTATCGTGTTTACAAACTACGGGATAGATTTAGGGACTTTTATTTATTTCTTTTTTTTTATTGCTTTTACTGGTAATGGTGGTGATCTGCGATTTTTAGCGGGACTGCAACATTGCGGCGGACAAATCTGACCCCAAATGACACTTTTTGGGGACCAGTGACATTATTACATTGATCAGTGCTATAAAAATGCAGTGATCAATGTAAAAATGACACTGGCAGGGAAGGGGTTAACTCTAGGGGGCGATCAAGGGGTTAAATGTGTTCCCTCAGCGTGATCTAACCAGTGTTCATTTCGTCAACGAAAATGTTTTCGTTAAAGATTTAGTCGGCGGCATTTTTACAGTGATGAAAACTAAACGAAAAGTACCGCACATTTTCGTCCACTAACGAAAACTATGACAAAAATCAGATCCGTTTTTCTTAACGAACGAAAACGGGAAGAAAATGGCAAGGAGGGACATTTACCCTCATGAACTAACTTCCGGTTTTTGCAATGAGCTCTGCCTACTTCCACAATCCGCTCCCAGCAAGCACTGTGCCACCGAGAGGAGAGTTATGAGTGATGATTGCTGGTGCCAGTGAGTGAGAGCAGCACTGTGTGTGCATTACAGGCCAGCCAGGCTGAGGCCTTCTGAGTCCCAAGACTCCCGACTCCTCTTGATTTGAAGACCACGCCGCTGCCCAGAGCAAAGCAGACTGTGAGTGTATATGGTGACTACAATTAAGAATTGTAATTGTGGTACATTACAGCAGTCCTGTGGCCTCCCCTCCCCTCAGACCACCATCTATCCAGAGCACACTGTGCAACTGTGCATTACAGGCCTCCTCAGCACTGTGTGTGCAGCATTGCAGGCCTCCTCAGACCACCATCCAGAGCACTATGCAACATTGCAGGCCTCCTCAGACCACTGTCCAGAGCACTATGCGGCATTTCAGGCCTCCTCAGACCACCGTTCAGCGCACTATGCGTCATGGCAGGCCTCCTCAGACCACCATCCAGAGCACTATGCAACATTGCAGGCCTCCTCAGACCACTGTCCAGAGCACTATGCGGCATTGCAGGCCTCCTCAGACCACTATCCAGAGCACTAGGCAGCATGGCAGGCCTCCTCAGACCACCATCCAGAGCACTATGCGACATTGCAGGCCTCCTCAGACCACTGTCCAGAGCACTATGCGGCATGGCAGGCCTCCTCAGACCACTGTCCAGAGCACTATGCGGCATGGCAGGCCTCCTCAGACCACTGTCCAGAGCACTATGCGGTATTGCAGGCACCCTCAGACCACCATACAGAGCACTGTGCAGCAATACAGGCCTCATCAGACCGTCCAGAGCACTGTGCAGCATTACAGGCCTCCTCAGACTGTCCAGAGCGGCTAAATCTGTGAGTTTGTTCAAATCTTAATACCATAAATAATAACATGATATTAGATTTTTTTCATTTCAGGATTATGTAATGAGTTTGGAAATTCTAGAGAAATGCTTAAATAATGCACTACAATTTAACACATTTGATTTTAGTTGACTAAAATGATTTTATTCAACTAAAATGTACTGGCGATTTTAGTCGGCTAAAATACGATGACTAAAATGGCATTTTAGTCAAAGACTATGACTAAAACTAAAACACTTGCAGAAGACTAAAATGTGACTGAAACTAAAATGCCATTTTAGTCCGAAGACTAAAACTAAATCAAAATCTGCTGCCAAAATTAACACTGGTTCTAACTGTAGGGGGATGGGCAGGCAGGGACATGACAGAGATCACTGCTCCCGATAACTGGGAGCAGCAGATCTCTGCCATGTCATCTGTCAGAACAGGGATCCGCCTTGTTTAAATATGCCGATCCTCGGGACCTGCAGGTACACTCCTTAGGCACGCAGCGCGTGCCTACAATTGCTCGTGTACTGACCACCGTACAGCTATGGCGATTCACGCAGGAGAGCCGACCTGCCGTTGTATAATGACGGCGGCTGATTGGCAAGTGGTTAAATTTATTTTTTTACTTTTAGTCCCACATTCTCTAGTGACAAATGTATTGAGCAAACTTTCAATAAACGCGTACTGCAATTTGACCACCTCCCCCTTTCACGTTATAGTGGGGGTTGACTAGATAGCTAAACGCACAGTCTCTATGCATTGGTATTCCATAAGAACCTGGGGGATGGGCAAGAGCCATGTGTGCAACCATATACTTTATACAATATAACTTTATCTAAATCAATATATGTATATATTCATTGAAAAACCCTCGTTCTTATTAATATCCTAATCAAGAAATATAACAGTATAAAGAAATTATATTCTTAGATCAAACATACTCAAACCTCTATGAATCTTTAAGAAATGTGATACCTTATCCCATTTGTGATGGGGGAATTAAAGAGAACTAGCCCAAGCCTCCTAATTAGTAACATACAGTTGTGCTCATAAATTTGCATACCCTGGCAGAATTTATGATTTCTTGGCCATTTTTCAGAGAATATGAATGATAACACAAAAACAATTCTTTCACTCATGGTTAGTGTTTGGCGGAAGCCATTTATTATCAGTCAACTGTTTTTACTCTCTTTAAATCATAATGACAACAGAAACTACCCAAATGACCCTGATCAAAAGTTTACATACCCTGGTGATTTTGGTCTGATAACATGCACACAAGTTGGCACAAAGGGGTTTGAATGGCTATTAAAGGTAACCATCCTCACCTGTGATCTGTTTGCTTGTAATTAGTGTGTATGTATAAAAGGTCAATGAGTTTCTGGACTCCTGACAGATCCTTGCATCTTTCATCCAGTGCTGCACTGACATTTATGAGTCATGGGGAAAGCAAAAGAATTGTCAAAGGATCTGCGGGAAAAGGTAGTTGAACTGTATAAAACAGGAAAGGGATATAAAAAGATATCCAAGCAATTGAAAATGCCAATCAGCAGTATTCAAACTCAAATCAAGAAGTGGAAAATGAGGGGTTCTGTTGAAACGAAACCACGGTCAGGTAGACCAACTAAAATTTCAGCCACAACTGCCAGGAAAATTGTTCGGGATGCAAAGAGAAACCCATAAATAACTTCAGGTGAAATACAGGACTCTCTGAAAACATGTGGTGTGGCTGTTTCAAGATGCACAATAAGGAGGCACTTGAAGAAAGATGGGCTGCATGGTCGAGTCGCCAGAAGAAAGCCATTACTACACAAATGCCACAAAGTATCTCCCTTACAATATGCCAAACAGCACAGAGACAAGCCTCAAACCTTCTGGCACAAAGTCATTTGGAGTGATGAGACCAAAATTGAGCTTTTTGGCCTCAACCATAAACGCTACATTTGGAGAGGATTCACCAAGGCCTGTGATGAAAAGTACACCATTCCTACTGTGAAACATGGAGGTGGGTCGCTGATGTTTTGGGGGTGTGTGAGCTACAAAGGCACAGGAAATTTGGTCAAAATTAATGGCAAGATGAATGCCGTATGTTATCAAAAAATACTGGAGGAACATTTACATTCATCAGCCAGGAAGTTGCGCATGGGATGTACTTGGACATTCCAACATGACAATGATCCAAAACACAAGGCTAAGTTGACCTGTCATTGGCTACAGCAGAATAAAGTGAAGGTTCTGGAGTGGCCATCTCGGTCTCCTGACCTCAATATCATTGAACCACTCTGGGGAGATCTCAAATGTGCAGTTCATGCAAGACAGCCCAAGAATTTCCAGGAACTGGAGGCTTTTTGCCAAGAGGAATGGGCAGCTTTACCATCTAAGAAGATTAAGAGCCTCATCCACAAAAGACTTCTAGCTGTCATTGATGTTAAAGGGGGCAATACACTGTATTAAGAACTGGGGTATGTAAACTTTTGATCAGGGTCATTTGGGTAGTTTCTGTTGTCATTATGATTTAAAAGGAGTAAACACATTTGATTGATAATCCATTACTTCAGCCAAACACTAACCATGAGTGAAAGAAAAGTTTTTGTGTTCTCATTCATATTCTCTGAAAAATGGCCAAGAAATCATAAATTCTGGCATTTATGAGCACAACTGTATGTAAGCTCTCCAAAGATATGCTTAGAAAACTATAATAAAATTTATATTTTCACATAAGTATAAGGGGTTGATTTACTAAAGCTGGAGAGTGCAAAATCTGGTGTAGCTGTGCATGCTAGCCAATCAGCTTCTAATCTCAGCTGGTTCAATTAAGCTTTGGCAATAAAATTTGAAAGCTGATTAGCTTTTATGCAGAGCTGCACCAGATTTTGCACTCTCCAGCTTTAGTAAATCAACCCCTATAAGTTTGTATGTTTTTTACTTTTCCCAATCTAGAATAAATAAATAAATAAATATATACAACTCATACATGCTAATAAGATCCAACACACTCATAATTGTTAGTAATGTTAATATATATTACATTAACCACTTAAGGACCGGAAGGATTTCCAGCTTTAGGACCGGAGCCCTTTTTGCGATTCGGTGCTGCGTCGCTTTAACTGACAATTGCGCGGTCGTGCGACGTTGTACCCAAACGAAATTTGCGTCCTTTTTTCCCCACAAACAGAGCTTTCTTTTGGTGGTATTTGATCACCTCTGCGTCATTTCTGATCGCCGCTATAAACAAAAGAAGAGCGACAATTTTGCAAAAAAAAACAAATTTCTTACTTTTTGCTAAAAAATGATGTGAATGTAAAATATATATATATGTAAAGCGCTGCGTAAATTGACGGCGCTATATAAGTACCTAAAATAAAATAAATAAATAAAATACAAATCCCAAAAAAAAATATAAAAAACATTTTTTTTCACAGTTTTTGGCCGATTTATATTCTTCCTCATATTTGCGATAAAAAAATCGCAATCAGATTATTGATTGGTCGCGTTTACGGATGATGAGAATTCATTTTTGGGGTTTTTATTTTTTTTTAATTTTTTTACTAATAATGGGGCCGATCTGCGATTTTTAGCGGTACTGCGATATTTCAGCGGACATGTCGGAACATTTTGACACTTTTTTGGGACCATTGGCATTTATACAGCGATCAGTGCTATAAAAATGCACTGATTACTGTGTAAATGCCATTGGCAGTGAAGGGGTTAACCTGCAGGGGGCGCTCTAAGGGTTAACTATGTTCCCTGGGTGTGTTCTAACTGTATGGGGACTGCCCTAACTGGGGAAGGGAAGTGGTCACAGCCTTCACGTACAGGAAGGCTGTGATCACAGCCCTTCCCCCTCACACAGAGCGGAGGTCTGTGTTTACTTACACGGACCTCCGTTCCTTCACTCCGGGGGGGCATCGCGGGTGGCCGGCGGCAATCGAAGCCGCCGCACCCGCTCCCTGGCCCTCCCCGGACACAGTGGGCGCGCCTCCGGCGGCGCGCGCGCGCTCACTGTGCGCAATCTGGCGGCCGCTGTCGTATGACGGCGTTTCGCCTTACAGAGCCACTTTGCCGCCGTCAGATGCCGATCGGCGGTCGGCAAGTGGTTAAGGAAGGCTTCTAACAGTGTCTTGGAATATATAGGGAAACAGGGTGACATTGCTTTCTTATAGCCTTGCTGTTTTAGATTTAAAAGCACCATACCCATGTAAAACACTGCTTCTGTCAACAGTCATCCTCTGCATTTAACTCTGACACAAGAAAAAAAAAAAACTTTCAGCCCACCCATCCCAACCTACAGTGCAAGGGTTAAATTGTAACTCCACTTTTGTAGGGAAAGAAAAATAGCAACAAAAAAAAATGTTTATAGCATATACAATTGCGACACAAGTCATATTGTAAGTGAATGTTATTTCAATCTGCAACACAGTAATTTTCTGTAAAATGCAATGCAATATGGCTACTTGGAGTTCTGTACACAGAATGTGTACAGAACGCTCCCCAGATATGTCATTTCCTGCTTTTGTGATTGGCTCACTGATTTTCCCAGAAGTCTGCACTAAGATACAAATCAGATTTTGCGTATTCCTTGCAACAAATGTAATTTTTGGTTAGATACTCCCAAAGGGAAATAACATCTAAAGGGATGCACATCCTGCATTTTTTCTCAATAGTGCCCTGCAGGTGCAGCAGGTGATTGGTAATTATAAAACCACTCCCATACAGATTCACTTTGCACATAGCCTCGGACAGCCATACAGCTATTCCTTCAGAATGACAAAAGGTAGGAATCTGCAACAAAGTTTGTTTTTCTCAACAAAAGTGGAGTTACTCTTTTTTTTTTTTTTGCCTTGGGGTAGATGAAGTTGTATTACTTGAACTACATTCACACCAGGGATTTAGGCCAGGGTGAATCATAGTGGCAGGAATCTTCTGATTCCTGTTGTGGCTAGGTGCAGCTACTGGCCCCATCCACCATAATGAAAGGTCGCTGGCAGGCCGCAGGTATTCACGGCTGTCCACACAAGTGCCAGCAGCTGGTTGTGCAGAGCCGCGAATAGCTGGGGCCACCAGCTACTTGTCATTCTAGTGAATGGGGCTGGCAGTCACACCTAGCCACTCAGAGCTACAGCAGGAATCAGGAGGTTCCTGCCACTATGATTCACACTGGCTTAAATCTCTGGTGTCAATGTAGCTTTAACATTTACCTTGCTCTGGTAGACTCCCTCAACTTGTGCAATCAATCCCCCACAGCCTCCTCTTAGGTGCTTACAGCCATGGTCCTGTGCTTACCTATAAAATGCTCTACTAAGTAATATTTATGTATATGATGATGCTGAGAGATTGTCCACAGCCTAATTAGAGGAGAGTGTTGGAGCCTGCCAGACCAAGGGGTAAGGTAAGTAAAATAGCCCCTTCTCTATTCCCTAGAAATGGGGGGGGGGGTGCATCCCACTGCAGAGGGTTTTATTTCCATCGTAGAGGGTATATAAGGGTAAACTTGGTGAGCTACAACCTCAGTGGGTCTGGTAGGGTCCCAGAGCCCCTTAACCCTGCAAAGAATAGAATCCCTTCTTAATCCAATCCAACATAATAACCCATTTTGGGTAGCATTGCTTTACAATCCTGCATGGATAAAATGTTCACAGACGGGAGTTTGCAGGCTTTTCTGTTTGTGTGAGCGTCTACACGTGACAATCATGAACCCCAATGTTATAATGGGGGGAGACTGGGAAAACAAAATATGTGCAGCATGGAGGGAAGAGGTGTGGAAATGGTTCAGAAGGGCTGTATTTTGAACGTGAAGCTGAGATCAAGAACACAAGATCATGACTTCAAGTATGGGGAAAGAGTAGTTGATATTTGGAACAGACTTCCAGCAGAGGTAATGAGTCGAATTTAGATTAACATCATTAGACAAGATTAGTAAAAAAAAAACACACTCAAAGGGCCGCTAGCCCATTTTTTTTTTCTTTTTTGCTGCCTGACTTCTGTTTCTGTTTGCATTGTTATGTCGAATCTTCTTGCACACACAAACACACTTTAGCTGATTTACGGGTTGTGTGTGGACAGCAGAACAGAGAATATGGGGAGACTATACAGTATTCTCTATGTGGTCCTACATACATGCTGGTACTATAACACAGTTGCCATACTGAATATGCTTACATTTTACAGTATGGAATACATTCATCCTTTTTAAACACCCATAAAAGTTAGCCATATAAATAAACAGTTTCTTTCTATTAGGACCATAAAACTAAGATGCTCATGGGAACAGTGTTCAAAAAGATTGCACATGAACAGCCAGCATCGCAAAGGGCAATGATGTTTGAAGTCACCTTATCCCCTGGCAGACAATTCAAGATTTCAATTTGCTGAAGATAGAACGGTGAAAAATCAGTACATTTTCCGTGAGAGATAGAAAGGTGCTGCCATTGCTGGCTGGCTGCCTGTGTCTGGTTCAATACCACTGAGTCACTGACCCATGAGAGTTTTTTAAGTTACATTTCTTAGCATGGGTTCCTGTTCCTTGCATTCAGTGAAGCATTTCCATTACTAATCTGTTATAATCAGTTGATAAGCCATCAGCTGTCCTAACCTATAACAACTAAAACACATTGGCTTTGAGAGCAGAGTTCTATAGATGTGTATAATAGAGATTAGAAAATTGATTAACAATTGATAGTTGTTTAGTGATTCTTACCATACACTGGTGAATCATGATTAGTCGACACTTGTATTGTATGCATGCTGTATTTCCTAGTCTGCTGTAGATCACTCAGATCAGGAATTGAGTTCAGGCTTTGTTCATTGGGCCACAAATAAAATAAATTGATGAGCATATGCAAAAAAATTAAAATAAACAATAAGCTGCCTGTGTACTATTCCCAGGTGCTCCTTCCACCATCTAAATCTAGCACTGTGCTAGCTCTCAGCAAATGTGGAGGCAGCCAAGCAGCTCTAGTGGGGTCAGCCGTCTTGACCTCCCCTGAGTAACTGAATCTATTCTAATGCCATTAATTCCTAAGTATAAAAGCCTCTTCAAACTCCCTATTGTGTCCGAATCAAAGTTATAAATATGTTTTTTCTTTCATATTTCTAGATATAAAATATTTGTCCTTGATTTCTACAGTTTTTTGTATTTTTTCTAATTAGCATTTTCCTCTAGTTCATTCTTGTCAGGTTCACAGCAGAATTCGCTATTAAAAGATTTAATAAGTTCCCAGCTCAGCCAAATGTACTTGTAATGAAATTCTTTGTCTGGGCGCTTTTAACTGCACACCATTTTTTATTTCTGTGCCAAGCTCAATATTTCATGCCATACTGCCATATTGATGGTTTGAATAAATAGCTACCACGTTTGCTTTATGCATGGCCTTGCCTCTAGGATAATGACTGTCATTAATATTGTGAACACCTATATTATCATACATAGGACAAAGCACTCCCTAAAGTAGTTTGTAAGGATATTATAGGTCTACCAGGAATTTGGGAAGCATATAAATGCTTAAGAGTGATTTATATTATATGGGGGGGGTGTTCTCATTTACTTTTAATTTACTAGTGAAGTATATTCTTCTCCTGCCTGTTCCTACCTTTGCTGTCTGTGATTTCCCATCTTTTGCGTGCACTTTCTTGCACCCCCTGCCCCCCAAACTTCCTCCACTTGTGTCCCCAACCCTGCAACCATATTCTACTGCACAGAGGCATAACTAGAACCTTCAGGGCCCCAGTGCAAGAAACCATGAAGCCCCCTGACCCCCCCTTCTATTTGAGCCCCAGGCTTCCAGTTCCGGGAGGGCGTCCATGGACAACCTCCCAGAACCCTGCCTCCCATGTACCCCCTGGGGCAAGCATCCAGCGTGCTCTGTGGCTGCTGTGTCCTGATCACTGTAAAGGGCCAATCACAGCAGATCAGCTGATCACATGTAAACAGACTTGCCGGTAATCGGCAGTCCTTTCCTCATATGCTGTGTCATTGTGAGGAAAGGAGAGGACACTGATTATCAGTGCAGCCCCATTAGTGCCGCCTATCAATGCTCATCAATGCCACCTATTAGTGTTGTTTATAATTGTCTCCTCAGTCTCTCTCATACAGCCGATATTCTGCACTAACAGTTCCCCCGTTCTCCTCCCTTGCACAGATGGGAGAGGAGAAGGCTGATCTGCTCCTGCTCCTGAACCGCTGGAAGTGTGAAGCCCAGAAGATGAATTATCAAAGGACGAGAGGGGTGGGAGGAGAAGGAGCAGACCGGCCTTCTCCTCCTCCATCCGTAGGAGGGAGGGGGAACCGTCAGTGCAGACCCTGGGATGTATGAGAGAGACGCTCTCAGCTCAGAGCCCTGCGGCCAGCAACCTCGTTGGGCCCCCCCGACAGTGGAGAAACGTCAAGGCCCGGGCGCAAGTGTGAACCTTGCGACCCTGATAGTTCTATCACTGCTACTACAACTACTTTTGTTATATCTAAATAGATGCCATCCCAGTATGATCCATCCCCAATATGAGACCTTAAAGCGGAGTTCCACCCAAAAGTGCAACGTCCGCTTTAAGGACTCCTTACCCCCTGACATGCCACATTTGGCACCTAGTTTTGACAGGTACCCAGCTCCCACTTCCACTCATGGTGCCGTGGCACTAAGTGGAAGTTCTCCTCTTCCCCCCTCCCTCCCTGCAATTGTCTAGCACATATCACAGGTCCCAGAATATTGCCCCGCCATTCATAATGCGCAGCGTGACTCAAACATGCGCAGTACGCACCTGTCACAGCTGGGTGCACACACTTACAATGCCGGCACCACAGAGAGGAGAAGGAGAGAAGCGAGGCTTCAGGCGGCTCTTCAGGAGGTTAAAGTCAGCAGCTACACTTTTTGTAGATGCTGACGTTTAAATGGGTGGACCTCTGCTTTAACCACCATAGATCTGCGCTATTGCCGAAAGACGGCTACAGCGCAGATCTGAATTGCCGGGGGGACGTCCATGTACGTCCGCCCCTTTGCACGCTCCCCACGCGCACTCACAGCCGGTGGGGTGCAGTCCCGCTGCACGGGCGTGCCCGCGGGTCAGACGGACTCGAAGTCCGCCGGAGACCCGCGATCGCCTAATAGAGAGCCAGAACAGGAAACCGCCGATGTAAATACGGCTGTTTCCCGTTCTATGAGGGTGGACATGACAGATCTACTGATCCCTGTCACTGCCAGCCCAGCCCCCATACAGTTAGAACACAGTGAGGGAACACAGTTAAACCCTTGTTTGCCCCTTATTGTTAACCCCTTCCCTGCCAGTGACATTTATACAGTAATCAGTGGCTATTTAAATTTCTGATCACTGTATAAATGTCATTGGTCCCAAAAAAGTGTCAAAAGTGTCCGACATGGCCACTGCAATATTGCAGTCCCGATAAAAATCGCAGATCACCGCCATTACTTGTATAAAAAAAAAATAAACAAAAAGGCATAAATCAATTCCCATATTTTGTAGACGCGATAACTTTTGTGCAAACCAATCAATATACGCCGATTGCGTTTGTTTGGGTTTTTTTTTTTACCAAAAATGTAGAATACATATTGGCCAAAACTGATGAATCCTTTTTTTTTTTTTTTTAATATTTTTTTTTTTGGATATTTGTTATAGAAAAATGTAAAAAATATTGTTCTTTTTTCAAAATTGTCGCTCTTTTTTTGTTTATAGCGGTGAACAGAAATGACACAGAGGTGATAAAATACTACCAAAAGAAAGCTGTATTTGTGGGGAAAAAAGGACGCAAATTTTGTCTGGGTACAACGTCGCACCACCGCGCAATTGTCAGTTAAAGCGATGCAGTGCCGAATTGCAAAAAGTGCTCTGGTCAGGAAGGGGGTAAATCCTCCCGGTGCTGAAGTGGTTAAGCTGATCATCCACTAATCAAATCTCCTTTAGATTTACCATCAACTATGTAGTGCAAAAGCCACCCAGATTAGATTCAGTGAATGGATGGTTAATGTATATCCTTTATTTTACACCATTTGGGAAAACTAAGGAAGATTATATAGTGTATGGTAAAATGAAGGCAAATGTGGAGTGCACAGCCAAATCCATTGCTATTCTATGCATGTTCCTGGATTTTGCATAGTAAATAGGACAGTGGCTGCCTCTAATGTCAGTAAATGTAGAATTCTGGCATCTGTTACCGGTAATGGGGGTAATATATAATGCTCACTCAGTTTCTTATAGAAAATATAGAAACTATTCACTGTTGGCCTCTGCTGTCTGTAAATACTTTCTGCCTCTGGTTTCAGTTATTATTATTATACAGGATTTATATAGTGCCAACAGTTTGCGTAGCACTTTACAACATGGGGGCAGACAGTACAATTACAATACAAATCAATACATAAGGAATCAGAGGGCCCTGCTCGTTAGAGCTTAGTTAAATTAGAAGTCCAACCTCTGGGTTCTCCTCTTAACACAGGTGACAATTATTAACACCAAGCTGGTCTGTTTTATATGTATATCTGAAGGAAATCATTAAAAACTTAATGCATTCATTTAACTATTTGTTTAAAATGACATGTGGCATATGTATTAGATATATGTCTAAGCCCCTATTCTATTCATGTGGCATGTCTGCTCCTCCCTTTCCTCTCCTGATACCCCATCCCTAACCACATCACTGCCTTCGTAAGTCTTAAAGTGGTAGAAAAGCAGACGTGTATTTTTGGAGTGCCGTTTTTAAACAGCTTTTCAGAAAACACAAATAGAAGCCAATGCTCTTCTGAATGTGTAATCATTTGACAGCTCAAATCACAGACACAATGTACAGAGGTGATCAGGGCGGCTCTGTACATTGTGCTGGCTGTGATGACTAATCACAGTGATACAAAATGTAAATGCTTCTAAAAAGCATTTATCAACGAACGTTAAGACTAGATTAACACTAATGCGGTGCAGAAAATGCAGCAAACTATGCGCGTCTCCTGCACCTTATTCAAATCGCACTGCTCTTGCGATCCACAGTGGGTGTCAGTGCACGCCCCACCCCAAACATTTGGTGTGCATTTGCCGGCACCTGATCACATGGTATAAAATGATTGCGCGATCCGGCTGCAGTGCGGTTCCAAAATTGATGCAATCACATCTTTGGCGTGATGCAGGGTGATTTGAGCCCATTCAAAATGAATGGTCTCAAATCGTACAGCACTGTCATGTGAATTGAACAGGAATGTGCTGCGCTTATTGTGCGATTCATATGTGGTTCATAGTGTGAACTGAGCCTACATGAATGAAGGGATCACAGGCAGCAGCAGATTCATAGTAAGAGATTTTAATTGATTCTGGGATTATTATGAACCCTTTCACACACCCCTTTTCTCCTGCACATCTCTACGCCACATGTATGTTAACCCTTCACCTCCCTTATTCTACATGTAGCACCCTCCTAGGTAGGTGCTAGAAGAGAGTATAATTTTTGGTATTTCTGCTTACCAGGAACATGGTCAGGTAAAACTTGGAGGGCTCTCTGCCTACCAGGGGCAGGATCTATTGGTTAGGTCTGCTCATTGTGCTCAGGTGCAGCTCAGCTTGTCGGACTGTCCCACACTGGTCCAATAGGGAGGCATATTGGACAGTGGGAGGGGGCCTGGCAAGTGAGGGCACAGGCATTGTTACAGCCCTGGCTATTGGCAGAGGGAAAATGCTGTTATTTTGTGTTTGTTCCATTTGCGAATAATCGCACCAACTGTTGTAACCCTCTCACCAAGCTGCTTGGCGATGGTCTTGTAGCGCATTCCAGCCTTGTGTAGGTCTACAATCTTGTCCCTGACATTCTTGGACAGCTCTTTGGTCTTGGCCATGATGGAGAGATTGGAATATGATTGATTGCTTCTGTGGACAGGTGTCTTTTATACAGGTAACAAGCTGAGATTAGGAGCACACCCTTTAAGAGAGTGTTCATAATCTCAGCTTGTTACCTGTATAGAAGACACCTGGGAGCCAGAAATCTTGCTGATTGATACAAGATCAAATACTTATTTTACTCATTAAAATGCAAATTAATTTATAACTTTTTTCAAATGTGTTTTTCTGGATATTTTTTTGGTATCCTGTGTCTCTCTGCCAAAATAAAACTTCCATTAAAATTATAGACTGATCATTTCTTTGTCAGTGGGCAAACGTACAAAATCAGCAGGGGATCAAATATGTTTTCCCTCACTGTAGATAGATCATCTATCTATCTATCGATCTATCTATATACAGCAGATAAAAGTATTGAACATGTTGCCATGTTTCTAAGTAAATATATTTTTAAAGGTGCTATTGACCACCACAGGTCAGTAACAACCCATGCAATCCATACGTACAAAGAAACCAAACAAATACGTTCAGAAATTAAGTTATGTGTAATACAATGGAATGACACAGGGAAAAAGTATTGAACACATGAAGAAAGGGAGGTGCAAAAAAGGCATGGGAAGCAAAGACACCAGCTGAAATATATAAGTAACTAGAGAGTAATTAGAAAGCAATCCTGCCCCTTCTCAGTGAAAATGAATAGCAGCTGGTTCAATCTCAACTGGTGGCCTATAAAAAGGTGTCTCATTACCAAGGTGTCACACAACAAACATCTCATGATGGGTAAAAATCAAAGAGCTCTCTCAAGACCTTTGCAACCTTATTGTTGCAAAACATACTGATGGCTTTGGTTACAGAAGGATTTCTAAACTTCTGAATGTTCCAGTGAGAGCTGTTGGGGCCATAATCCAGTGGAAAGAATATTTCACCATAAACCGGCCATGACCAGGTGCTCCTTGCAAGATTTCTGACAGAGGTGTGAAAATAAGAAGAAGTTGTCCATGAGCCTAGGACCGCTTGTGGAGATCTTCAGAAAGACCTGAAATTAGCAGGTATAATTATTTCAAAGAAAACAATAAGTAACGCAACCGCCATGGCCTGTATGCACACTCATCTCGCAAGACTCCATTGCTGAAGAAAAAGCATGTTGAAGCTTGTTTAAAGTTTGCTGCACAACATTTGGACAAGCCCGTGAAACACAGGGAGAATACCGTCTGGTCAGATGAAACCAAAATGTAACTCTTTGGATGCCATAACACACACCATGTTTGGAGGTCAAATGACACTGCACATCACCCCAAAAACACCCCGATACCAACAGTAAAGTTTGGAGGTGGGGACATCATGGTGTGGGGCTGTTTTTCAGCATACGGTACTGGCGAACTTCATGTCACTGAAGGGAGGATGAATGGAAAAATGTACCAAGACATTCTTGATAAAAATCTGCTGCCAGGATGATGAAGATGAAACGAGGGTGGACATTTCAGCAAGACAATAATCCCAAACACAAAGCCAGGGAAAGTTGGTTCCAAAGAAAGAAAATAAAGCTGCTAGAATGGCCCAGCCAATCACCTGACTTGAATCCAATAGAAAATCTTGGAAAGAATTAAAGATCAGAGTTCATAGAAGAGGCTCACAGAACCTTTAAGATTTGAAGACTGTGTGGAAGAATGGTTCAAAATCACACCTGAGCAATACATGCGACTAATTTCTCCATACAAGAGGCATCCTGAAGCTGTCATTACCAACAAAGGATTTTGTACGAAGTATTAAATACATTTCAGTTAGCGTGTTCAATACTTTTTCCCTGTGTCATTCCATTTTATTGTACATAACTTCATTTCTGAACTTATTTATTTTGGTGTCTTTGTATGTATGGATTGCATGGGTTGTTATCGACATGTGGGAAAAATCTCATGTCAGTAGCACCTTTAGAAATATATTTACCTAGAAAAATGGTGACGTGTTCAATTCATATTTTACCCGCTATATATAATACACTTAAAGATACCCTCTAGTTAAACTTGAAAATTCAACTTTAACATGCAATTGGGGAACTTCGCCTGCCTGATAAGTAGTTCAATACTTAGAGAACTAAGTTTAATATCTATAGTGGAGATCATATGTATTTCTGTGGGTGTAACATTATTCATTATATTGTCAAAATTATAGATTGCCCTGGTTACATCATATCCCTCGTAAGTTTACTTTTATAGTTTTATACTTGGTTTTGGAAATGTAGGATATTTTGGGAATTTGTGTAAATAGTTTTTAGGCCTCATACACACGGACGTTTCTAAAAAAATAAACAAAACGTCGGGCCCGACGTCAAGGAAAAAAAGTCAGCGTTTTTCGGCGTTATGCATCGGCGTTTTTGAGCCTTAGTGAGCGTCGACGTCAATAGGCGTTTTTTAAAAAAAAATCATCCCTCTGCTATTTTTCAACCTAAAAACGTTGGCGTCAAAAAACGCCGGCATAATAATAGGTGGCGTTTGTTGGCATATTGTGGCGTCGGCGTCAAAAAATGCCAAAACGTTACAGCCTCAGAACGCAATGGCTGTGGGTTCTAGTTTCAGCTCACTAATGCTGACGTTTTTATGGGGCCATTGACTAACATGGAGAGCTGCAAAAAACGCCAGAAAACGCCGGCGTCAAAAAACGTCCGTGTGTATGAGGCCTTATGGTTAGGTTATGTCTTTTTTGAGTGATTTATTTTGAGTAATTTTTATTCTTAATAAAAAATTATGTGGAGTATTTTCAGTTTTAATACATTTTTAATACAGGGTACTACAAGTGAGTATTAAACATACAAATCCAAACAGTTCATCACCAAATAGAAAAAGACAGAAATAGCTTCAAGCTTTAAGCACATGTTTCAAAGGACAGTGGGGTGCTTATAAATGAGTGTGACTGAGTATGACTCTGACACCAGGAAAATGCAAGTGAGTAGAGAACGAGCAAGGGAGTTTTAAAAAAAAAAGGTAGAGGCAAGAAAAAGGGAAAAGAGGCGGGGGGGCAGACAAATAAGACGGGTCAAAAAGGGTTATATGGGAAGGGGTAGGACAGGGACGTGAGGAGTGGAACTATGCTATCTTGTATAACAGTATAGATCAGCCCAAGGGCTAATTAAACATGTTAAATGGCTAACAGGGACCATTTTAAGTATTTAGGTAGTCCATACTTGCTCAAAGTTTCTAAGTTTTTTGAGATTTGCAACCATTTTTCATTTATAACAAGTGTTTTGGCACAAAAACATACTTGGGGGACTTTACATTCAACCTATGCAAATCTTCATGACCAAAAACTACTAAAAAGAAGTCATATTTTTTGTACTAAAAATATACTTTTTTTTTTTTAACTCTGCTCATAAAAAACAAAAGGTTCAACACCCTAATTTTATAAAATCAAATTGTAATTAAGCTATTTATTATTATTATTATTTATACAGGATTTATATAGCACCAGTTTGCGCAGCACTTTACAATATGAGGACAGACAATACAATTCAATGCAGAAGGTCTGATATAGGATTATACCTGCTCAACAGTCCCGGGTCTTCTTTGTCGTATTTTTTACAAGATGTGCCAAATAGTTTCAGTTGGTGAAAGGTCTGGACTGCAGGCAGGCCAATTAAGCACCCAGGCTCTTCTACTACGAATGCCATGCTGTTGTCATAGATGACGTATGTGGTTTGGCATTGTCCTGCTAAAATATGCAAGATCTTCCCTGAAAAGGATTTCTGCATGGAAGCATGTGCAGCTCTAAAACCTGGATATATCTTTCAGCATTAATCGTGCCTTTCCAGAGGTGCAAGCTGCCCATTCCATGTGCATTAATGCATTTCGTTTGGTTTGGGATATTGGTTTACAGTCGTTTTTTGTGAAATTGTATCACTTTTTTTCCATAGCACATGGGTCAGCATTACCAAATCACATTATTATTTTGAGTAAAAAAAAAAAGTTCCTTTTACCTGCCACAAATTTAAAAAACATAAATATTCTCAGTCTAAATCACATGACCATTTTTTCAAAAAAGAGGCTTTAACGCAATTAGATTTGAAAATAAATATTATTATACATATGCTAAAGCGTTGTGAATTGAGCCTATGGAGTCTATAGTTTATTTAGCAGTGGGATAAAAAGATCAAAAATGCTACCTCCTTGTACACATACATATGATTACAAACCTACACGTAGAAAAATTGGTTTTATACATTACCATACAATAATGAAATAGTTTGCAATCATTTAACACATTAACACAATAATGAAACAGTTTGCAGTAAGTTGATTCATAACGCATTTTCATTCCGAAGACATGTTGTATAAGAAAAAATAAGGTACTCTGGCCCTGATGAACAATAATAAAACCAATGCATAACAAGCCCAAATTCGGGAAATTTAAAAAATCTGTGCTGTGAAGCTGCACCTGCACTGTAAGGGTAAACTGCTTGTTTAGTTTAAAGTGGATGTAAACCCTCTATTTACCCAGTGAAGTGAACAGCCTCAGATGATACACCGAGATGAAGCAAATATCCCTAGATAAGTTTTACATGTATATCTGAAGTCTTCACATTTATATACTGGTTAGAAAGTGCATGTTCTGTTAGAATGTTCTCTTCCTGGTTTCCCTGTAGGAGGGTAACATTGCTAGACACTGTGAGACAGCTGATTGGAGGAAAGGCACACACCCCCACCCCCCTCACATGCAGAGCTTGCCTGTGTATAGTTTAGCAGTGTGCTAATCTATTTAACCTCCTCCGACACACACTTCTATCTCCGGGTCTCGGAGAGCTTGTCAAAGTTATCAGGCTGATAACAGCGGAACGGAGCAGGGCAGAGCTACGTGACACAATGCTTTGTAGAGAGATAAGGAAACTCTGCAAATATATGTGCCCAGCTCAAATTTCATGAATCGGATTTACATCCACTTTAAGGAAGAGTAAAAGCTCCGGCAGTGAACTGTCCCTCAGAGTCATTACATCTAATGCAGAACTGTGGACCATGTATTGGTCTTGATGATATCCGGACCTTGGACCACCAGAGTGGCGGGCGAGAAGATGCTGTGAGTACTGGGAGGATCTGGTGAATAATTCTTATTTTCTATTGCCCTCTGGAATTAAATGAGCAGCCCCACCTCAAGGGAGAGTTTTCAATTTCCTAGAGCTGGGCTTTAAATGAACACCTATTTGTTTAATGCAATAAACCCCTACTCATAAAAAGCATCAAAGGACACTCACTAAAATTGCAAAATGATCATAAAGTGATTATAAAACTATATCTAAAAACGTTAAAATGACTACAGGCCTCCTTATAGTGGCTGTATCTACGTCTGGTCTTGAGTATATTCTAACCTAAATGAAATAGTTTACAGAATGCCAGTGCTTATGAAATAGTTAAAACAATGAGACTAGAAATAAAGGTTAAAAAGGAAAGCAACGACTAAGTACATAGATACTTTAAAGATAGTTTTGTTTTGTTTTTTAATAAAAAAACCTTTTCTGAGCATTATGGACCATGGACAGGCAATCCCCAGATCAATTTCTACTCCCTGTGGCATGAAATATAGCAGAGAGAAGAGCGGTAATGTGTGGAGACAGATAATTTGATGGTGTGCATGTATTCCATTACATATCTGAGTTTGTGCCTCGCTGTCACATGACCCGTCTACTACAGCATCCATTAACATTTGTCAGTTGGATGCTGCTTTAGGTAATGGAGTAGTAGAGGTAGCTCCAAGATTTTGTTCTTGCTGTGATTACTGTGTGCAGCGGCCCTTGGCGACTCTATCAAGCCGTATAAAAATGCCCAAGCTTCAGATGGGGGAAGACATTTTTAAAAAAGGAAGTCTGTTTATAGCTGTTATTCCCATACCGCCGTAGTTTTACCCCCTGTACTTCATTCTCTGAAACAACATAAGATCACACTGAGATGTAAAGAGCAAAAGGAAAACTGTAGCCAATCAAACTTAAACTGTTACGTTCACCACATACAATACAATCTGATTGCACAGTCCTCTACCAACAAAGACCTGCCAAATTGGATAACAATTGTATAGGTTTTGTAGGTCGAAGATCTAAACTTAAAGTGAAACTCCAAGAAAAATATATATATTTTTTTTAATTAAATTGGGACAGCAAGGTCTCCATCTGTACATTGTTTGTAGTGGCAAGGTGTGTTGTTGGGGTGCTGGTCAATATTATTATTATTATACAGGATTTATATAGCGCCAACAGTTTGCACAGCGCTTTACAACATGGGGGGGGAGACAGTACAGTTACAATACAAATCAATACTGGAGGAATAGAGGCTCTGCTCGTTAGAGCTTACAATCTATAAGAGAGTGTCAAGTGGAACAAAAGGCTTATAACTGTGGGGGATGAGCTGATGGAGAAAATTAAAATACAGTTGTTAGGTGTGGGTAGAATAATCTTTTCTGAAGAGAAGGGGTTTCAGAGATCGTATAAAACCTAATAATAGAGTAGGAGATAATCGGACAGTTTGGGGTAAGGTGTTCCATAGGATTGGAGAGGCTCTGGAAAAGTCCTGGAGGCGAGCATGGGAGGAGGTGACAAGGGAGCTATAGAGAGTAGGAGGTCTTGAGAGGAACGAAGAGAACGATCAGGTTGGTACTTTGAGACTAGGCTAGTGATGTAGCTGGGGGCTAAGTTGTGGATGGCTTTGTAAGTAGTTGTTAGTATTTTGAATTTAATTTGTTACGTAAGCTAAAGCCAGTAGAGGGATTGACAGGGAGGAGTAGCAGACAGTGAGTGATTGGTAAGATGGAGTCTGGCAGCAGGATTCATGATGGATTGAAGGGGGGATAGCCTATGTAGAAGTAAGCCAATGAGAAGGGAGTTGCAGTAGTTGAGGTGAGAGATGACCAGGGAGTGAATTAAGAGCTTTGTTGTGTCATTGGTTAGAAAGGGGCATATTTTGAAGATTATTGGCACTGAATCCGACTACACTGCAGACCATCCATTGCCACAATGCATGTGTGCAACCTGTCTCAAGGTTTTTTTGCTTAAATGGCTTATTGAGTTTTGCGTTCATTCAATGTTCACCATTTCTAAAAAAAGGCACAATTAAAAATTATTTGTTATCTTTAATTGATGCAGTTTTATCTTTTAGATTTGTAAGAATTGTTGTTGTGTTTGGGTGTGCTAATAATGATTTTAGTGTATTTTTATTGAAAATATAACTTTGATAAACAATTGCACGACTATCATGGAGAGCACATGCCATACTTGTAGGCCTTTTCTGTTATCCATGAAGCAGTGTTGCCAACCTTCCGCAGCATTTTTCGCAAAACATGGGAAGTTTACTGACAGAACACGTTTTTTTACTGGTATCAGGAAGTAACAGAACTCCTAATAAAAACGAAGACAACCAATAATTAAACCGTTTAAACAGGATATGGAAACAATGACAATACCCATAACAAGTAATTTGCATGACAAATTATCAGCCCCTGAAAAGAACAACTGAAAAAGTTTGTGATTTATGAAAACTGTCAGCAAATTTACTGAGGGTTGGCAACCCTGCCATAAAGCCTGGTCAAAATACTCCAATGTTTACATTCCTATTTCCTAACATAGGGCTACAACAAAATGGCCAATGAGCTTCATTCTTTCATTCTTACAACTAAATTGATAATCTCTTTAGCTGTCTTCAAACAAGGAGCCACAGTATCCATTTTTATGTAGACCATGTCCTAAAAATAAAGCCAGCCTTCATGGGTGACAGAAAAGGTCTACAAGTTGCAGTAAAACAATATTTTTTACAAATGGCACAAGCTATCAGGTCTCCTTGTCTGCATGAGCCAGTTTATGTAAAAGGTTTTCTTGGCCTTTAATTTTACAGGTCCTGTGTTTTCAGGAAATATATAGTTGGAGGACGAGGGTCCTTTACTTACTTTCAAGGCAGAATATGGAAAAACTGTGAATATAGCAAAAATGTTTTGACAATTTGAGGTGAAAAATGGGAGGCAGAGCCTGGCATCAAAAGGGTTAAAGGCTCATAGTCCTCCAGGATGTTCTTGTCAGAGCTTGTTAGGGAAAGAACTCTGTCTTTGCAGCCCGGCTCTATTTAAATATGCAGTTCCAGCGTATACTGTTAGCCCTGGTGATTCACATCTACGCATACAGCGTGTAAGGCAGACTATTCATATCAATGAGCTGCCCTACCTACGGGAAAATAAGACTTGTCTTTTTATTTCTACCTATGTCAAGCAAGAGCTAACTTTATTGATAGTTTCTGGCTTTTGTAAATTATGTGTATTAGAAGCCCTGTGTAAGCTCCAATTGATGTGGTCGTAGCTTGTACAAGGTTTAGGATTTGTAAGGACAATGAAAGGAGAAATGAGACACTGATTAGCTCATCTCTCTGTCACTCTTCTGTTACATGCAACTAACCTTGGTGTGATTTTTTTTTTTTTAGCATCCTGAAGAAGAAGAAGTTGCGTCCAGTGAAGCGAGTCTCATTCTCACACCCGGGAAGTTTTAGCAAACTGCTTCAGTCCAGAGCTGGCTCTGAGCACTTTGGAAGTGCGGAAGCCTTAGATATTACGGATGTTGAAGGAAACTTGTATGTATTCCGAGTTCCCAATGACTCTCCTAGCCCTCAAAGCAAACCTAAGAAGAAGAGGAGCTTTCTGAACTCCAAGAAGTCAGCTGCTGTTCTAACCTAGGAAGACCATACAGGTCCAGGCCTGGGGTGGACACATTTCTGGCGTGCCAGCGGACTACCTTTTATTTCACTATCTAATAACATTTCCTAGAAGTGCTGGTCAAAGGAACTCATATCTCTTCAGTGACAACTACAGTAAAGATCAGCCTGTCTTTGTACCCATCTCCTGGCTGGCAATGTTTTAAAGAACTCCTATCTGAAAAAAAATGATTTAAAATGAGGAACGGTGGAAATCCCTACATACAACCAAATAATAGTTTTAATATTATTGACAGCCGCGTTCAGTCCTAGTAGGCGTCCAAAGAACTTCAATGAAAAACTCCTCGTTTGATGAAGATGTTTTATTTTTTTTACATATTTATTCAATATATACTCATTTTATAAGCTATTATATATCAGTACTTTGTAGAAGAGAATAATTACCTGCACTGTATAATGTGTGCTCCTTCCAAATATATTCACATTTATTCTATACATCAATGCAAAAAGTCATGATACACATCAGTGAAAATGAAATTCTTATTGGTCGCCAGTGATTGTTGCACTTTGCTATTTGACTTAATAAAACCTAATTGTACTTGTATTTATTTTTAGTGTTCTAATGTCAGGCTAACTTCCACAGCAGTGTGCTCAAGATTTGGACCACTGGGCTTTGTGTAAGGACAGCTGTTTGGAACTCCGATTTCCCCACGCACCCCCTACACAAAACTGTGCTCCAATCTACAACACTTACAGCAAAGTGCAGTTAACCCCTAGCAACCAATTAAAATTTACTTTACTCATTCAGACCAGTGCAAAATGGAGTTAGCGTTCTGTAGGTGCTTCATTTTGCTCCTTGAATTTACTTATGGAATTAAGGCTATGTTCACATGGGCAGTTGGGGCAACTTACCAAGCTCGCCCATTTAAAATAATGGAACTACGCCACAACCACGGCATTAAATGTAAAATCCCCCTTGAGATCAGGGAAAATGCCAGCCATCAAGGAGGTGGATGGAAGTATTGTCTCCTGAATGCCTGCAACCACCTCTCAGCCCCCTCTGAAAAGCAATCCACTTAAGATATCTTTTCAGAGGAGCAATAAAGGCCGCCGCCCATGTGAATGAGGCCTAAACATTTTACAGTCATGTTTACAGTGGTAGTAAACTCCGCTTTGTTACTTTTACCAACAGGTATATTAAAGCTTACCTGTAGGTAAAATGAATAGCTCCTAAACGTGCACCACTTAGGAGACATTTGCATGTTTTGCAGCTAGTAGATGAAATATGTTATCACACACTGGGGGGTATAACTCTATTACTGCTGGGGAAGGCTTCATTGATTGATTGACCTTGGCCATATGTTAGTTTGCTGTTTAGATTTGACAGTGGTGGGATGTTGTAAGAATTGTGCTGCTACAAGCCCAGAAATCCATACACCATTATTTATTTTTCAAACAATTCACCTAAAAAGCAGACATGACCAATAGGCTAAGACCAAGAAAAGAACCTGCTGCTCTTAATAGCAAGATTTTAATTTTTATCATTTATATTCAATCCAAACTTGGGACTATCCAGATTCTTACTAGAAATGTTAAGTACTGATGAAGCAGGCTCTTAGAACCCCCTGAAAAGTGGCAGCTTGTCTATTTGATGATTTGTGAGAAAATAAACAATGAACTTTGGTCTGGTACTCCTTTATTTTTTGCCCTAAATATACCATTTTAAAGGATAAGTTCACTTTTTAGAAAAAAAAATAAATGCATATTTGTTTGCAGTTTTTTTGGAGCCTGTAAAGCATTGCACCAGCGATCCGCAGATCTGCCAGTGTATCTGTGTGCCCGTACATCCCATACGGGCAAGCAGATACAATCTGACTGGAAGAGAGAATGAACTACCATGGTGCTCCACAGTCCCGTGGTAGTTCATTGAAAAGCCGCAAAGTCTGCCGGACCTTGTAGTTTTACATTCAGATCGGAGAGGTGCGGGGGGTGGTCCATTTTTAACAGGATACATGTTACACCCTGAATATGTGTGTAACATGTTACGAAATGTGAACTTATCTTTTCAATCTTCATAGAAAGGGCTTGCATAAGAATTAGCTGATTTCCCAAACCAGAATAATGGTTTGTTTATAGCTTCCATCCATTAATCACTGAAAGTCATGCTGTTGAGTCTCTGCAAACCGGTCATGTTTTCAGGTTAGATGTTGATATTGCTTGAGTTCCTTTTGAAGCTTCTTTTATTACAATGGTAGAATAGATCTAAAATAAACTTTTCCTAGGGTAAATGTGGGGGCTGCCATTGTTGATCATCTGAAAATGCTAGTTGCTGTTATGCTGACCACCCACCTTAATACTTTCTAAGCCACCGATCCAGAGCAAGTGTACAAGCAGAAAAGTCAGAAAAAGGCCAAATGTCCTACTTGCTCTGGACTAGTGACTGAAAATATATAAAGTGAACCTGGGGTTAAATTAAAGTTTTTAATGTGAAAACCATGAAGTCAGGGAATATTAGGCCCCAGTAACAAATTGAAGCTAAATCAAAAAGGGGCACAGAAGACGTATTTATGACTAATAAAGGTGTCTTTTGATATCTGCTCTTAAGCAGGATATTTATTTTTAAAAGTTTAAAACTGAAAATGTTTCCAAGGATTGGCATGACAGCCAGGTAACTAGCATTTGCAGAAGTCAAGAGGGGAAGTCTCCATGTTCTTATCATAAGGAGTTACCTTAAAGCGGAGTTCCCCCCATTTAAAAGTCAGGAGCTACAAAAAGTATAGTTTCTGACATTTAATAAACAAACACTCACCTGTCCCGCGATCCAGCGATGTGGCCGCCCGAAGCCTCACTTCTCTTCTCTCCGCGGCCTCAGCTCTGTAAGTGTGGGCACCCAGCTATGACAGCTTGCTGCTTCAAAACCGGCTGCGTGTTATGAATGGCCGGGCAATCTTCTGGGACCTGTGACATTTCCCAGAAGATTGCAGGGAGGGAGGGGGGGAGAACTTTCGCCTGGCGCCATGAGCGGAAGTGGAACTCTGCTTTAATGTCGGGTTTACATACAGTATGTGCAGATGCAGTTTGCAATCTGGGGTCTGGTACATTTCTGTTCACCGGTTCAGGTGGAAATTTTTGGCTGAATTTGCACCTGAACTGGACCCAAAAGCACACAGGACCCTTTTTGAAACCGCACCACGGCCACTCCGGACATGTGTGAATCGGTTCCATTGAAAGCTGGGCACATTCACATGTCATGCGAATTGGATGCGGTCTAAAACGCATCCAGTTCGCATATATGTGAACCCAGCCTTAAAGGATATCAAAACCCACAAACAAAAATGTAAGATATTACAGCTTACCAGTGTATACATGTGATGGCTGTATGTTTTTCTTTTATTTTCACCTGGTGATCCCGCCTATAGTTCTATAGTTTACAGAATTAACCCATGCAGGCATATAACACTGCTGAAGATAACATGTCAGAGTGCACAGGGCATGGAGTTCTGGCAGAATCAACAGGTATAGTATTTTTTTTTACATTTATCAATACAAGAAAATGCTTTCAATGGTATATTTAAGGTGGAAATTAACCCATCCATTTAAGAGCGCATTCACACTCGGAAATGCTGTGTGGTCCCTGTGTGATTCGCATGCAGTTCTGTGCAGTGCGATTTCAGCCCCACTCGTTTTGAATGGGCTGAAACCGCACCAAAAGTAGTGCATGCATAACTTGCCGAAAGGCACCGCATCCAGAGCGCATAGTACTTTTGTACCATGCAAACCGTTACAATCTGGTGCCAGAACTCGCACTGCATTTGGGACCTGCGTTTGGGGTGTCAGCTTTCCACTCACAGGGCTAGTGTGAATGGGCCCTAAGAGTTTAAAAAACAGTTACATTCCTGGCACATGTCATGAATGAACTGTCACATTGGTTGTGCTCTCAACTAAACTGTCAAACCATCCAATGGCATCCAAACGGATCACATGTGCAGCATCATGGCAGCTGAAGAACAAAGAGAGGCCAAGATGGCACCTTCCTTGGCTGAAAATGAAAGGAGGGTTTAGTTCCACTTTAACAGATCAAAGTAAGCAACAATTCAAAGTTCATTGTTGGGGTCTACATGCACTTCAATGCAAACACAACATTAAAACTTCACAAATTACTGGGCCCATCCACAACATTCAGTTGATTGTCGGAGCATGCATAATAAGAGCAGGGAACAATCCTCTTGTATCATGGATGCTGAGCTATGTTTATACATTAACCACTTCAGCCCCGGAAAGATTTCCCACTTTAGGACCAGAGTCACTTTAACTGACAATTGCGCGGTCGTGCAACATTGTACCCAAACAAATATTGAGTCCTTTTCTTCCCACAAATAGAGCTTTCTTTTGGTGGTATTTGATCCCCTCTGCTTCATTTCTGATCGCCGCTATAAACAAAAAAAGAGCAAAAATTTTGCAAAAAAAAAAAATTTTTTCTTACTTTCGCTAAAATACAAATCCAAAAAAAAAATATAAAAAAAACATTTTTTTCATCAGTTTTGGCCAATTTATATTCTTCCTCATATCATATTTTTGATTAAAAAAAAAATCGCAATCTGCGTTTATTGATTGGTTTGTGCAAAAGTTGTCGCATTTATGAATGATGAGAATTAATTTCTGGGGTTTTTATTTTTATTTTTTACTAGTAATGGTGGCGATCTGCAGTTTTTAGCAGTACTGCGATATTGCAGCGGACATGTCGGACCATTTTGACACTTTTTTGGGACCATTGGCATTTATAAAGCGATCAGTGCTATAAAAATGCACTGATTACTGTGTAAATGCCTTGGTAGTGAACGGTTAACCTGGAGGGGGCACTCTAAGGGTTAACTATGTTCCAATAGTGTTTTCTATTTGTATGGGGGCTGGGCTGACAGGGGGAGGGGAGTGATCACGGCTTCCATATACAGGAAGCCTGTGATCACAGCCCTTCCCCCTATGTCAGAATGGAGATCCGTGTTTACATACACAGACCTCCGTTCTCTCACTGCGGGGGGGCCATCGCAGGTAGCCAGCGGAGATCAAGTCTGCCCTACCCGCTCCCTGGACCCCCGGAACACAGTGAGCGCGCACGCTCACAATACTAGTTATTGCGCCCGCCGTCAGGTGACGGTGGTTTGCGATAGCGAGCCACTTTGCCACCGTCATGCTTTTCTTTTCATGTGACAACACTGAAGAAATGGCACTTTGCTACAATGTAAAGTAGTGAGTGTACAGCTTGTATAACAGTGTAAATTTGCTGTCCCCTCAAAATAACTCAACACACAGCCATTAATGTCTAAACAGCTGGCAACAAAAGTGAGTACACCCCTAAGTGAAAATGTCTAAATTGGGCCCAATTAGCCCTTTTCCCTCCCCGGCGGCATGTGACTCATTAGTGTTAGAAGGTCTTGGGTGTGAATGTGGAGCAGGTGTGTTAAATTTGGTGTTATCACTTCCACTCTCTCATACTGGTCATTGGAAGTTCAACATGGCACCTCATGGCAAAGATCTCTCTGAGGATCTGAAAAAAAAATTGTTGCTCTACATAAAGATGGCCTAGGCTATAAGAGGATTGCCAAGACCCTAAATCTGAGCTGCAGCATGGTGGCCAAGACCATACAGCGGTTTAACAGGACGGGTTCCACTCAGAACAGACCAACCTGACCAAAGAAGTTGAGTGCACATGCTCAGCGTCATAATCAGAGGTTGTCTTTGTGAAATAGACGCATGAGTGCTGCCAGCATTGCTGCAGTGGTTGAAGCCTGTCTGTCTGAAGTGGCTGCAGTGGTCAGCCTGTCAGTGCTCAGATCATACGCCGCACACTGCATCAAATTGGTCTGCATGGCTGTGTCCCAGAAGGAAGCCTCTTCTAAAGATAATGCACAAGAAAGCCCGCAGTTTGCTGAAGACAAGCAGAATAAGGACATGGATTACTGGAGCCATGTTCTGTGGTCTGATGAGACCAAGATAAACGTATTTGGTTCAGATGGTGTCAAGCATGTGTGGCGGCAACCAGGTGAGGAGTACAAAGACAAGTGTGTCTTGCCTACAGTCAAGCATGGTGGTGGGAGTGTCCTCAAATGGAAGGTGTTGGAGCACAAGGTCTCTAACATCCACCAGCTCTGTGATGTCATCATGGAGGAGTGGAAGAGGACTCCAGTGCCAACCTGTAAATCTCTGGTGAACTCCATGCCCAAGAGGGGGCAGTGCTGGAAAATAATGGTGGCCACACAAAATATTGACACTTTGGGCCCAATCTGGACATTTTCAGTTAGGGGTGTACTCACTTTTATTGCCATCGGTTTAGACATTAATGGCCGTGTGTTGAGTTGTTTTGAGGGGACAGCAAATTTACACTGTTATACAAGCTATACACTCACTACTTTACATTGTAGCAAAGTGTCATTTCTTCAGTGTTGTCACATGAAAAGATAGATTAAAATGTTTACAAAAATGTGAGGGGTGTACTCACTTTTGTGAGATACAGTACATGCGTATTTAGAATTCTAAACTGCTCACTTTACTGATCGGTGGCAGATCCCTGGAGTTCATAAACATATTTTGATTTAACATAACCTGCAAACCTCCTCAGATGATGGAATCAATGAATTATACAGCAGCACAGATGGCTTGGACAGTGGAGAACCCCAGCCATGAAGACATGGTCCAACTTTCATATTACTACCAAACCTTTTAAGTCCATGTGTAACTAAGTGGTAAACATTATGAGTATTGATGAGTCAAAACAATAGATTGACTTGTGTACAGCCAGGGTGCCCATACATGGATTAAAATTTGTCCTGTACCTGCTGAACGGCTGAATTTTGATCCATGTATGGGCTGGCTTAAGGGTGCTCTGGCCCAGTCATGTGATCTCTCCAATGGCCGGATTTAGGGGAGAGGAGAGAGCGTTAACAACAGCTGCAGAGCCTGGGCTGTAACATCACCCCTAGGCTTCCTATAGGGCATCGGTTGTCAGCAGTTCCTCCTCTCACCTGAAGCTGGCACTGGAAGCTTCAAGCTGATCACATGACCGGATTGGAGTGCCCTTAAAGTGGTAGTAAATCACACCCATTTAACAGTTTAAAAATCAGTTACATTTCCAGCACGTGCCGGAAATATAACACTCCCATTGGTTGTGCTCTAAACCAAACTGTCAAACCATCCAATGGCTGGTGTCATAGCTGATCACATGTGCAGCATCATGGCAGTTGTAGATTAAACAGAGGCCAAGATGGCAGCTTCCTTGGCTGCAAATGATAGGAGGGTTTACTACCACTTTAAATTAGGTGAGTATAAGTATCTTTCCTTTACAGGGTATTTAGTATAGGGCTCAGAAGAGGTAGGAACCAGTTTAAACTTAGTTAGGTTTTGACTGGACTTCCACAGTGTTTGTATTATCTTATGTAAGTGAAAGCTTTATGCATAAAAGTTTTCTTAAGAGCAGTTCATGAACTCCATATACAGTGAGAAGTTGAAAAGTATGACCAATAAAATAAAGAACATCTCTCAGCCCTAAACTTTGATAGTACAGTCTTTGGCTGCTGACATGATTCAGTTTGAAAAGCCATTCAAGCTGCTCAGGAATAGAATACAGTGCGTTGCCAGTGTTGTTTTGTATCCTGGCGTGATTGTCACAGCAGTACTCCTGCTTTGAAGTATAATAATTTTCTTCTGAAATTTTGTTTGTGGCAGCGATCTTCCTTTCATCAAGGCACAATGCAGCAAAATGCAGCAACAGTCAAACTACGTCATCCCCAGTTTCATACTTTAGAACCCAATGTACACTTGAAGCCTTATTTATATCATGTGGCTTATGATCCATATGTAGGTGTCAGCCACCTCTGATGTGATTCCCAGCAGCCTCTTAGCTCCTATATATCTGAATACCTGCTGTAATACTGAATAGTGTACATGTGAAATAATAAAAAAAATAATCTCCAAGTTAAGTAATAAGACGTTTTTTTTTTTCTTTTTCTTTTTTTTTTTTTTTTTTCAATGCAATCAGTAAATGTGCTAATTTTATACAATGTTTGGGACCTTGTATTTAAATACATCATTACTATTGTGATCAATGTAGTTATTGGCCAAATATATACAGTGCCTTGAAAAAGTATTCATACCCCTTGACATTTTCCATGCTTTGTCATGTTACAACCAAAATGTAAATGTATTTTATTAGGATTTTATGTGATAGACCAACACAAAGTGGCGCATAATTGTGAAGTGGAAGGAACATGATAAAGGGTTTTCAAAATGTTTTACAAATAAACATCTGCAAAGTGTAGCGTATATTTGTATTCAGCCCCCTTTACTCTGATACCTCTAACTAAAATCTAGTGGAACCAATTGCCTTCAGAAGTCACCTGGGTGTAATTTAATTTCAGTATAAATACAGCTGTTCTGTGAAGCCCTCAGAGAACCTTAATGAACAAACAGCATATTAGAAGAAAACCTGTTAGAGGCTGCAAAAGACTTGAGACTGGGGCGGAGGTTCACCTTCCAGCAGGACAACGACTCTAAACAAAAAAACATAGCTGCGCTCAGAAGAAGCAATTCATCTAGTACTTTTAGAGTCCATAAAATATGCAGAAGATGTGAATAAATGACTTCTATAGGTGCAAAGGTGCTCACTATCCACCACCAGTGACTCAAGCCGCTCATCTTCCTTATTAGATCCTCACTACAAGGATCATATGCACCTCTGCCTTTATTCGGGAAAAGACAAAAAACCTCCGCAGGAGTGTAGAATATTTCCAAAGATATCCCTCAGCAATCATGTGTGTTGGGTTAATGGAAACAAACTCTCCTCAGACCATCATAATCGATATCCCCCAAAAAATATAAGAAAAAATATAGTGCTCTCTGCATGCTAAGGACTAATTTATTAAAAGCTTATAAATACACTCATGTGTGGCACTGTAACCCAGTGCCAAGTATTAAGGCAAGACATCCATATACGAACTTCCAGGAATAAAAACTTTACATAAAACCAAGCTGTGCTGGCCGCGGGTGACATCACTTCCTCTTTCCGTACGCGTTGCGTTCCATCAAACCGGAACTTCATCAGCGGATGTGAAAGTGACGTATAACTTCCGCTTTTATAACCAGTATCTGTCCTTTAACCCGGAAATTGTTACCTTCCACATCCACTGATGAAGTTCCGGTTTGGTGGAACGCAACGCGTACGGAAAGAGGAAGTGATGTCACCCGTAACAATTTTATTCCTGGAAGTTCGTATAATGGATTTGCTTCTTCTGAGCACTGCACATTGTTTATTATATTGATTTTTTTGAGGGATTTTTTTTGTATTAGCTCTATGTGTTCAGCTGCTGATACATTATATATTTGCGCTGATTGATTTCTCTACAAAAAAAAAATACAAACAGAGCTACAATGGAATGGTTTAGACCAGGGGTCGGCAACCCGCGGCCTGCAGTCCGCACCCAGCCTGCCACTGCTAAATGTCCGGCCCGTCAATTCCTGTGATTAATTCATGGGCACCTGGCCCGTGGACATTTTCGGCGCTCTCCTCTTCATTGGATAGCGGCGAGCGGCCGGTATCACAGGGCTGGATGGAACCGCTGGAGTTAACCTTTTACATTAAACAGCAGGTGATTGGTTGCCGGGCGATCCTAGCAACCATTCACCAGCCTGTTAATGGGAAAAGTTAACTTCAGTAGTTCCCGCACCCATCCAGCCCTGTGATACGGGCCAACCTCTGCTCTGCTGTACACCTGTGTAAGGTAGGAGAGTTCTAACTACACAGTGTGTGCGGGGTGGGGTGCAGGGGGGCAGAGGACACTATGGGGGTACAGAGGACACTACAGGGGACAGAGGATACTGCTTTGGGGGGGCACAGGAAACTTTCTATGGGGGGAGGGGGGTAGAGGACACTATGGGGGTACAGAGGACACTACAGTGGGGGGTGCAGGGGACAGAGGAAACTTGCTATGCGGGGAGGGGGCAGAGGACACTATGGGACAGGGACCCCATCACCCCTGGGGACAGAGACCCTTTCTCACCTGGGGACATGGACCTTATCACATCTGGGGACAGGGACTCCTTTTCACCTGGGGACCCCATCACCCCTGGGGATGGGGAAAGGGACCCCATCACCCCTGGGGACAGGGACCCCATCACCCCTGGGGACCCCTCCTCCTCTGGGGCTGGGGACTCCTTCTCCCCTGGGGACAGGGGCCCAATCTCCCCTAAGGGCAGGAACCTCATTTTCCTTAGGGACAGGATCCCCATCTCCAGATCATGCTGGCTGGCAGGGCTGGCGTCAGCCACCTTTGGGTGCCAGGATGGGGGGGGGGGCAGTAAAATCCGAATCCCCAGCCACATGCTCCCTCAGGGTGAACTAGCTTTGTTTTAGTGAAGCACCTTAAAGTGAAGTAACCCTGTACTGTTATTATTACTATGTTAGGATTATTATTATCTTCATTTATTAGCAGGTGAATACCTCCCTCCATGCATTTACATACACTGAATCTGGCCCTAAAGTGGAAAAAGGTTGCTGACCCCTGGTTTAGATCAAAGCATATTCATGTGTTAGAATGGCCCAGTCAAATTCCAGACCTAAATCCAATTGAGAATTTGTGGCAAGACTTGAAAATTGCTGTTCACAGACGCTCTTCATCCAATCTGACAGAACTTGAACTATTTTGCAAAGAAGAATGGGCAAAAATGTCACTCTCTAGATATGCAAAGCTGGTAGAGACATCCCCAAAAAGACTTGCAGCTGTAATTGCAGGGAAAGGCGGTTCTACGAAGTATTGACTCAGGGGGGCTGAATACAAATGCACCCACACTTTTCACTTATTTATTAGTAAACATTTTTAAAAACCATTCATCATAATTACTTCCACTTCACAATTATGTGGCACTTTGTGTTGGTCTATCACATAAAATCCCAATAAAATGCATTTACATTTTTGGTTGTAACATGACAAAATGTAGAAAATTTCAAGGGTATGAATACTTTTTCAAGACACTGTACTGTATATATATATATATATATATATATATATCGTATAAATATATACTGATCAGGCATGACTTAATGATCACTATAGACAGGTTAAGTTAATAACACTGAAACACAGAATATCTTATTACAATGGCATTTTAAAGTTGGTAAGAAGTATTAGGCAGCAAGTAAACATGTTGTCCCTGAAGTTGATAGCAGAAAAAATGGGCATCCCAGTTTGTTGGAGTATGAGGCCGTGTAGCTGCAGACCAGTCAGGGGGAGCATCACGTGAGCATTAGAATTGGACCACAAAGCAATGGAAGAAGGTGGCCTGGTCTGATGAATCACGTTTATTTTTTTACATCTTGTGGATGGTCGGGTATGTCCCTTACCTAGGGAAGAAATGGTACCAGTATGCAGTATGGGAAGAAGGCAAACTGGCAAAGTCAATATGATGCTTTGGACAATGTTGTGAAAACTCCTGGGAAACCTTGGGTCCTGCCATTTGTAGATGTTACTTGACACGTACCTTGTACTTTGTACCTAATCATTTTTGCTGATCAAGTACACCCTTTCATGGAAAAGGTTTTCCCTGATGGCAGTGGCCTACTTCAGCAGCATAATGCACCCTACCACACTTTTAACAATCAAGATTGCTTTAATAAAGGAGAGTATGTGATATTATACAGTACAAGAAAAAAAAACTGTTCACATAAGTGTGCAAAAAACGCTTACACACAAAATTCAGAAAAACATCCAGCATGAATAAACCGGTATATTCAAAGTTCCCAAATACAGCCAGAGGACTTATCGTGACTATCATGACTATCCATACTAGGAAGATCTCCCTACTGGGAGATCGATGGTTGCCAGACTTTATTGAATTTCCAAGAGCATCCACGATTGATATATGTTAACTTATAAAGAGGCAATTCGGCATTAATCATGGTGTACCAGGGCAACAAAGTGGGAAGGGTGGAACATGACCATTTACATAGAATTTCCTTCTTAGCATAGAATAATAAGTAAGATATCAACAATTTACTATGATGGGATCTCTGAGCATCATCAGGGATCCCAAGCAGGGCCAGTTCTGGTGTCACAGAGACTGCCGTTTGAAGCCTAATATAGAGCAAGTCAAAAATCTCCACCCAAAAGACTTGGATCGCAGGGCACTCCCAGAACATGTGAAAGCAGGAACCCAATTGAGTTTGATGGTGAGGACAGTGAGGGCCTCTATCTGGGTACATTTTGTGCAATCTTACAAGAGTATAGTATACTCCATGCAAAAATTTAATCTGAATCAATTTATCTCTGGAAGAGATTACCAACTTCAGGCAATGCTCATGACAGTCCTCCCTGTCTAAAGAGGGAATATCTTCTTTCCATAGTTCCCACAATCTCTCAATCTTAGGAGAATTAGTAGTAAGCAGAGTCTCGTACAGTGCAGATAGCGGTTTATCAAGAGCATCTTGGGATATTAATTCCTCAACAGGATCAAGCTGGAGGAGAGGCTGAGTAGGAAACTGAGCTCTGGCAGCGTGACACAGTTGAAGATAGTGGGAAAACATCCACCCTGGCAGACGAAACGCCCGAGAACTAAGGAAATGTTAACAACGCACCCATAGGTAAAATATCGCATACCGTTTTTACTGTATCAAGCCCACACTTGGGGATCAGGTACCGATCAGAAGTGAGCCAACCAAGGATTACCTCACAAGGGTTGAACAGGGGACCAGTGCTCCTGATGTAGAAATTGACGCCTAGCAGTCGTCCAGACCCTCAACGTCACTTTGGTTGGCCCCAGTACAGCTGCGTAAGCTCCAGCCCCCGTGTATAGAAGGTTTTGCAGGTCTCACGGAACCCAAGCAGGCAGCCTCCGCACATAGCACAGAATTAGCCCGCAAACCACCAGTAGGAGTAGGTCGTTAAAAAAACCACCGTCCAGTAATAGACTTGGAAGCTAGGTAGGGCCAGCCCTCCTAATTGTACAGGAAAGTGAAGAGTAGTTTTGGCCAGATGAGGGAGGGTACCATTCCAAATGAAGGAGCTAATGCACCGATCCACTTCTGGAAAAAAAAGGTTGGAAGCCATATTGGGCAGTTACGAAATAGCATAATTTTAATGATGTTTATACGACCCTGGAGATGCAATGGGAGCCCAAACCATGATGTACATTAGAGTGCCCTGCAAACAAATGTGGATAGGGGAATAACTTAAAATCACATAAAAAAAAAAAAAAAATGGAGGAGGAGGTGGATGTGGAGTAGGAGGTTGAGGAGGCGGTGACCGTGGCAGTGTAGGTGGAAGTGGAGGAGGAGGAAGTAGCCAACACAGTTTTTTGTTTGTTTGGGGTTTTTTTCTAATTGGGGTAGCCCCCAAAATATTGAGGCATATTAAAAAAAAAAAAAAGGAATAAGTTCACTGAAGTATACTAATGGCTGCGTGAGGCCGGTATAAATGTCTATTCTACACAAGGTACAGACAAGTCTTGTGGGATCCATGCCTGGTTCATTTTAATAAACGTTCGCTTGTCCACGTTAGCTGTGGACAGGCGGCTGCGCTTGTCTGTAATAACGCCCCCTGCCGTCAGCAGTGTATTTAGGTTTTGTGCTGCCCTAGGCCCAACTAAACTCGTGCCCCCCCTCCTCCACACAGTTGCGGAACGCCGGCTGCCTGCACAACAACTCATTGGTTGGGGTCCGCTGCCTGGGCCCTTTGGGACGCCCAGACCCCCACATATGTATGGGCTGTCCCCCTCTGATGGCGGCCCTGCCTGTATTATCATACCGGCAAGCCAGCGGGGAGTCTTTTTGTGCTGCCCCCCCTGCAAAGTGCCGCCCTAGGCCTGGGCCTTGTTGGCCTAGGCCAAGATACAGCGTTGCCTGCAGTGCTAAACACACGTTCAGACAATACAATGGCTGCTGGGCAGGCCAGCACCTCCAAGGCATAAAGGGCAAGCTCAGGCCATGTGCCCAATTTGGAGACCCAGAAGTTGAATGGGGCAGACCCATCAGTCAGTACGTGTAGGCGTGTGCACACATACTGTTCCACCATGTTGCTGAAATGCTGCCTCCTGCTAAGACATTGCCTATCAGCTGGTGGTGCTGTTTGTTGTGGCGTGCTGCTGACAAAGCTTTTCCACATTTCGGCCATGCTAACCCTGCCTTCTGAGGTGCTGGCGGTGCCACAGCTGCGTTGGCAACCTCTTCCTCCTCCTCTGCCTTCGCCTTGTGCTTCCACTGAGCCCCCAGTGTCATTTGGAAATGCCCTCAGCAGCGCGTCTACCAGCATGCGCTTGTAGTCGCGCATCTTCCGATCACGCTCCAGTGAGGGAATTAAGGACGGCACGTTGTCCTTGTAACGGGGATCCAGCAGGGTGGCCACCCAGTAATCAGCACAAGTTACAATGTGGGCAACTCGGCTGTCGTTGCGCAGGCACTGCAGCATGTAGTCGCTCATGTGTGCCAAGCAGCCCAGAGGCAAAGACAAGCTGCCCTCTGTGGGAGGTGTATCATCTGTGTCCTCCATATCCCCCCAGCCACGCTCCAGTGATGCCCACGAGCTGCGTTGGGTGCCACCCTGCTGTGAACACGGTTCCTCCACCTCCTCCTCATCATCCCCGTCCTCCTCATCCTCCAGAACTGTGCCCTGGCTTGAAAATGTTTTACCTGGCCTATGCTGGTGCAGGAACCCACCCTCTGAGCCACTTGTGAATGACTGGCCTGATAACCATGGAAATTACCCCTCTTCCTCCTCCTCTTCCTCCTGTGCCACATCCTCTTCCATCATCGCCCAAAGTGTTTTTTCAAGGAGACATAGAAGTGGTATAGTAACGCTGAGAACAGCGTCATCAGCACTGGCCATGTTGGTGGAGTACTCGAAACACCGCAATTTGGTACACAGGTCTCGCATGGAGGCCCACTCGTTGGCGACTGACCCGTGCGTGCTGCAGCTGAAACTCCACTATTGCCTGCTGCTGCTTGCACAGTCTCTCCAGCATGTGCAAGGTGGAGTTCCACCTTGTGGGCACGTCGCATATGAGGCGGTGAGCGGGGAGGCCGAAGTTCCACTGCAGCGCAGACAGGCGAGCAGCAGCAGGGTGAGAAAGCCGAAAGCGCGCACAGACGGCTCGCACTTTCTGCAGCAGCTCTGACATATCCAGGTAGTTTTTTAGAAATTTCTGCACTACCAAATTCAGCACATGCGCCAGGCAAGGGATGTGCGTCAAACCAGATATGGCCCAGAGCTGCTACGAGATTTCACCCATTATCGCACACCACCAGGCCGGGCTTGAGGCTCAGTGGCAACAACCACTCATCGGTCTGTTGTTCAATGCCCGTCCACAGCTCCTGCGCAGTGTGGGGGTTATCCCCCAAACATATCAGTTTTAAAACAGCCTGCTGTCATTTCCCCCTGGATGTGCTGAAGTTGGTGGTGAAGGTGTTAGGCTGACTGGAGGAGGAGGAAGCGGAGTAGGAGGAGGAGGCAACAGGAGGCAAAGAGAAATGCCCTGCAATCCTCGGTGGTGGAAGGACATGCGCCAAACTGCTATCCGCCTCAGGCCCACCCACCACTACATTTGCCCAGTGTGCAGTTAGCGAGATATAGCGTCCCTGCCCGTGTTTACTGGTCCACGTATCAGTGATTATGTGGACCTTGCCACAGATGGCGTTGCGCAGTGCACACTTGATCTTGTCCCCGACTTGTTTGCGCAGGGAAAGGATGGCTCGCCTGGAAAAGTAATGGCGGCTGGGAACCACGTACTGTGGGACAGCCATCGCCATCAGGTTTTTAAAACTGTCCGTGTCCACCAGACGGAATGACAGCATTTCAAAGGCCAGGAATTTTGAAATGCTGGCATTCAGGGCCAGGGATCGCGAGTGGGTAGGAGGGTACTTCCTCTTTCTCTCCATTGTTTGGGAGATGGACAGCTGTAAGCTTCCATGAGACCATGTGGAAATGCTTGGGGACGGTGGCTGACATGGTGGCGTTGCTGTCACATCGTCTGTTTGCTGGGTGGCAGGTGACACTGGCACTGTAGAGGTGGAGGAAGAGGCCAAGGCTTCTTGGATTTTGAGGTGCTTATTCCACTGCAGCTCGTGCTTTGCATGTAGATGCCTGGTCATGCAGGTTGCGCTCAGGTTTAGAACATTTATGCCTCGCTTCAGGCTCTCATTGCACAGTGTGCAAACCACTCGTGTCTTGTCGTCAGCACATTGTCTGAAGAACTGCCATGCCAGGGAACTCCTTTGAGCTGCCTTTGGTGTGCTAGGTCCCTGGGTGCGGTGAGTAGTAGCAGGCGTACTGTGTAGGGGACAGTCGCTCCGCTTTTGCAACCTGCTTTTGCTGTGCTGGTTCCTCTGTGCGACCACCACCTCTTCCTCCAAACTGCACACGTCACTCGCATGACCTTCATTCCATATGGGGTCTAGGACCTCATCATCCTCCACATCATCTTCCACCCACTCTTCACCACTGCCCTCCTTGTCAGTCTGCACACTGTACAAAGCTGCAGCAGTTGGCACCTGTGATTCGTTATCATCAGAGATGTGCTGCCCTGGTGTTTCCATGTCCTCATCCTGAAACAGAAGTGGGCTTCGGTGCACTCAATGTCTTCCACTTCTGGGGCAGGGCTATGTGGATGGCCCACGGAAAGCACACTAGGAGAGTCATCAAAAAGCATAAGAGTCTCTTGCATGACTTGGGGCTCAGACTGCTTGGCTGATTTACAAGGGGCTGAGGTGAAAGACAGATGGCCATGGGGTTCAGGTGCCAACTCTGAGCTTTCAGCAAGGGACCGGGTGGGAGACAATGTGAAGGAACTGGAAGCATTGTAAGCCACCCAATCTACTATCGCCTGTACTTGTTCTGGCCTCACCATTCGTTGAGTGGCATTCAGGCCTACCATATAACGTTGAAGGTTCTGTTGGCTACTCGCACCTGAGGAAGGTGTTTCACTTCTGCGTGTAGCTGGCACAGATCGACCACGTCATGTCCTTGCAACAGGAGCTTCACCAACACCAGCAGCACCACGACCACATCCCTTATTTGACGCTCTCCTCAATCTGGACGCAAATGTACTATTTTGCACAAATTTATATTATTTTTTAAACCGGCAATGTAGATGCACTTTTTTAATTTTGTGCAAGAAATGCACAAAAAAATAAAAAATGTACTGTGTAGCAATGGTTTTTATTTATTTTTTAAGCCAGCAATGTAGATGCACTTTTTATTTTTGTGCAATAAATGCACAGCAAGGTGCAAATGTACTATGTAGCACTATTTATTATTCTTTTTTTTTAAACCAGCAATGTAGACACACTTTTTATTTTGTGCAAGAAATGCACAAAAAAAAAATGTACTATGTAGCACTATTTATTTATTTTTTTTAAACCAGCAATGTAGATGCACTTTTTATTTTTGTGCAAGAAATGCACTGCTGGCCGCAAATGTAGTATTTAGAATATATTTTTTTTTAAACCAGCAATGCAGATGCACTTTTTAATTTTGTGCAAGAAATGCACAGCAAGGTGCAAATGTACTATGTAGCACTTTTTAATTTTGTGCAAGGAATCCACAAAAAAAATGTACTATGTAGCACTATTTTTTTTTTAAACTAGCAATGTAGACGCACATTTTTTATTTTTGTGCAAGAAATGCACCACTGGCCGCAAATGTAATATTTTGAATATATTTTTTTTAAACCAGCAATGTAGACGCAGTTTTTAATTTTGTGCAAGAAATGCACAAAAATAAAATAAAACACGTACTATGTAGCACTATTTTTTTTTTTTTTTTTAAACCAGCAATGTAGACACACTTTTTATTTTGTGCAAGAAATGCACAAAAAAAAAATGTACTATGTAGCACTATTTATTTTTTTTTAAACCAGCAATGTAGACGCACTTTTTATTTTTGTGCAAGAAATGCACTGCTGGCCGCAAATGTAGTATTTAGAATATTTTTGTTTTTAAACCAGCAATGCAGATGCACTTTTTAATTTTGTGCAAGAAATGCACAGCAAGGTGCAAATGTACTATGTAGCACTTTTTAATTTTGTGCAAGGAATCCACAAAAAAAAAAAATGTACTATGTAGCACTATTTTTTTTTTTTTAAACTAGCAATGTAGACGCACTTTTTATTTTTGTGCAAGAAATGCACCACTGGCCGCAAATGTAGTATTTTGAATATATTTTTTTTAAACCAGCAATGTAGACGCAGTTTTTAATTTTGTGCAAGAAATGCACAAAAATAAAATAAAACACGTACTATGTAGCACTATTTTTTATTTATTTTTTTTAAACCAGCAATGTAGACGCACTTTTTATTTTTGTGCAAGAAATGCCCCGCTGGCCGCAAATGTAATATTTTGCACAAAAAAAAAAAAAAAATTAATTTGTCTAACTGCAATGTAAAAGCTGTATTTAAATATGCCAAAATGTTGCCAACTGAACTAACAGAACACGATTAAAGTAGTGTCACACAAGCAGTTGCAAGTGCAAAAATGGCTTCAAACGCCCACATAACAAACAGAAAAATTGCTTAGGTTTTATATGAGGCACTTTGCTTAGCAAACAAAAATCTCCTCTAGCACCCACCCACCTATAAATCACTGTTTTTAACAGATTTTCTAAAGCTAATCTGTCCCTCACAGCAGCAGCAGCAGCATCCTCTCCCTACACTAGTATGAGATGATGTAACATGCAGCATTACGTGACACCAGCTTATATAGAGGCTGGGTCACATGATGCACTGCCATTAGTAGGCATGACTGTGATGGCTTCTAAGGGTAAACGAGTGAAACGTTTGTTGATTGGCTGCCCTGCAGCTATTCAAAAGGCGTGAAAAAATAACCCGAACCCGGACTTTTTCTCAAATGTGCGGGTTCGGGTTCAGGACACGGACACCCTAAAGTCCAGTACGAACCTGAACTTTACAGTTCGGGTTCGCTCAACTCTAATCGTGATTTTGATTCGAACCCCCCACAATCTTAATCCAGCATCTCCACGATTCATGTAGTAAGTGCCGAGCTGTTCAACTGCTCACAGCTGTCAAAAAAAAGGCAGTCAGCAAAGTTTATCAACAACATTGCTCAACCATGGAAAGAGAAAGATAAAAGAAACACTGGGGGTCATTACCGGTCATTCCCGGCAAATAGAGGCGCTGTCCATTTAATAGCGCCCAATTAAAGCCAATTAGGACACTGGGCGGACATGCAAATGGAACAGCGCGCTATTGCCGGCGAACATGCCTGTCAGATCGCATATGCAGGAATTGTGGAAGTCAGTGGGGCTCGAACCTGCAAAATCCAAAGTCCTTATTGAAAGCTTGTATGTATAATGATATTTCTAAAGGAAAAAATGTAATTGAAACTTGCTCGCGGCTGTAATGTATTGCCAGCTGCAAAATCCTCATTGAAGGCTTGTATGCAAGTTATGTGCCATAAAACGTATTTGGGGACCTGGGTACTGCCCATTTTTTTAAAAAAAAAAAGCTTGTAAAATGATTGTTTTTAAAGGAGCAGTGATTTTAATGATGCTTAACCACTTCCTTCCCAAGGATGTTCCTGAACAGCCTTGGATTTCAATGGTTATACTGGAATGATGTCTGTACATAGACCCCTTTCACACCAGGGCCGCCCGAGCATTAGCGGTAAAACACTGCTAATTTGTGGCTCTTTACCACTCGTTATAGCGGCGATATGGCGGGCGGCGGCGGCGATGCGATTTAAACCCCCCAACAAGGGGTTAAACAGGGGTTAAAAGTGCAGGTTACTGGCGCTCCCGAAGCGGTGTTCTGCGCTGCCTCATTGTTTTCAAGAGGCAGGGGCGGTATAGGAAAAAAAGTGTCAAAAGTCTCTGATATGTCCTCCACAATATCGCAATCCCGCTAAAAATTGCAGCTTGCCGCCATTACTAGTAAAAAAATAAAAAAAATAAAAACACCATAAATGAATTCTCATTGTTTGTAAACGCTATAACTTTTGCGCAAACCAATCAATATATGCTTATTGCAATTTTTTTTTACCAAAAATATCAGGAAGAATACATAAATTTGTTTTTTATATTTTTTTGGGGTATGTATTATAGCAAAAATTAAGAAATATTGTTTTTTTTCAAAATTGTCGCTCATTGTTTGTAGCGCAAAAAATAAAAACCGCAGAGGTAATCAAATACCACCAAAAGAAAGCTCTATTTGTGGCAAAAAAGGACATCAATTTCGCTATTGTTTGGGTACAACGTCGCACAATGGTGCAATTGTCAGTTAAAGCCAAATCGCAAATTGTGCTCTGGTCAGGAAAGGGGTAAATCCTTCCTGGGCTGAAGCGAGAGTAAGGGAAGGAGATTACAACCATAATGCTGAGAGTCATCCCCAGTTACATATCTAAATTCATTCACCCTCCCCAGGGGAGAGGAACCAGCAAGGGCAGACGCAGGGACATCAAGGGGAAAACAATACAGATTCCTGATAAGGTGCCAAAAGTATCGAATAACTCCAGGGCAGCCGAAAGCGAGGGGCCTGCATCATTTAGATACAATAAGGAATCATCACCGTAGAGGAATATCTTTTCCTCCAATTTCCCAATCCGCAACCCATGAACTGCCGAAGACTGCCACACTGCAAAAATAGTTCAAGAATGGTTTGAGGAACACATCAACAAGTTTAAGGTGTTGACTTTGTCTTCAAATTCTCCAGATCTCAAATCAATCGAGCATATATGGGATGTGCTGGAAATACAAGTCCAATAAATGGAGACCCCCACCTCAAAACGTAACACTAGGTTCACAACTTAACCTTTTTGCAGCACGGTTTGCACAGGCACTGCAGCCCATTCCAATGAATGGGCTGCTGTGCCTGTGTTTCTGCAAAAAAAAAGTACATGCACCTTTTTAAAAACGTGGCCGCAGGGAAATCGCATGGTCTTTTTGACCATGCAATTTCCATGCGATACTCGCACCCACAAACCCGCTGCATGCTAAGATGCATGAAGGTGGTGGCCCCCTGTGTCTCCTAAGAGCAGCGTGTTTTAGCTGCGGGTGCAGAAACAGATGTGATTCCCGCAGCCACATGCATAGGTGTAAACCTAGCGTAAAGGATCTGCTACTGATGGCTTGGTGCTAGATCCCACAGCATACCTTCAGAGGGGTCAGGGCTGTTTTGCTGGCAAAAGGGGGACCTACTCACTTTGAGGTGGACGATTATAAAGTTATGGCCGATCCATGTGTTTGTGTATATATCTACTGTATGTAGTTTCTATGAAAGTGAACATTTTTGTTTGCGCAAATAACTATGCATAATTACACATACACCCAATCATGCATTTACTGTATATCAAATGTGCAAGATCAAGAGCCAACCAATCAGGATCCATCCAGTAGTGATGCTCATGGTTCTGTAAAGAATGGGTCCCTTTCAGCTGAAAAGTAATCATGCTGCTGGATAGAAAACTGTATAATATTAATACGGACCATATTATAATAAAATGGAATTTTTCATTTTCAGATTTTAGTTGTCCTGATCAGATTACAAAAAAGAAAGAAACAATGTATAAAGCCAATATAAAAACACAGTGTGAAGCGAGGATACTGTCAATGATATTAGCAATAGGGAGTAACAAACTACTCTGTCTGGGCTGGAGTATCTCACCAGTTTTTCAGCTCAGAAATTGGGTTCTTAGTGTAAATTCTAGGGCTGGATTCACACCTATGCATTGTAGCAATGTACATTCTTGAGTAACAGTGCCATTCATTCTGAAAGACACTCCAATGCACCTTATCAACACACCTGCCTTATGATGCATTGCTTTGCTAAAAATAGTGCATGTCCTTGTTTTTTTTTTTGTCTCTTCTGGTGAGTTGGCAGCCTATTTATTTGAATGTTTTATTAATGCTTGCTATGCAATGCACTGGAGTGGTCAGCACTCACATCCCTTCCACTATCACAGCAAACTAGTGCTGAAATAAGTTTTCCTGACAGACTCCATGGCAGCATACGTGTGGGTGGCTCCGCCGCCACAGCTACCCCATAGGACTCCTCTCCCATAAATCTTTGCTCTACCCAGCATGCCGTGTTCCTTTTTTGTCCTCCTCCCTTGGACCAAGTGGATGGTTAAAGCTACCGAAAATGCCTTACCGCGTATCATTGCCTTGGCCAGGAGAATACGTCCCTCCTACAGGCCCCAGCTGAGCGGGGTATGGAGCGAGCAGAGTAAGCGCTGAAGATTCAAGATTTATGTGCGCTGGCCTAATAGCCCAGCTGAGAGCGGGTGGCCATTTTCTGCCCTTGGACACTGAGATGCGAAACTCGTTTTTTCCCTGGTGGCATAGCGGCGTCAGAAGTGAAATCCTCTCTTCCTGTTTTTGAGGCTCGCCAATGGTTTACATCTTGTGGTGAACCCTCTGTATTCACTCTGGTGAAGTCTTCTCTTGATTGTTGACTTTGACACACATACACCAACCTCCTGGAGAGTGTTCTTGATCTGGCCAACTGCTGTGAAGGGTGTTTTCTTCACCAGGGAAAGAATTCTTCTGTCATCCCCCAAAGTTGTTTTCCGTGGTCTTCCGGGACTTTTGGTGATGCTGAGTTCACCGGTGCGTTCTTTCGTTTTAAGGATGTTCCAAACTGTTGATTTGGCCACACCTAATGTTTTTGCTATCTCTCTGATGGGTTTGTTTTGTTTTTTCAGCCTAATGATGGCTTGCTTCACTGATAATGACAGCTCTTTGGGTCTCATATTGAGAGTTGACAGCAACAGATTCCAAATGCAAATAGCACACTTGAAATGAACTCTGGACCTTTTATCTGCTCCTTTTAAATGGGATAATGAGGGAATAACACACACCTGGCCATGGAACAGCTGAGCAGCCAATTGTCCCATTACTTTTGGTCCCTTAAAAAGTGGGAGGCCACATATACAAACTGTTGTAATTCCTACACCGTTTATCTGATTTGGATGTAAATACTCTTAAATTAAAGCTGACAGTCTGGAGTTGTCTCTCTGCCCCTCTCCTGTGATGCTGCCCCCCTCCTGTCCTGCTGTCACCCTCCTTTCCCTCTGTGCACCTCCTGTAACGCAGCCCTGCCCCCCACGTCTTGTATTTTCACCCCGGCAGTGCAGAGGCTGCTCAGGGTACCGGTGGTGACGTCTATACGAGGAGACCAGGGATGGGGGAGAATCCATCTGCACGGGGAGTCTGGGGATCCGGTAAGTCCGATGATGGGGAGGATCTGTCTGTCTGCACAGGGACACATGATTTGGGCAGGCGTGTTTTTTTTTTTGGGGGGGGGGGGGCAGCATTTCATTCTTGGACCCAGGCAGCACAATGCCTTGGGCCAGCCCTGGTTCTGGAGTTAAAGCACATCTTGTTCATTTAATTTCAAATACATTGTGGGGTGTATAGAGCCAAAAAGTTTAGAATTGTGTCAATGTCCCAATATTTATGGACCTGACTGTATATACATGCAAGCCTCCTGCATCTATCCCTACCTTTCAAATGTCCTTCCTGTAAGCACTAGCAGCTCTGTAAAACTCATCAGAGGGTGTCTGTGTTTGCTGGAGTTTGGTGGGTGGAGTTGTGATGTCACAAGCCTCCTCACCCACCTCTATACTGAGACATTGAGGAGGGAGGGGGGAGTGTAAAACTTTCTCTGCTGTGTGAAGGAGATAAGCAAATTGCTTGTCACTCACAGAGCATGGGGCGGATCGACTGTGTATTTCCCTGTTAGTCCGACTTTCTCTTCCTGAAAAAAGATAAGCTCATTACTCACAGTTGGATTAACTCTTTGTGGCAAGACTGGGCACAGATGATATGACATGCTATACTCTACCAGGCAAAATAATTAATTACATTTTATTTCGGGTTTACATCCACTTTAACCACTTGCAGACCGCCAACCGCGGGTTGACGGCGACAAGTTGGTTCGATATCGCAAACCGCCGTCATATGACGGCAGCCGTGATCACAAGCCGTGGGCGCGCGCTCCAGGCGCGGGCGCTACAGCGCCATTCGTCACAGGACCGATCACGCTACAGGGCCAGGCCAATGATTTTTGGCCTGGCCCTTCCGATCGGTCCTGCCAATGATAGAGCTCCTCTGCCTCTGTAATGTAAACAGAGGCAGAGGAAGTAAGCTCCACTTCCTCCCTGAAGACCTTTTCGGTTTCAGCGAGGAAGAAGGAGCATCAGAAACATGAGTTGCACCAACACCACACTGACACCAGGCACATTTATCCCCTTGATCGCCCCCTGATCGCCCCCCAGTTAACCCTTTCACTCCCTGTCACCCCCTGTCACAGTGTCATATAGTGCAGCGATCTGATTTTTACCGATCGCTGTACTTGTGACCCTTGTGACACTAATTAGTGCTAGGGTAAGTTACTAGTAGGCCTAGTTAGGTGAAAATACCCCCCCTTGCCCTCCCCAATAAAGTTTTTAACCCCTTGATTGCCACCTGTCATCTGTGATCACCGTATAAGTGTCAACGGTGATGCTAGCTAGCTAGCCAGTTTTTTCCCCCATCTGATTACCCACCATATATTATTTTATTTACCTTTTATAGGTTTTAACCCCCGATCACCCGGCGGTGACCCCAGTTAGGTTTTAGTGTGCGTTAGGGTCAGTGTAAACCCCAGGCAGGGCCAGTTAGTTAGGTACTCTGACATGCACACACGCACATTAGGTAGGTGTTAGATATTATTGTAATATCTGATCAGATCAATATCTGCGATCTGATCAGATATATATTAGCGTCCCCACTAGTCTAGTGTTCTAAAAAATGCAGTGTTAGCGGGATCAGCCCAGATAACTGCTAGCACCTGCGTTTAGCCCCTCCGCCCAGCCCACCCAAGTGCAGGATCAATAGATCCTGTGAGGCTACCCCCCTCCGGTGATGCTGCCCCCCTCCTGTCCTGCTGCCCTCCTCTTTTGATGCTGCCCTCCACTTGTCTCTCTGCCCCTCTCCTGTGATGCTGCCCCCCTCCTGTCCTGCTGTCACCCTCCTTTCCCTCTGTGCACCTCCTGTAACGCAGCCCTGCCCCCCACGTCTTGTATTTTCACCCCGGCAGTGCAGAGGCTGCTCAGGGTACCGGTGGTGACGTCTATACGAGGAGACCAGGGATGGGGGAGAATCCATCTGCACGGGGAGTCTGGGGATCCGGTAAGTCCGATGATGGGGAGGATCTGTCTGTCTGCACAGGGACACATGATTTGGGCAGGCGTGTTTTTTTTTTGGGGGGGGG
>BLSH010226001.1:903474-933537 GCA_018402905.1 Glandirana rugosa
CAAGTTTTGTCACTAACTACGTCTCTGGTCCGACCAGTCCTGTCCACCTTGTTATTGACGCCCACAGTGCGGACATATGCGCAGAAGACGTCTGTGCTGCAGATAAATCCCCACAAGACACCGGACTCCATGGTGCCTCCTGTGCACCTTTCACGGAGGGTACGTCGGCCGATTGACGTAAGTGTAACACTTCACCCCAACGTCGTGGTAGACCTATGTCTTCCCGACACTACTAGAGAAGGTACTTAAACTCCTTCCTAAGTCAGTCAGGACTGCGAGACATATTCTGTACTCACAAGTCGTTTCTACTAACTTTTTCCATATCTCTGTGAATTGGTAGTAGGCTTTCGAGCCTATACAGCTTGGAGTAAGACAACATGCATAAAGAGGATGATGTGGTCAAAATACTCATTTGCCTAATAATTCTGCACACAGTGTATAACCTAAATATGGGAGGGATGGACCTCAATGATCAGTTACTGGCGCCGTACCTAATTGCCCGTAAAGCGAGATGCTGGTACAAAAAAGTGTCTCTATACCTTTTTCAATCATCTTTGCTGAACACTCATGTCTTATACAGAGCGTCAGGACTGACTGAATCCTTCCTCAAATTCATGGAAGAGATCATCACAGCCCTTCTGTATCCAGATGGTGCTGCAACCCCACTTCACAATGTGAATGCAGTTAGCCGGCTGCATGGGAGGCACTTTCCACGTGTCCTCCGTGGTACCTCAGGCCACAGAACACCCCTAAATAGACGTCGTGTCTGCAGAAGACGCGTATACAGGCGTGACACCCGCAGTTATTGTTCCACCTGTCCTGACCAGCCTGGTCTCTGCATCAATCACTGTTTTGAACGCTATCACACATTAGTGAATTATTAGCGTAGGGTGCAGCAGGCACATCGATAGGCACACGTACATAGGGTCTCCAAAGATGCCAGTGCATTTTGAGAGACCCAAACCTAGAACCGATTTTTAGTTACAAAAAAAAAAAAGGCGTACCAAAAAAAATAAATAAAATAAATAAAAAAAATTTAAAACAACAACAAAAAAAATAAAAAAAAACAAAAACAGTTGTATGCTTCTTTTCTCTCTCTCTCTCTCTCTCTCTTGTTTTCTCTCTAATCTCTCTCTGTTCTTTCTCTATTGTTAATATTTTCTATGCATACCTGTTTGTTACTGTTTTTATCATGTTTTATTTGCAGGTATGTATTTTTTTTGTTACTGCTTACCTGTAATGTTTTATTGTTAATGCGTTTTATATTTTTTTTTTTCTTAGCAGGTATGTAATTTTTTAAGTTACTGTGTTTTATTAATTGTTTATTCCTTTTCAGGTACGCCATTCAGCTGCAGCACTGATTTATGAATGGTGACAGCAAAAGCGTTTGCTCCCACCATTCTTAAAGCAGGGACTCCAGCGATGTTGGCGGTGATTTCACCACCACAGTTAAAAAAAGAGCAAATATACCGGAGCATAGGGGCAGTGGGTGGAAATTGGGGCGGATTGCCCCTATGCTCCGGTATATTTTTTTAAAAAGTGGCTATGCCAACCATTAGAAGTGGGAGGATGAAGGGAGGTTTTCTAATGGTGGGCATACCCACCAATTGATTTTTTTTTTTCATGAAAAAAAGAACATTACAATATATGCCCAACAAGGACCAGCGACATACTAGTGTGTTGCTGGTCTTCTCAGGCTATCCTGTCCCACCGGGGAATGTGAGAATGCAGCTGGTGGTTCCGCCAGCTGACCATAGAGCTGATTGAAGACTAGAATGGCTCCAATCATCTCCATGGCCTAAGAAACCGGAGGCTATGAGCATTTTGTGACTTTGGTTTCGCCAGATATAAACAGCGCCATTGGGAAATTGGGGAAGCATTTTATCACACCGATTTTGGTGTGGTCAGATGCTTTAAGGGCTGGGGAAAGATCTAGAGTTTAGTAGACCACAAATTAAAAAAAAAAAATATGCGACAATACCTATTTTTATCATAGGGGATATTTAAAATCCCTGTGATAAAAATAAAAATGATAAAAAAAAAAAATGAAAGGGACAGTGTAAAAATAAAATAAAAAAGCAGAATGAATAATTTTAAAAAAATGCACCCCGTGCACGCGCGCAAAGATGGACGCAAGCGCCAGTCTCATGTCGTATGTAAACAACAATTTCACCATGCATGTGAGGTATCAACGCGAACATCAGATCAAGGGCAGTAATTCTTGCAGTAGACCTCCTCTGCAGATCTGAAGTGGTAACCTGTAAAGGCTTTTTAAGGCTTTTAAAAATGTATATAGTTTGTCGCAGCTTCGCAGGTGTGCATCATTTTTCATTACAGCATGTCTTGTTTGGTGTTTATGCACTCGGCATGAGATAAACTTTTATATTTCACCAAAATTAAAATTCAAAAAAGTGTTTTTTTTTCCTCAAAAATTGCATTTGAAAAATTGTTGCGCAAATACTTTCTGAAAAAAAAAATTGTAACACCCACTATTTTAATCTGTAGGGCCCCTGCTTTAAAAATATATATAATGTTTGGGGGTTCAAAGTAATTTTCTAGGAAAAAAAAAGTATTATTTTCATGTAAACAAAAAGTGTCAGAAAAGACTTGGTGGATCAAGTGGTTAGAAGAGTGGGTGATGTTGGGCATAAAATGCCAGGACAGTTCAAACCCCCCCCCCCCCCCCCAAATGACACCATTTTGGAAAGTAGACACCCCAAGCTATTTTCTGAGAGGCATGTTGAGTCCATGGAATATTTGATTTTTTTGTCATTGGTGATTGAAAAATGACAAAAAAAAAAAAGGGTCACTGAAATGTTATATTGCTATATGGAATTACACCCTACAGGGACCCGAAAACCAATCACCACCTTCAGGCTTTCTAAGGGCATAAAATGGTGATTTTACTCCTCTGTACCCATCACGATTTTGGAGGCCCTGAAATGTCAAGGTAGCACAACCCCCCCCCCCCAAATGACCCCATTTTGGAAAGTAGACACCCCAAGCTATTTGCTAAGAGGCATTGTGTGTATTTTGCAGCTCTCATTTGTTTTGGAAAATGAAGAAATAAACAGATTTTTTTTTTTTTTTACTTTTTTCAAAAACATGGCATGTTCAAGTAACTTATCATTTAGTGAGAACTTTGTGGAAAAAAAAATGTAATTTCCCCGAAACTTGTGTCAAAATATAAAATATTCCATGGACTCAACATGCCTCTCAGCAAATAGCTTAGGGTGTCTACTTTCCAAAATGGGGTCATGGGGGGGGGGGGGGGATTGTGCTATCTGGGCACTCCATGGCCTCCAATACTGAGATAGATAGTGTGGGGTGAAGGCATAAATTTTTGCCCTTAGAAATCCTGAAGGAGGTGATTGGTTTTCGGGGTCCCGTACGCCGATAGGCTCCCAATAAGTCTCACACATGGGGTATCCCTGTACTCAGGAGCAGCAGCAGAATGTATTTTGGGGTGTAATTCCACACATGGCATGTGTGAGAAATATATCATTTCAGTAACAACTTTGTGTCATTTTTTTTTTTTTTTTTGGTCATTTTTCAATCACTTATGACAAAAAAATTAAATATTCACTGTCCTCAACATGCCTCTCAGCAAATTCCTTGGGGTGTCTACTTTACAAAATGGGGTCATTTGGGGGGGGGGGTTTCTACTGCCCCTACATTTTAGCACCTCAAGAAATGAGATAGGCAGTCATAAAATAAAAGCTGCGGAAATTCCAGAAAATATACCCTAGTTTGTAGACGCTATAACTTTTGCGCAAAGCAATAAATATACGCGATTTTGCTTTTTTTTTACCCAAGACATGTGGCTGAATGCATTTTGGCAAAAATGTATGACTAAAATTTAGTTTATTGTATTTTTGTAATAACATAAAGTTGAAAATATCATTTTTTTTTCAAAATTTCCTTTCCTTTTTTGTTTATATCGCAAAAAATAAAAAGCGCAGTGGTGAACAAATACCACCAAAAGAAAGCTCTGTTTATGGGAAAAAAAAGGACGCACATTTCCTTTGGGTACTGCATTGCATGACCGTACAATTACCATTTGAAGTGGCGCAGTGCCAAATTGAAAAAAGTGCGTCGGTCCTGAAGCTGGGAATCCTTCCGGGGCTGAAGTGGTTAAGGGGACAAAGTGCAAAAAACAGTCAATGCAATCTTGAGTGCTCCATGCCTCGTTTCCAGCATACGCCCTGTGGGCTCCACCGCTTGTATTAGCATATTCACACCGCACTCACCACATGTGAGTGACTTCCTAGCCTTATACTAAGGGAAGTCAGCAAAGCTTGTAGGTCATTAGGGGGACCTGTCCCACTTTTCCTGGTGTCTTATGTCCACTAATTCTGTGTTCCTCCCTGTTGTAGTCCAAGGGGTTCTCCCATATGATTATATGGCAAGTAAGAAATAAGTGGAGAGAAAGCCTACCATAGTATAAAATCCATGGATTTATTGTTATAAAATAGCAATATAAAAAGCACAATGCAAACCATCACTATATAATTGCAAAACAGCCCTCTGGTAGTGTGAAAACAGTGAATGCTGCCTGTTACCTGGCTTGCGTTCCACACACTTGGCCGGTAGTGAGGCACAGGAGCATCAGCTTGGCGCATTTCATCATCAGCAGGCAACGTAAAAAAATAAATCAAATTTCTTCATAAATTTAGGCCAATATGTATTCTGCTACATATTTTTGGTAAAAAAATCCCAATCCCCGGGTTACAAACAAGATAGGGTCTGTAGGTTTGTTCTTAAGTTGAATTTGTTTGTAAGTCGGAAAAGGTACATTTTTTAAGCATAGTTTCAGCCAAAAAAATATATTTTTAAGCTTTTTGGATAGCATAGGGAAGGGTTAACACCCCTGTAATGTTTGTTTTGCTGTCTATTTTTCTGTTCAGAAGATTTCATCTCCCTTCCTGTCCCAATGATAATTCGATTTTGAAAAAATTGGGTTGTTGTGGAAACAAACCTTGGTGATAAAGCTTCAATGGAGACACCTTTTTCCCATAATAACTCTTACAGGAGTGAATTTCCCTTCCTAGGGGGAGATTTCCTCTCACTTCCTGTTGTCTCCCTCCTTTTGTAAGTAGGAGTTATTTGCAAGTCGGGGACTGCCTGTAAGTATATTGATTGGTTTGCACAAAAGTTATAGCATCTACAAACTATGGTATATATACTTGAATTTCTATCTATTTATTTTTATGCTAGTAATGGAGGCGATGAGCGGCTATCATAGCACCGAAATCAGTGGGACTGCGATATTGCGTTAGACAGTCGAACACTAACTGACACTTTTGACACTTTGTGAGAACCAGTGACACTAATACCATGATCAGTGCTAAAAATATGCATTGTCACTGTACTAATGACACTGGCTGGGAAGGGGTTAAACATCTATGGCAATTAAAGGGTTAACTGTGTGCCTAGCCAGTGTTTTTGTGTGTACTATGCACTGCTTTCACCAAGGGATGTGCTGGTTTTTATTCCCTGCTTCGCAGGGAAAAAACCCCAGCAGAATACAGGGCTTACTGAAGCGAAAGTCTCATTTATTCTGGCGCATTGAATACTTCTAGAAATATATCAGAGAGGATACCAACCCCCTAGGTTTACGCACGCAAATGTACCCTACTGTAAAATACCCCATGGAATCTTTTAAAAAATCTTGAGAAAAAGCATTGACCCTTTGTAGCAAAGAACTCATGGCTTTGCTAGTTGCTCAATACAATACCGATATGGAAACTCTGGATCGGGAGATTGATGCCCTTTATTCCGAGTACCAATCTGTATTTGAACACTCCAACTTCAGTACAAAGTGGAAAGAATTAAAAGGGAGACTAGAGGCTCTAAATAGAGATATTGTTAGTAAAAAACAGAAAAAAATCACCATGGATAAATTAGCCTTTTCCCAGGGATATGCTTACCAATGGGATCATAAAAGAACTGGGAGATTTAACAACAGATGGGACAGACCATATGCGACCTCACAGGTTGAGGAAACCACTGAATCAGATTCCTCACTTTCCATGTTTTCTCTCTCACAGGCATCAGGACATCATCCTGAAACACAACACGCACGTCTCCCCAACATGGCAGTGGGCACTCACCTACAGATCCCAAAGGTAAAAAACGTCCTGGCTCTGCGCCTCAGGTGAGGAAACCCACTGGAAACACTAGTCTTACTCCAGCCCTTCAAAGTATCCTATGAAAGGGTGATTTTTTTGGACCCAGCAATGGCTCTACAAGAAGCCAGAAAACAAAGCAATATAATGGCGTTCGTTTGCCGACCATCCAATACTCCAACCCCTCCAACCAATCAGGCCAATCAGAACTAAACATTATTAATTTAACTAATGTCACTTTGGACTCCACCCAAAAACTAGTCCTAAGATTGGGTTTGGGATTTTGTCCAGCCCAACCGATCAACATATTTGAGACTATTAAGGATTTTATTTGTTCACTCGAAATTTGACAAATTTTTGACAAAGAGCGTTCTCAAAAGAAACTTGAAAAGGATTTAACTGAGCAAATCAAACATTTTAGCATGGATGAATTCAGAGCCCTCCGGGACTTAATGCTCCTTTATGAAGAGAGCTCCAGTGGAGCCCCCCCGCCTGAGGCGCTGATCGACACAACGGTATCCCCTACCAGTGACCCAATTCTGCAATCTGATTTCAAACCTAAATCACGTCAGTTCCCTGATCTTATGACATGCCCTACGATATGGGCCTTCGTTCAGTCCACCATCAGAGACCTCAGGACTCAACGTTGGCCCAAAATTGAAAACAATATGACCCCTCAAATGTCCCAAGCCTTAAAATTCCTCCAAAAACTAGAGGACTTAGTTATAAAACCATCTGATAAGGGTGGCAACATAGTAATCATGTCACATCCCCAATACCGTAAGATGTGCCTTGACATACTCAAAAATCAAGAATGGTATTGTAAAATCCCTCAGGAGTGGGTCTCAGTTTTCCATGGTGAACTGAAAGTATTATGTACTGGCGCCTTCCTTGTAGGTCTAATTGAAAAAAAAAAATTAGAATATCTTATTCCCCAGTTTCCAAAACTTTCCACCTTTTATGCCTTAAGTAAGGTGCACAAGAATATGATGAGCCCCCCTGGGAGACCCATCATCTCCGGGAATGACTCACTAACTGAAAAGGTAAATAGATATGTTTGGAGGGGATCCATGTTCCCCCGGATGCCCTGCTCGTTGCTGTGGATATTGAGGCCCTTTACTCCAGTATCCCGCATGAGCGGGGCATCCGGGTGATCGGATCCTTCCTTGACGAACAGGACCAAACCACTTGGTCACATAATCAATTCCTACTTAAGCTTCTACAATTTATCCTCACTCAAAACTTTTTTACATTTCAAGATCAAATCTATCTACAATGTCAGGGGGTTGCAATGGGCACTTGCTGCGCTCCCTCCTATGCCAACCTCTATCTTGGAGGTTGGGAGAGATGGATATTTTCTTGCGAATCCTACACTCGGTTTATTAATCATATTATGAATTGGTTCCGTTTCATTGATGATCTGTTCATCATATGGAACGGCCCCAATAAAAAACTTCTAGAATTTTTGAGCATCCTTAACAATAATGATTTTAATTTGAAATTTACTTATACTTTTAGCTCCCATCAGATATCCTTTTTGGATTTGATGATATCCGTTACTGATGATGGAAGTTTCTCAACAGATTTGTATTGCAAACCAAGTGCTGGCAATACTATACTGCATGCCACAAGTGCCCATCCCACCCCCTTGATTAGGAGCATACCTTACGCACAGTATCTGCATCTTCGCAGGAACTGTTTTACAGAAATGGATTTTATCCACCAATCGAATGAATTACAGAATAGGCTTTTAGCCAGGGGATATTCTCAATCCCTGTTGAGGAAAGCGTTTAATAGGGCCAAAAATAAAACTAGAACTGCATTATTGTTCTCCAAACAGTCAAAAACTCAAACCTCCACTGTCCCATTCATTACGTGTTATTCTGCACATGAAAATAGTCTACGATCTCTAATCTCTCGTCATTGGCACCTACCTGCAGAGGATTATACCCTATCTAAGTATGTGCGTCCCCATCCTGAGTTGGTATTCAGGAGAGCTACAACACATGTGACACTCTCACCTCGAGCCACTATTCACCTTCCACCTCTGGGAATTCGCCCCCCCCCCGAGGCACGTACCATTGTGACGAATGCAGCTGATGCCCCTAGGTGACCAAGGGCAATGGAATTTACCTACCCACAGGGGAATGGTATTCGTCACACCACCATGCCAACTGCCGCACTCGCGGAATCATTTATCTCATGACCTGCCAGTGCCACGCGTTTTACATTGGCAAAACTATTCGTGAATTCAGTCAAAGAATTAGGCAACATGTGCATTATTCCAGTAATGGGAGATTACACCGGTGACCCGACATATAGGCCTACATCATGGGTTTGATAATTCATTGGTGTCCTTTTTTGTCTTGGAAGTTGTGCAACCTAACCCCAGAGGGGGAGATTGGGACAACAACATGATTCTAAAAACCGAGACCTTATGGATTGAAAGGTTATCTGCCACGGTCCCCCCTGGCCTCAATAAACTTAACAGTTATCACCCCTTCCTGCAGTAGTGTGGGTCTGTGGTGCCTGGAGTGGGCTTTGTTCACCTGGGATTCGGTTGCCCTGTGATGGTACAGTCAAGTCCAACTTGTTCAAGCGTTATTTTTAAGTACATCCTTTGACACTATGGATGCCCCTTCTTTACAATATTTCAAGCTATAAGATGTTACCTTGTCCAAATTGTTCTATGATGTGTTTGTGCATTTTTTTTTCGTAGTCCACCATGATTTGCCCTATTTGGGCTCTTCTCCTTGGCCTTATGGCATCTGCTCTGACCTTTTGGTATGCCTACATGGTTCATTCCCCATTGGCAAGTGTGTGATTTCTCCTCTCCAGCGCCATTGCTGGGTTGCCACTAGATGGCGCCTATGGCGGCGTTGTTGTGATGAGGGGAGCCCAATGGACACTCTCCGAATAATCGTTCGGTGTGTCCCTTGCGGCGGGTTTGCGCTACGCACCTTGTGATGCGCGCGCATCCCAGGATCGTATCCATTGACGTCACTACGCCGCGCGGCGTGTGGCGTCATTCGGATAGGCGCCAAAGCACTTAAAATGGCTAACCACGCCACCCATAGTGTATGGTGGCAGCGGCAGTGTGGAGCTCTTCCATTCGGTTTGGCACATCATAAGTACCCCCTTCTTACAACCGGAGTTTTTGCCGGAATATGGCCTCAGTATTGATTACTTATACTTCCACTTGTATTTCTTCTTTGTAGACCATTGCCCCTTGTGGGGACTCATGCGTCACTGGCCCCTGATACTCTTTATTTGTGCTGCTATATTGGGGAAGGCTACACTATTACCTACTCTGGCATCTATGTGCCGTTTACTACTCCACACTGCCCATTACACACAGTCGACCATTAGCTGCGGTGAGTAGCCCTCTTAACCCTGGCCTTATTTGTCTACTGATCTATTGGGTCTGTCTGCTTATGATTTATTTGTTATTTTTTAGCATCTTTAGCTGACTAACGGAATCTCCGGGGATTGGATATTTACATATCCCTTCTCAGCTTTCGCACACCAGAGCCTCTCAATTCATTTTTGGCTCCAGGTGCGTACACTGCGTGAGAAGAACATTCCATATATGCTACACGTGTGATTGATATATATTGATGAATGAATACTGTACTGTATATGCAATTTCTTTCTTACTATTTTTAGTAGTGGACCCCCTTTGCCTTGGCACCCACACTTGCTCCTGGGAGGGCTTATTCATCCACGCTGGCCTTCGGGACCGGTTGGGTGACCTTTGCTTGAGCGACCCCCTTCATGTGCTTTGGAGGACCCCCTTGGGTGACGCTTCATGGTGGGCAGATTACCTATGCTATGCTGATTCTTGACTGAGACCTTCCTAAGCTTGTGTACTGTGGAAACTCCTGGTCAATTAATGATATAACTAATTTAAAATTGTATGAATTTATGGTTATATAACGATGTGTGTTTTCTGTAGAACACCTTCATAACTGAAACTGTCTCTTTCTGACGAAGTGGTTGTAACCGCAAAACATGTAAAAGCGCAAGCCGGATGAACTTCTCTGGACTCCTTCGTTGGGGTTTCACCATCAGGTCTTCGGGCTGCCAGTTTCAGATAACTTGTAAAAGTTGTCTCTTCAATTACTGATTATGTAATGTCTAGCCCGTTCTTGTAGGGCATTGTGTATGTCTTTTTTAATGATGATTTAATATAAATAAAAACACTTAATATTTTAATTAAGCTAATTGGTGTTATGTACCATCAAAGTCCATGTTTGCCCCCACTCCTATATTCTCTTCAACATATTTGGATGTAGGTACTGTATCATAATGCTACTGGTGGCTTCAATACAAATGCCTCCTATTGCCGCCTTCCCATCCATCTCCTGCGGGGGGGGGGGGAATCGCCGCCTTCCAGTCCGTCTCCCGTGGAGATGGGGGGGTTCGCAGCCCTCCCTTTTGTCTCCCGCGGGGGGGGGGGGGGAGATTGCTGCCTACTCATGCATCCCCCTCTCATGGCGTTAGTTTGCCCCCCCAAAAAAATTGAGCACCAGCCGCCACTGGGGATAACTAAATATTGTATAAATCCATTTTTCATGTGTATTATTACTTGGTGTGCTTTGTGTATTTCTTCCAGATCTGTGCTGTAATCTAGTGTGAAACTTTGCCTCTGTGCAGGGGCTTCCTGTAATAAAGACCGGTCACTACTGCTCTCTCTCCTTGTGCAGGGTGACTGGTCTTGTCTCCACCCCCTCCTGTAGTCTTCTGTAGTGGCTGGACCTTCTAGGTCCCTAACACATCTCTGCTCTCTGCATAGGCCATGTACAGCACAGTGATGATGTCACCGCTATATATAAATTTAAATTGTTTGTGCCTGCAGTTCAGCTTTAAATTATTGTGAACAGGCATTCAGGGCCAATTGATAATTGTAATTGTTTGAAAACTGCTTTAGCTAATCCAGAGCATAACCTTAGCTGCAAGAAGAGGTCTGCACAGAACTCTGGCAGGCACAGAGGATTCTGACACAGTCATAGAGGACAAAACACGAGCATATTTTATTTTTAATGAGCATCTTCCTCAGTATTTAACCAATTTTAGGTTATGAATATTTATATTAAATAGGCACACTGCTCGTCAGCTGCTAGCAAAATGTGTACCTTGTCTATGGACAAGCATTTAATTAAATATGGAAAGTATTGAGGAGATTGTTGTGCAATACAGACGGCTTTTTATACCTATACAGGAATTATTTAAATCATTAATCAAAGGAAATCAAAGTGTGACACTAGTATCTATAACTACTGTATATTTTCTGTATAAGTTCATCAGCAGAATCCATTTTAGCTTGTGACAAATGGTGTGGGATGAAAACTGTTGTGCTCCAACTTATCTGTTAACAAAAGACAAACATACCTTCTAATATGGACCTCAAGTGGTCTCTATAAAAATAATATTTGGAAGATTCCAGAAATAACCCCCTGCCAGGATTATTAAAAACTGAACTCTGAAAAACATTTGTGAAACAACAGAAGGAAAAGTTTTGGGGGTGAATGTCCAGTGAATCCTACAAATGTTCTTTCTTATTTCCGAATTTTGGAAATAAGAGAGAATATTTGAAATAATAACTAATAAATTATTAGTTAGTTATTATTTCAAATGTTCTTTCTTCTTTCTTATTTGGAAATTTCCAAAATTTGGAAATAGGAAAGGACATTTGAAATAATAATGAATAACTATTAAATTATAAGTATTGGAATTTCCTTGAAAATTTGGCTGCTAGTGAACTTAACCACTTCAATACCAAGCCTGTTTCTTGAGTTTGGTGCTTACCAGTTAAAAACAGTTTTTTTTGCTATAAAATTACTTAGAACCCCCAAACATTATATATTTTTTTTTCCTAACACCCTAGAGAATAAAATGGCGGTCATTGAAAAAATTTATGTCACACCGTATTTGCGCAGCGGTCTTACAAGCGTGCTTTTTTTTGAATAAATTCAGTTTTTTTTTGTTAAAAAATAAGAAAACAGTAAAGTTAGGCCAATTTTTTTCCATATTGTGAAAGATAATGTTACGCCGAGTAAAATGATACCCAACATGTCATGCTTCAAAATTGCGTCCACTTGCGGAACGGTGATAAACTTTGCAAATTAAAAATCTCCATTGGCGACATTTAAAAAATTCTACAGGTTAGCAGTTTTGCGTTACAGAGGAGGCCTAGAGCTAGAATTGTTGCTCTCGCTCTAACGATCGCGGCGATACCTCACATGTGTGGTTTGAACACCGTTTTCATATGTGGGCGGGACTTACGTATGCGTTTCTCTTCTGCGCGCGAGCTCGGCGGGACGGAGCGCTTTAAATTTTTTTTTTTAAATTATTTATTTTGCTTTTTACTTTTTATTTTTACACTGTTCTTTAAAAAAAAAATATTTGATCACTTTTATTCCTATTACAAGAAATGTAAACATTCCTTGTAATAGAAAAAAGCAAGACAGGTCCTCTTAAATATGAGATCCGGGGTCAAAATGTCCTCAGATCTCATACTTACACTCAAATGCAAAAAAAAAAAAAAAATCTGGAAAAAAGTGACAGAAGAAAAAAAAAAATCGGGCCCTTTAAGACCGTTGGGCAGACGTCATTTCTGACGTCATTTCCGCCGGCCGTGTTATGGAGCCGAGTGAGCGGCTTCAGCCGCTCACTCGGCTCACAGACACTGGGGGGAGAGCATCGGATCATCTCCGCTGCTGCCGGCGGGTCCGGTAAGCGGCGGAGATGACCGGAAAGCGGCGGGAGGGGGGGGCACCTCTCCCGGCGCTGATAAAAGTGATCTTGCGGCGAATCCGCTGCTAAGATCACTTTTATCTTGCAGGGAATCGCCTGCTGAAAAAAACGGTATCTGAATGTTGCCTGCAACTGCACGCACTATTCAGATATCACCACTCAAACCCAAGGACGTCATATGACGTCCGGCGGTGCGGAAGTGGTTAAATATGAAATTTATCACTAACAGCCATATTTTCAAGGAAATTCCAATACCTTTGATTTAATAGTTATTTATTAGTTTATTATTATTTCAAATGTTCTTTTATTTTCAAATTTTCGGATTTCCGAATTTTCGGCTGTTCTGATTGACGAATTTCAGAATTACCGCAATTGCTGAATTACCGTAAATCACCACAATTGCCGAATTACCGCAATTACAATTACCAAATTACTGCAAATTACTGCAATTGCCGAATTACCGCGAATTTCCGAATTTTCAGATTTCCGAATTTTTCGAATTTCCGAAAAAAAATAAAAAAACAAACGGAACGAAAACTAATGAATTTTTCAGCAATGCACAAGTCTACCAACTATACACCCCCTGTCCGCCGAGCTCCTCCATTCATAGTGGTTGAATGAAAAGCAATCTATAAATTGAGAATGAGTGAATGAAAGGTCAACCTCCTCCTTTGGAGGGGTGGGTTCAGAGGACCTCAGATTTCAACTAAACCAGCCATTAGCACAAAGGACTTTCACTTTAATAATAGGTACTGTACTTGTGTTGTCTTAAAAAAATGTTTGCCATAACTTAGGCTTTAAGCACTTTAAAAATGGTGCGAATGGTCATGCTCAGGGCTGTGTTGACAGGCTTTGGGCTTGTTTGGCAGACATCAGCTTGATAAGTTTAGGATGATTTAGAGATCACTCAGAATTCATTAACTGGTGCATTTGGCCTTCATTTGACCTACATCTGACCTGCTTTTGACCTCCTTCAACCAAGTTTTACATTGCTTTAGGCTTTAATGGGAATTCAAGACCCTCTTGAAGTGTAAAAAGCCAACACAGGCCCTTCTACTTTTCATAAACAGACCCTTTTAAAAACAAGATAATTTTCCTGTATCCTGCAGCATGCCTTATTTGCCATGTTTCTGTCTCTTGCTGTGGCTGAAGTTCTGGTTGACGTGTTCATCTGTGCTGTAGCTCCTGACAATGGGATGCAATTTAAATATTTCCTGATGTATCACAATTGGCTGACAAGAGGATCAACCTGTCATACTTGCTTTTGACTGCGTTGCAGCATACTTACTGGTGTCTAGTGGTTTATTGTGTTCGTATCTGATGGGGAAATTGTATAATTTATATTTCTTTATTATTGTTGGTTCATATTGTGGCTCACTAATGAATTCTAGGCCTCCAAATTCTGATCAAGGAGCCATACAAGGCCATATGTATTGTTTTACCTTACTGATGTAAAGCTTGAGGAATGCAGGATGACTGAGCTCACTATCCCCCATTAAAAGGTGATATCACTGTCCAAACAATTTGATTGGTCATTTACTCACATACTAGCCTGTATCTACCACAGCCCAAAATGGAATAGGCTAGTCTCATTCAGAGCTGCCATTAGGCATGTGCCTGTGGTCACCTGTGCCATGCTGCATGTGCAGGAGGGACCCGTGGCAAAAACAGCATCTTTAGTTAAGTATTTTTGTTATATTTTCTAGTATTATCTGTATCTGTCATTATCTTTAATAAATGGTATACTTGTAAGTATTTGTGTGATATCTCTTTGCACATATTGAATAAATACCCTAAAAGAACTTAAACTGTCATGTGACCGTGATACAACAATATCCCCCTGGAATCTGGTGGGATTTGTGCTTTAACTTTCCATATTGACTAGTGGTTTTTGGGAATGTATTTTCCTAAATATTTTCCAACCCAGGTTAACTAAAAACAAAACAAAACACAAAAAGCTCTAACCTGTAAATCCGTTATGTAATTCATATGTCATGCATGACCTGTGGAGGAAGTAAGACAATTAGAACCCTTGGGTTGTCATTTTTTCTTTTCGATTATGTCATAGCTGGATGGGCAGACAACAGCTTGTTTCCATGAAGCATTAGGAGTTTTTCTTCTTGTGTTTTACAGGTCACGGTTTAAATGTTGGGGTGACCACATAGAAAAAAAAGTTCCTACTGATTCCCAGTTATATAAATTTACTAAATGAACTAATATTTCTGGATGTGTTGTAGTAATGAGTGAATTGGTTCAACTAAACCAAGAGTCACCTTAAATAATCTGCTCTTAGGTGTCCTGTGAAGCCTGTACCTTATCCTTGTGCGCAATCCTTCCCCCTCTTAACAATGAGCCTTTCAGCTATTATCTGCAACGAATTGAATTTGATATAATAGGCCAAAATTAGGTACAATACTTCCTGAAGGGGTACTTGCCAAATAATGTAATATTAGAAATCCTTCAGTGTCCAATTATATCACAGGGAGCATGGAATGCCACCTTCATAAACCTCTGCATGTTCTGCTTCTAAAGACAAACAGTATTACCATATGCTGTTCCAGTAAGGATGTTTCATATGTTGAGGGGCTGGAAGTGTCCACAAAACCCCTCTACTATTTCAGTACACACTGCAAGAATTGCAACTGTGCACTCAGCAACAAGCAGCAATGTTTACAGTAGTGGCTAAACGTTTTGAGAATGACACAAATATTAATTTTCACAAAAGCTGCTGCCTCAGTTTTGATGATGGCAATTTGCATATACTCCAAAACGTTATGAAGAGTGATCAGATGAATTGCAATTAATTGCACTCTTAATTAAGTCCCTATTTGCCATGAAAACATACTTAATCCCATAGAAAAACATTTCCACTGCATTTGTGAAGAAGGCCTCAGGGCACCCAAGAAATTCCAGCAAGTGCCAGGACCACCTCCTGCAATTGATTCAGCTGTGGGATCGGGGGCACTACCAGTGCAGAGCTTGCTCAGGAATGGTAGCAGGCAGGTGTGAGTACATCTGCACACACAGTGAGGCAAAGGCGTTTGGAGGATGGCCTGGTGTCAAGAAAGACAGCAAAGAAGCCACTTCTGTCTAGGAAAAACATCAGGGACAGATTGATATTCTGCAAAAGGTACAGGGATTGGACTGCTGAAGACTGGGTAAAGACATTTTCTCTGATGAATCCCCTTTCTGATTGTTTGGGGCATCCGGAAAAAATCGTGGTGTGTCATGCCAACATTAAAGCATCCTGAGACCATTCGTGTGTGGGGTGTCTTCTCAGCCAAGGGAGTGGGCTCACTCACAATTTTGCCTAAGAACACATGAATAAAGAATGGTACAAAAACATCCTCCAAGAGCAACTTCTCCCAACCATCCAAGAACAGTTTGATGATGAAAAATGCCTTTTCCAGCATGATGGAGCACCTTGCCATAAGGCAAAAGTGATAACTAAGTAGCTTGGGGAACAAAACATGAACATTTTGGGTCCATGGCCAGGAAACTCCCCAGACCTTATAGCCATTGAGAACCTGTGGTAAATCCTCAAAAGTTGGGTGAACAAAAAAAAAAAAACCCCACAAATTCTGACAAACTCAAAGCATTGATTATGCAATAATTGGCAGTCATCAGTCAGGATGTGGCCCAGGAATTCATTGACAGCATGCCATGGCGAATAGCAGAGGTCTTGAAAAAGAAGGGTCAACACTGCAAATATTGGCTCTTTGCATAAACTTAATGTAATTGTCAATAAAAGCCTTTGACACTTATGAAATGCTTGTAAATATACTTCAGTATACCATAGTAACATCTGACAAAAAGATCTACAAACACTGAAGCGGCAGACTTTGTGAAAATTAATATTTGTGTCATACTCAAAACTTTTGACCATGGCTGTAGATTTGAATCTGTGGGATACATAGCAGAGCAGATTTAAAGAGTTTCTGCTTTAGGAGAGAAATACATTTGTATAGAACCAACCATCCCATCTTCAGAAACTGAGTCAGATTTGTTAGATAGAATAGAATATATTTAGAGCTCTGCACAATATCATAGAGAGCAGTAGAAAAAGCTTTGCACCAGCATTCTTTTATTTTTTTTGGTAAGAATTAGAAGGCACTTAAATGACAATAACCATTGTCTAGGTTTAGGTTCGTTAGACTACATTTGCCAGCCTGTATGTATTACACTGTCAAGATTCAATGTGTATAGCCTCTTCAGAATGTTTTGTTCCCATCATACGCTTTTGTAAATATCTGTTTAAAATATTCCCAAATTGTGATTTTTTTTGTTTTATTTTTGGTATTACTGTATTTCAGGCAAAAACATTGTGTTTGTGTGGTTATATTAGATATAAACCTAAGTTAAATTGCAGTGTAGCTTTAAAGGAAGGTAGTTGCCCCTGAGCCCCTTAGGTCATGTGGTCCAGAGATGACCAGTCGTGATGCTCAGTTGCCAGATCTGTATATATACTGTATCCTGTACAGAAAAAACAAGAATGTCTCTTTCCTTCATATCCACTTTCACATGTGTAGGTAAAAAGTGTAAACATGCCTTATATTCCCTATAACTGCCTTACCAAACAACATGCATGTGACTAATTTTACTTTGAGCAACACCTCTACCCAAGGCCTCATGCACATTAAACGTTTTGCTAACTCTCCTAGACTCCATTCTTCTTTTGCTCCTTCCCCTGTGGTAGAAAAAACACTTGAGGCTTATAATTGTGTGTAAAGCGTTTAGGCGCGGCAAGCGCTTGGGCAAATTCACCTGTCAGAATAATAATTTATTCTGGCCATTGAAATGAAATAACATTTAAGTGCTAAATGAACTTAGCGTTAACACACATTTAAATGCATTTGAGACATCACCCTACCGACAAAGTGCCGTATAGTCAAAGCTATGGTATTCCTAGTGGCTGCAAAAGTTGGACCATAAGGAAGGCTGAACGCTGAAGAATTGAGGCTTTTGAACTATGGTGTTGGAGAAGACTCTTGAAAGTCCCTTGGATGGCAAGAAGATCAAACCAGTCAATCTTGGAGGGATTTAACCATGAATATTCACTGGAAGGCCAGATCCTGAAGCTGAAACTGGAATAATTTGGCCACCTAATGCAAAGAGTGGATTCATTGAAAAAGACCCTGATGCTGGGAAACATGGAAGGTAAAAGGAGAAGAGGATGACAGAAAACAAGATGGATAGATAGCATCATCAAAACAACGAACATGAAATTAAGCAAGCTCCAGGAGGCAGTGAAAATCCTGGTGTGCTATGGTCCATGAGGTCAGGAAGAGTCAAACATGACTAAAGGACTGAACAACAACAACACATGTTTAGGCGCATCAAGTGTTTTTTCTGCCAAATTTCCATTTCTCCAGGACACACTGACTGTGAATTTATTTCCTGCCTCTAAACTCCTCTACATGCCTATGTGTGCATGGACACATAGGCTAACATGCAGAGGCATTTAGAGCCAGGAAAAAAACCCTGCCAAACGCCTCTAGGAGCAGCAGAAAAAAAAATGTTGAGTGTGTTTGAGGCCTAAAACTGATATATTTACCTTGTGTGGTTGATGACAAAATGACTCTGGCTCTACTCAGTGACTCCCGTGATGAGATATCTTCACTGCAATACTCAGACCAACTGTGTAACCCATTACAAAGCAAAATGGTGCTATTATGTTGCCCCAGTGGTGGGCAATTGCAGTCCATAAGTGTCCATCCAAAACGGAAAAGTACTAAAAGTTTGTTCTGCAGCTGGCCTTGCGAAACTCCAGACCAAATTTTTTTTCTAATTTTGGATATTAACAAAGGGATGGATCAAGTTTATATTGCTGAGTCCCCATGAGATTTCCTCTCATTATCTTTCCTGGGGACACCCAGGGCATTGCTGTCAGCTGATTTTCAACTGGTCAGAGTGCATTCTTTATAAAACCGTTTAAAGAATATAGTAGTTGATGTGGACATTTCAATGGCTTAGTAGTGGATTTTCTACAGGAATATATAGAGAACACTGAATTGAAAATATACCCTGGGCGTCACTTTAAAATCTCCCTAAGGGGGACTAAACTATACTAAAGTGACATAGGACCAGTTGTGTATATATTTGTTTGCTCAAAATATTCTTGGACCTCAAATAGTGGCCGTGGCAAATTATTTGGCATCCTTACTCAGTTTGCTAGCCAAGAATCTCAATAAGTGCAAGAATTAAATTAGTACATGTCAGAATTAATTTAGTACATGTAAACAGAATGACAAACTAAGTAGACGCGTTGAGCAGTAAACAGTTTATTTGACCAAAACTTTGAAATCGTGTTTTGTGCATTGTGCTTTTCTTCTGTACAGAATTATACATGGATCACTTATGTTCTGGCTAAATAAAAAGCATGCTTTATTATACTACAACACCTTATTATTATTATTACATGGGCAGTCTACTGTGATGAAAAAATGAAAAGAAAATACTTACATGAAATTATGATATAAATAATAAATGGTGAAATAATTAAAAAATAGCTTTTGTATATAAATAAAAAATATTTTATATAAAATAAAGATACAAAATGATACAATAAATATAGAAAAGCTTGTAAAGAAATTAGTGCTTCTATTGAGAAATCTAAAGTCATTTAAAAATTTGGAACAATTAAAACAATATTTGACAGGTGGGTGACATCACATATCAAAATACAGTAAACACATAACAAGCGTAAACATCGTAGGCCTCTCCTATAAGAAGTGGAGGAAATAGGAAGAGAATGTGTTGCTTGTAGCTACCAATCACATGTAAGTTTTCATTCTGGCATTTAAAAGAATTACTGTTGGTATCTAATTGTTGTGGTCAACACATTTGATTTATTAGAGCTATCCAAGGATCCTGGGGCAAAATCTAAATATTGGGTGCTCTCTATTATATAATATCAACCCTTCTTAAGACACGATCATTCACTGGGATGCTATTTCCAAGTAAAAAGTTAATATATTAAACTGAGCTCTGGTCAGAAATTCACAATTGAAATATGAAGATGTCAGTTGGTTTTAAGGGATGTCATAGATACTTGTATAAGTAAATCATAGTCTCTGGCAGGTTTCAGAATGCCTGATTCCATATCAGAGCCAAGGCTTATTGCCCCTCTTGCTGAACCTTAAGAGTTAAGGGCTACAGATCATTGAACAGCCCCTCTCTATGCAGATGTGAAAAGAGCTTACTGTACGTTTTTTCGGAAGAACCTTTTTAATATGTCCTTGTTTCTCATGCTGTATGAATATAGGATGGACATAGTTTGTTTCTTTGACCTCAAAGGCTCAGGGACAGTTATATTCACTGCAGTTATTTCTTAGTACGTCCTTCCTTAATACATTTTCCCTAGAATAAATACAAAATAATGAGCCACTTATGTAAAAATAAACTATGTATACCCTTCAATGATCTGTAAAATATTTCCTTCAGCAGCCAAACCAATTCTCTTTTCAGGGGTGTAGGTACAGAGGTAGGGACCCTGGGGCAAATTTCATACCAGAGAACCCCTTTTCTCATTTTCAAAGCACATCTGGTGCAGTAAGACATCCATTCCATTTGGTATTGTGATCTGAAGTCCTATGAACAAGCAAGCAAGTATTGACCCTGTAGATTCCTGCAGTGGAGGATCCAGCATATCAGGTTTCATGCTCATTAAATATGTGTACAAAATGGGACAGTAAAGGGGCTCTGTGGTTAGGAAACTGTGGTTAGGTCCCATTTGGTTTGTGGGGGGCTTGCTCGATATGCACCTGCTGGGATCCTGGTTCCATCACTGCTGAGATCATAGTTATTGTACAAATTACAAAATGAAAATGACAATCTGGCTTCTACAGGCAACACAGTGCTTCATACTTGAGGCTCAATATTACTTTAAGAAAGTGAGGACACTGTATAAAAAACCTTTACCAATGTCCATTGTCACAGTATCAGTTCCTAAGCTGTTGGTGTAAATTAACAGAAGAGAACAAATATCCAAAGTGCAGGATAGGTGGTTTTGGTGATTTATATACATACATAAAAACACACGCTTAGATTATACATAAAAGGAGCCAAACTCGCAAATGTGTGACTCCACATAGACTGAACAACACTAAGTACGGAACAATGATACAGTATGTACTGTGTATATCTCACAATGTGGCATTTGTACAGTCCAATAGTTTTATATGGCACAGATGCAAAATGGAGAAGACAAAAACTGTCCTTCAAAAGAATTAATCCTGGAATGGTTGTATATGAAACAACTTTAAAGTTTTATCAGACACCGAATGAGCTAATAAAAGAACCATCTATTAAAAGCACATCGAGAGTTCTTGAGAAATCCATACAATCCCTGCCAGTATCTTATTAATCACACAGGAATGAGATTGTTACTGAACTAGCCAATATAAGACAAAAGTTAACTTTGTAGGTTTAAGAGGGCACAAACGGAGGAGCTCTGAAAAATTAAGACTTTAACATACATCACAGTGCCCGTGTCATTCAACAGAAGGAAGTATAGAAGGTGACATCCCAAAACTGCATTTGTCACACAAGAAAATGAATGTATGTTGTTGCTAAGTAAATACAATCTTGGCTTTGTTGGGAAGTATTAATTACAGAAGGCTTCCTTGTTTGTACAAATCCCAGGTAGGTTTTGGGGACAGTTTTGACTATCATCTAAAGTAAAGGCATCCATTACTCTTTTTGAAAGCCCTTCTGGCACATTATACTTTTGACAACTTTAGCACACAAATCATTGTGAGGATTGGGCTCTACTTATCACTGGCAGCAGCAAGTACTAAATGTAGAACTAAGATCTCACAAAGGAATACTTTGTTTTGTAGAGCAACAATAGTTTCCTCCGTACAATGTCCATGTTTTTTACACAATTTTGCAGAGTATGGCACTACATAATGATGTCATGCCATTACCCAGTTCTTCTGTGTGTCCAGGGTGGCTTGATGATGAGCTTTCAGGAGGCATATCCACCTAGATGAGTGGCAAGTCTCAGACATTGTACTACAAGGTCCATTTTAAAGTAACTGTAATTAGTCCCTCATTAGATATAGCCTGACTACTGTATCATTGTGTTTAAATAAGTTCTCATATTATCTACAGGCACCAGATTTGCCCAGTGTGAAATATCTAGGGGCCTTTGTCGATGGCATCAGTTTGAGGCACTTCTGGAATCATTCAGAGTTCTTTGACAGGTGTATTTTACCTGTAGTTGACCTCCTTCTGGCCTGCGTATAACCTGCTTTAGCAGACCTGGAGGGGAATGCAAGATCTGCTTGAAGTACACAAAAGTTTATTGACCCAGGCCCTAATTTCCAATGGATAAATATGGGCAGATATTTACTGAAGAGATATTTACTGAATAAGGTAGGCAGGAACACAAATGTCTGCCCTTGAATAAATGTCATGACCCACTACAATACTCATCCAACATTGACAGCAGTTCATACACAGTACTTTGATCCTTTCCTCTGCTCTATAACAAGTTAAAAAAAATCTCTCAGTGAAATAATTTGCACCTGTAACCTCTGAGGAAGAATATTATCACTGCTCATTAATCAGAAGCAATATTCCTGCTTGTGAGCAGCCTCAATACTTCTTATCCAACAAATATTAGTTAAAGCTTAGTGTGTCTAGATCTAGCCTGCTTGGAATTCAGCCTTTGTCTTGTTTCCTTGCTTGCCTGTGACTAGGAGTGTGATAACAATGCCATCAACATACACACGCTGTTACTGACAGCCTGTGCTATGATGGCTTGTCAGGCAAATTAAACATCGCTGCCCTTATTTGTCTAAATAAATTTGTTCAAATACATGAGTTGAGGTTCTGTGTCAGTCTTTTCTTACTTGTGCTTTACAAAGGAATTAATACTATATAGTATTTAATGTGGAGCAGAATAATGACAGCAGGCTTCCTTTAAGATACTGTAGAAAAAACCTACACAGTGATCATCCTAAAGCAAAACTGTGGGTCCCTGTTACTTGATTAAGTTGCCCCTGGTTCTGAAAGCAGATGCCTCCAGGTTTCTGCAGGAATCAATGGCTCCCAACTCTCCATCATTTGGACTTTCTTTTGCAACTCAATCAATGCATGTCCTCCTTCCATCCTTCATTGTCCTTCTTTTGGTGTATTGTATAGACCTCTACATAAAAGGTATTATTTAACTACGAAAAGTGGTTTACTGCAATAAACCTTTCATCCAGCCTCCAAATTTTTGCATTCGTTTTTTTTTTAAAGGGTTCTCTGATTGGATGAGATGTAAAAGCAAGGCGGTGACATCACATTCTCCACATTGCCCAATCAAAGAACACTTTGCATTCATTGAGACAGTGCAAAATATTCTCTGAATGATGTATATGCAGAACAAGCAACCCCCTGTGTTCAGTAAGCAGCAAGACAGCCAATTAGCATGAGACCCGTAAGCTTGTGGCAATCACTGTAGTAGCAGTGCATACTAATGTGATTTTCAGCTGACATGCATACAAAGATATCTCCCGTGGCAGCAATAGACTTCACACAGAATAAGCTGAATATTAAAATAAAATGGCTTTTATTTAATCTTCAAAAATTATTTTTAAAAGGAGGAAAAGGACCACTTGAATAACATTGGTCCCCAATAGACCATCTTAGGACCATATATCACATGTAGATTGAAGATGGTGTAGACAATTGAAATTGGATTGTGTATCCACCCCCAATGTACCAAAGCGTTTCATCCCCTAGCAGGTCTTCCTCAGGGGATAGAAGGTGGAAACAATCATTGATGGTCAGATAGGTCCACTTAAGATGATCATCGATAGCATCGGAAGCAGCCCAACCCAAGCCTAAACCCGGGGCAGATGTTCAGTCCCATAGGGGTAGCCAGAAGGGGGGGGGGTGGGAAGGGAAAGCAGAGCAGGCATAAAGTGGCTTGTAGTGTTTAAGTAAAGGAGTAAGAAACGGGAACAGCATTTAAGCAGACCTCCAGATGAAGGGATCTGTTAGGACCCACAGATAGAGCCCATCAGCATCACCCCTCACGCAACCCTCTCTGGGATACAAACAGCGTTTGGGCTGCAACCGTTTGTATCCTTTTAAAAATAATTTTTGAAGATTAAATAAAAGACATTTTATTTTAATATTCAGCTTATTCTGTGTGATTTCGATTGCTGCCAACATAGTCCCACGGGAGATATCTTTATATGTATTCACTAGGGATGGAGCAGCTACTGTGACCCATGTGTGGTTTGCCAACTCATTTTTTCAGCTGCCATGGGGATTGGCTAGGTATGGCACATGTAACTAGGCAAAAATATCCAAGCATAAGCTTTAGCTTTAACCAATCATTTTTTGAACATCATTTCTTGGGGTTCCTGGGTCCAGGGAGGGGGTGTTCATTGCTGATATGGCCACACCCTGGCCTGCCTTTGTCCTGCACTTTGTCCTTTCCAATTGGCACCAATGCGATGGCTGGCTTGCTGAGCAAATACAAAAGCTCTGGGTGCAAGAGCATAACCACACTGGCTCTTCTAACCATTTACACCCAAAATTGGTTCTAGTTAATCTAGGGTGCTTTGAAAATAACTTGCAGATGAGAGCATGGACCAAAAGGTGCCTTCTACAGACCTGGAGCTTTTTTTACAGGGCAACATGAGCCCACAGATTTGCTTTAAGCTATTTTATATAAAGGTATAATACACCTAAATTCCTCTTGATTTCTTATCCAGTAACCCCACAGGAGAACACTTTAGCCTCCGGTGAGCCATCTTTAGCTTAAAATATTTTATAATAACAGAGAAAAGGAGGCCACGCTCGTTTTTGAACAAATACAAAGCCAAATACCTGAAGTTCCTTTTTAACAGAAACTGGATATTGGAGCTTTCTTTGCATAAAAATAATCTAGATTCTTCAATTTCTGCATAAGCACTGCCTTAATATTCAGAAATGTTAAAATATAAATTAGTATAAGTTCAAGTTTTATCCCAGGACTCGTGAACGTTTTGTCTATTATGTTTGTTACTGTTTGACATTTGGAGTTCTTATTTTAAAGGAGGAATCTTAGTGCCACCCATAAGCAAACTCGTTTGAGCTGTGCTTGAATACTTGGTAATAATTCACATTTTGAAGAGCAGTCCATGTTTTTGAGTGAAGGCATGCATACGGGGCTCCTTAACTGTCTGTATATTTTAATCTATCCACTAGCTGCTACAGCCTCTTGTGCAGCCATGTACCAAGATGTTGTTATTTGTTGTGTGTCCATCTTGAGGCTTTATGTGTTGCTGGCCATGTGCTTTGCTGTCTGTGCTGGAAGCTTGTCCGTCTTGCTCTGGTTGGTGCTTCAGCCTAGACAAAAGGCAACATAAATAAGATAAATGCATATTTATTTTCAAAATGAATATAAAAATATATATCTTAATTAGGTATGGCTATATGTTAATATTTTGTATTTATCACCTGCAGCCAATACATTGTGAGCTCCAAACATGATCAACAGCTTTTGTAGCTTATTTTTAATACTGCAGAACTGGAAAGATCAGAACACACAAACTGCTGAATAATTTAGAGACATGGATCTGGATGGTGTATACAGTTTTACACAGGCCCCCAAATGGCAACAGCCAGTACTGGGCTTACATACCGGGAAACATAGCATACACTTCAATCTGGGAAATAATTATACAGGTTGCTGTTCAGTCATTTAGTCATGCCCGACTCTTCGCGACCTCATGGACAATAGCATGCCAGGCTTTTCTGTCCTGTCCTCCACTGCCTCCACTGCTTGCTTAACTTCATGTTCATTGTTTCGATGATGCTATCTATCCATCTTGTTTTCTGTCACCCTCTTCTCCTTTTTCCTTCCATGTTTTCCAGTATCAGGGTCTTTTCCAATGAGTCCTCTTTTCGAATTAGGTGGTCAAAGTATTCCAATTTTTAGCTTCAGGATCTGTCCTTCCAGTGAATATTCAGTGTTGATTTCCTTCAAGATTGACTGGTTTGATCTTCTTGCCATCCAAAGGACTTTCAAGAGTCTTCTCCAAATTCTTTGGCGTTCAGCCTTCCTTATGGTCCAACTTTCCCAGCTATATGTTACTACTAGGAATACCATAGCTTTGACTATATGGCACTTATAATTATATAATTATAATTATACAGGTCGTTTTTTGTTAAAAAGATTTCAACAGCTTTTTAAAGTTGAATGGGGAATATTGGTTGCGTTGATAGAACATTGTCTACTTTAATATTGAGAAATATACAACTTGAGGTTTTACATTTTCTGTAATAAATACATTTCTTTGATGAATAGAAATGAGTGAATCAATGTATGATTTTGCTATGGATCAAATACTTTACAGGCAAGTCATGATTCAATGATTTGCTTAAATATGCGCGTGTTGTGCTAACTGCAGTCTATCATGAGAATCATTTATCCTGCAACTGGGAGTAATGATTTGCACAATCTGCAGAGGTTCACACAGATAGGAAGAAGTACATTCAAGTAAGGTGGCTTACTGTGATTCACTCCTAAAGCATCAGTTTCATGGATCCGCTAGATTAGTGGCTATCTGTGAAGCGCTGAAAAAGACTGGGTTCACCATTTGAAAAGACTATGCGGGCCCTTTCTTGGCATTAAAATTGCACAACCTGAATTTCACAGAGCGAGAAGACAATTTTCTTTTTTTTTATATAAGAATATATGCAGTGACCTCATTACTACATCTCCAGAGAGTAACCAAACAACCTACAGATAGTATATGGACACATTACAAGTATAAACCATGTTTACCAATCCATTAAAAATGAAAGCTTATGCAACTTTACCATAGAGCAAAAATATGTAACTGCTATTCTCTTTAACTGATTTACCCTAAATTTCCAAACTCTACCGTGATAAGGATACATGCTTCTTATTCCATTTTTTTTCTTTCCCTTTCTCAAGAAATGAGATAGACCGACAGTACATCAAGTATGATCAATTTTCAATAATTGCCACCATAGCTTGTAGACTCTATAACCAAAACTAAAAAAAAAGAGAAGACACTTTTCCTATCACGTGTCATTTTAACCACTTGCCGCCCGTCCACAGTCAAATGACGGAGGGATGGTGTGGCTCTCGTTCTGGGTGGACGTCATATGATGGCATACCCAAACAGCCTCTCCCACACACCTGCGGGGGCCCGCAGTACCGCGATCGTGACCGCACCATGTTGCTAGGACATGGCGCGACCCCGATCTCTGTAAAGAGCCACTGATGCGTCTCTTTAACCGTGTGTCCAATCACAGCCGGTTAGATGTAAATACAGGAAGTACCAGTAATCGGCTCTCATCGCCTCAAACAGACAGAGTGTGTGGCGAGGAGAGCCGATCAGCGGCCTCTCCTCGCAGGGAACACCAGAACAGGTAATCAGGGCACTGATCATCAATGCCCTGATTACAAAAAAGAGCAATCAGTGCCCACTAGTGCCAGCAATCCATGCTCACCAGTGCCAGCAATCAGTGCCCACCAATGCCAGCAATCAGTGCCCATTAGTTATGCCAGTCAGTGCTGGCTTTCAGTGCCCATCAGTGCCGCCTATCAGTGCTGCCAATCAATGCCCATTAAATGCCATTAGTGCTGCCCATCAGTACCACCCATCAATGCCCATCAGTGCCGCCTATCCGCACCGCCTATCAGTGCCCACCAGTGCCACCCATCACTGCCCATAAGTGTGGCATATTAGTGCCTCCTCATCACTGCCACCTAATCAGTACCCATAAGTGCCACCTCATCAGTGCAGCCTATCAGAGCCCACCAATGCAGCCTCTTCAGCGCACATCAGCGAAGGAGAAAAATTACTTATTTACAAAATTTACTAATAGAAACTAAGAAAACTTTTTTTTAGTAAAAAATAAAAACCCAGCAATGATCAAATACAACCAAAAGAAAGCTTTATTTGTGGGAACACAATTATAAAAATGTTGTTTGGGTACAGCATTGCATGACTGCACAATTGTCATTCAAACTGTGACAGCGCTAGAAGCTGAACAATGGTCTGTGCAGGAAGGGGGTGAACGTTCCCTGTATTGAGGTGGTTAATTATGATCATGTAGGTAAGAGAAAAGGGAAATCCCATCTAAGGATCCTCTGATGCTTTTCTGAGCCATTTTGCTTTCATTAGAATCTGTTTTACGCTTCAATTTAGTATTGGTGTTCTAAATCAGTGGTTCTCATCCCCAGTCCTCAAGTACCACCAACGGGCCATGTTTTCAGGGTTTCCTTTACTTTGCAGAGCTGTTTTAAATCAATTTCAATTACATGGTATTAATAAGAGCTATATAAGAGTTTGAGAACCACTGTTCTAAATCATAGACAAGATAGATATTGGTTCAGACTACCTGCTAGCTCTAAATAAAGACAGACATATTAAAAACTGCCTGCATGGTTATATTATTACTTGTGCATATCGTGTGCATGACGGATGGCTTTGCGATGAGGAGTGGGCTCCTTTGATTTTGCAGGCATAACCACGACCGGCGGGGTATAAATGTAGAGAGGCATGCAGGGCCAGTGGCCTGCTACTATGGGGACTTGCGATCCACACTTAACTGGACACAGTGACAATGAGAGGTGCCTACCCTGTAGGTGGTAAGACTTACACCTGAGGATGTTTTTTTTAAACACACCCTCAGCTGTAATTACATTATATTGTAGTGATGTGGACCCTGGAAGTTACTGAACACCTTATTAGTTTGCAACTTGTGTGCAGAGTATTTAAAGCTGAACTAAAGTCATTCTACAACAGATTGAAAGCAGGCAAGCTATTATCGCAAAAGAGACGTGCAATGTCTGTTCTGCAATAAAACACACCTACCTGCCTGCTCACAGTCTTTAGAAGCATATAGCAACTTAAATACTCATGCACAACTCAGCTTGCATTGTCAAGACATACCTGTGTACCAGGATGACTGACTCCTGCACATGCGCAGGCATTACGTCATTCCACATCAACCAATGGAGATGAATAAAGACCAGCACCCAGAGAGAAGATGCCAGCACCTTCGAGGGATCCAGACCATTAGAAAGAGGAGGTAAATATAGTGCCTTCATTTATGCTTTAAGGCAATGCTTGAAACGTTGGGTAGGTTTATTGGATTATTCATACAGTATCTCACAAAAGTGAGTACACCCCTCACATTTTTGTAAATATTTTATTATATCTTTTCATGTGACAACACTGAAGAAATGCCACTTTGCTACAATGTAAAGTAGTGAGTGTACAGCTTGTATAACAGTGTAAATTTGTTGTCCCCTCAAAATAACTCAACACACAGCCATTAATGTCTAAACCGCAGGCAACAAAAGTGAGTACATCCCTAAGTGAAAATGTCCACATTGGGCCTAATTAGCCATTTTCCCTCCCCGGGGTCATGTGACTGGTTAGTGTTACAAGGTCTCAGGTGTGAATATGGAGCAGGTGTGTTAAATTTGACGTTATCGCTCTCACTCTCTAATACTGTTCACTGGAAGTTCAACATGGCACATCAAGACAAAGAACTCTCTGAGGATCTGAAAAAATAATTGTTTCTCTACATAAAGATGGCCTAGGCTATAGTAAGATTGCCAAGACCCTGAAACTGAGCTGCAGCATGGTGGCCAAGACCATACAGCGGTTTAACAGGACAGGTTCCACTCAGAACAGTCCTCACCATGGTCGGCCAAAGAAGTTGCATGCACGTGCTCAGCATCATATCCAGAGGTTGTCTTTGGGAAATAGACATATGAGTGCTGCCAGCATTGCTGCAAAGGTTGAAGGGGTGGGGGGTCAGCCTGTCAGTGCTCATACTATACGCCACATCAGATTGGTCTGCATGGCTGTCGTCCCAGAAGGAAACCTCTTCTAAAGATGATGTACAACAGAGCCCGCAAACAGTTTGCTGTAAACAAGCAGACTAAAGACCTGGATTACTGGAACCATGTCCTGTGGTCTGATGGGACCAAGATAAATGTATTTAGTTCAGATGGTGTCAAGCATGTGTGGCGGCAACCAGGTGAGGAATACAAAGGCAAGTGTGTCTTGCCTACAGTCAAGCATGGTGGTGGGTGTGTCATGGTCTGGGGCCGCATGAGTGCTGCCGGCACTGGGGAGCTAGAGTTCATGGAGGGAACCATGAATGCCAACATATACTGTGACATACTGAAGCAGAGCATGAT
>BLSH010226001.1:934208-947472 GCA_018402905.1 Glandirana rugosa
GGTCGTGACGGAATTGGGAGAACCCGTACCTCAAGTGGTCTCGAAGTGTCCAACGGTGACCTCAGGAGAAGTCACAACGGTTGGCAGGTATTTAAATGCATGTCGGGCATTTTTGTCCCGTCAAAAAACCCACAGACATTTTCAGGCATCGTCGGCATTTCACGGTCATTTTTACAGTCGGTAGCCGAGGCCAGTCTCGACGCGTACACGTTAATGCCTTTAGGGACTCGCCACTCACTCTTCTAGACTAGGACTGGGACTCTGCTCAACCTGCTGGTGAGGAGGACGACGGTCGATCACGGAGACGGGTCGGGTAGACGGGAGTTTACTCCAATGACGTAAAAGGGCGGTGGGCACTAGCTGGCAGCAGGAGGAGTGGTCGTCCAACTCGTCTCAGGGTCAGGATCAGATCTTCTCACTCACCGCTCAGGGATTTCCGTAATTGCACATGCGCAGCTCTGACCGGAGCCGATGGCTGACATTTTTACTGGCACTTTACGGCTGCTACGGACTTTTACAGACACCCAAAAAACTGCCCTGTTTTTACGGGCTGTACGTAAATTTATGGACGGTTGGCAACACTGAAGAGGACTCCAGTGGCAACCTGTGAAGCTCTGGTGAACTCCATGCCCAAGAGGGTTAAGGCAGTGCTGGACATTAATGGTTGCCACACAAAATATTGAAACATTGGGCCCAATTTGGACATTTTTTACTTAGGGATGTACTCACTTTTGTTGCCAGCGGTTTAGACATTAATGGTTGTCTGTTGAGTTATTTTGAGGGGACAGCAAATTTACACTGTTATACAAGCTGTACACTCATTACTTTACATTGTAGCAAAGTGTAATTTCTTCAGCATTGTCACATGAAAAGATAGAATAAAATATTTACAAAAATGTGAGGGGTGTACTCATTTTTGTGAGATACTGTATATATCTAACCATATCTATTGCATTGATTTAACATTTACTATACTATATATTATATTTCATGTTCCTTGGGCACTATGGTGAAATACACATAGTTGGTCGCACACTGAAGGAGAGTAAAATCCAATGACCCTAGATGGCCTGAATAAGTGACATTGAGCTTGCTAAAAAAGGGTTGTGAACAAAGTGGTTGAAACTAAGTGGAGTTAAAACACAGCAGTCATGATGCTACTTGTTATTAGTAGGGTTTGTGATAGTTTGTCTTCAGTGTGACTTTCTTGAGATATGTATGACTTTTTTACTGTCATTTTTGGAAACACATTCTTTTTTTCTCAGACCTCTAATCAAGGAGGGAAATTGAATGTTTACAGGTGTATTAAGAAGAACTGTAATAATTATACTGAGCTTGCTGAAAGAGGTTTGTGAAAATTTGGTTAAAACTAAGTGGAGTTAAGAAAAAAACAAGCCTACAGTCAAACAACCCGTAATGTGCCAGATCTTGTCTGACCTTGGAAGCTAGGTAGGGTTGGGTTTGGTAAATTCTTGAATGGGAGTCTATCTGAGAATACCACTCACTGTAGGTTTTTAAAACTGTAGCAGTCGTGTGTCTATTTATTTGTAGAGTTTGGGAAGGTTTGCCATCAGTGTTCTTTTGATGAGATACAGTTTTCTATCTCTGCTTTATTTATGTTTAATGTTACTTTTTAAAAACCTTTTTTTCTGCCTGGTCCATAACATTTAAACATCCTCTTTTTTAAGCTTACTAATCAAGGGAAGGGTTTAATGTTTACAGGTGTATTAAAAGAAACTGCAAAACTTCTGAAAGAGGTTTGTGAACAAAGTGGTTGAAACAAAGTGGAGTTAAAAACACAGTTGTGATGCTAATTGCTATTTGCCTTCAGTGTGATGTGGTTGAGATATTTATGACTTTTCAAGACCACTTTTTTAAAAAAAAAATATTTTCTCTATTCTCTGTAATGTTTTAACACCCTTGTTAAAGTTTGTCTTCAGTGAACCAAGGGGAGTTTAAAAAAATGCCCCCTGACATACCGATGACATCACTTCCGGTCGGCTCTGCATCCCGCAGAAGCCCCCTGCCATCTCGTTGGTCTCCACTTCTTCATCCAAGCTGTCATCCAGCTTGACGTCCGGACTTTCCAGGCATCACATTTTAGGAAGAGGCTCCTCATCCCAGATGCATGAGCTGACCGTTCACGGATTGCATACAAAAAGTGTCATTTCTTCTTCTCGCGTAAGTTGCCAATTTACTAGTGTTTCACAGAACATTTAATACTGCACTTTGTGCCCCCAGCCCCCCAATCCCCCGTGTCCATCCATCCACCCAGTGTTTCTATCCTGGTCTGAGATTCCAGGTTGTTGTGAGACTGTCTATCAGAAGCCCTTACTATGCAATGAGCCTCATTTTAACTGTCACAATGTGAGTTGCCATTTGTCTTTTCACCACAATAAATACGTTAATATACTACATTCAGGTTGCAATCTGCTGTTCTTCTTATTATAGAGTTTGTGATAGTTTGTCTCCAGTGTGAGTGTGTTGAGATATGTGTGCTTTTTATTTAGGCTTTTAAATATTTTTTACATCCACTTTTTAAAACCCTTTCCCTCTAATTTCTGTCACCTTTTTAAAGCATGTTTTGTCTTAGCTCATTATTCACGGGTAAGGGTTCTAAAGTTTCTTTTGTTTTTTTCCTTAATGCAGTCTCTGCAAATGGCCTACTAATCCCCCCTCTCTATGCCTAAACACTTATCTGAATCCTGTCACCTTTCCAGCACTGACTCAGCTCCAGCACCGCTCCCCTCACTTCCTGGTCTCACAGGAGACACTGAGGGCAGTGGGAGCCTTAGGCTCCTGCTGCCATGAGTCAAACTCCTGGGAAAAATGAGCGGAGGCGTAGCTCACCAGTGCTGTGGGTGTATGGATGCATACAGCCCGGCTAAGATGTACACATGCACAGAAGCTGTATATGTTGATAGATTGTCATTTAACCTCTTGGTGGTGGCCGTATGCAAATATATGGCTTCTTGGCACAGAGCGGCCGCATATATGCTTGCATTAGTGTGAAAACTGCTGGCGATTGGGAGCTTTCCGATCATGTGACCACCGTAATAGCCAATCACGACGGTCACATGATCATAAACCCTGCCCCGCCTCCCAGCATCCTAAACCCCTTAAAGGGCTGGGAGGCGCTGGCTCCAAAGGGTTAAGTAACTGCATTGAAATGTGTGTGCCCTAAATATCAGCAAAACTTTCAGGGCTCTTCTACACATGCAGTTGCCCTCTGAAGAGCGATCTGAGGTTGACAGAACATTTTACAAACGGTGGGAAGGCATTATGTTGCCTCCTCATCATTTTAACCTAAAGGAAAACTCACCCCACCACACTGCAACTGTGTGCAAAGCATGTGGTTGTGGCGTGGCCCTATTTACCAATTGCGATAGGGGGTGTAATTCTTGGTTTGCATTACTGTGTGGCATACCCAATGCCTATTCAGCTTAAGAGGGAACAGTGGGGGGCAATAAAACCTTGGCTCTTCTATACGTTTCTACCACCCCCAACTGCAAGTGTAAATAAGCCCTTTATTAAATCATCACAAGCCCAGGGCATTTAGCTACCCAGTTCCTGACCTTTGCCTGTTACTGATTCATTGCCCAGAATTTAGACTACTGTTTGGACTGCCATCTACCTTTGAACTTAGACTATTTCTGGATTATGCTTTTCTGCTGCCCACCCTGACCTCTGTTTTGGATTACATTGTGCCTGCTGCCTGCTCTGACCTTGGTATGTTTCTGGACAACATACCCACAGTGTAATGGCCCATGCCTGATCCTCCTGAAGATTACACTTCTGGGGGAAGCCAAGCTCTAGTAGGCACGGATGGGGGTGCTTACAATGGTCAGCTTTTATTTATGTATGCAAAACCTTTATCCCAAAAGAAAAAAACTGTTGATTATAAATTGTTATCTGGAATTTGGATTCAATTTGTTAGAGTATTTAAATCTGCTAGTACAACCTAACTCTCCCTTCCCCACAGGTTGACAATGTTGTTATCCAAAAGTGTCCTCTGTACTCCTTCACCCCCTAATACAGGGGGTGTGTTACTGGCCAGTGGATAGATCACCAGCTGAAGACAGAGGGAAGACACTAAAAAAACTGTAGCCACCACATCTAAGAGTTTTCAACCTGCAAAATATTACATTTTTGGTTTTGGGTTTATTACTGTTTTAAGGAAACTGGGGTTGCTGAAGGTGAAGTAACACTCACCAGCTATAGTTTCTGCCAATGGCATCGGGTTGAGCAAATACACTACATTCATTTCTGGTGAAGTAACTGTAGCCACCCAGGGTAGGTAAGTGTTATCCACAGGTAGTGATGAGCAAACCAGGGAAAATTTGGTTAGCTGGATGTTTGTTGAACACATAAAAAAATCCACAAATAGTAATCAAAGTGCCTAAACCGCATTGTAGTCCATTGGTACTGAGTCATGTAAACAAAAAAATGCTCTGGCCTTTTTTTCAAGGCCAATTTGTAAGTTTTAGGTACAAAAAATAGGAAATGAGTAGCCAACAACTGCCATGGGGGACATGTACCAATGTAAAAAAAAGTTTAAAATTTCTATTCAGCAGGGAGTGGGTCTATTAATGAGGCTTAAAGAGTAAAAACACACATTTCCTTTAACCACTTCCTTACTGGGCACTTAAACCCCCCTCCTGCCGGACCAATTTTCAGTTTCAGCGATGTCGCATTTTGAATGACAATTGCGCGGTCGTGCGACGTTGTGCCCAAATAAAATTTGCGTCCTTTTTTTCCCACAAATAGAGCTTTCTTTTGGTGGTATTTGATCCCCTCTACGTCATTTCTGATCGCAGCTATAAACAAAAAAAAGAGCGACAATTTTGCAAAAAAGAACAATATTTTTTACTTTTTGCTAAAATACAAATCCATAAAAAAAAATAAAAAAAAAAATATTCATCAGTTTAGGCCGATATATATTGTTCTACATATTTTTGGTAAAAAATAATCGCAATCGGCGTATATTGATTGGTTTGCACAAAAGTTATCGCGTCTACAAACTATGGGAATTGATTTATGGCGTTTTTATTATTATTTTTTTTTTTTACTAGTAATGGCGGCGATCTGCGATTTTTATCGGGACTGCGATATTGCAGCAGAAATGTCAGACATTTTTTACACATTTTTGGGACCAATGACATTTATACAGCGATCAGAAATTTAAATGTCTACTGATTACTGTATAAATGTCATTGGCAGTGAAGGGGTTAAACTGCAGGGGGCAGTGAAGGGGTTAACAATGTTCCCTGGGTGTGTTCTAACTGTGGGGGGGCGGGGCTGGTCGGGACATAACAGATCTAACTGGTCCCAGTGACAGGGATCAGTAGATCTGTCCTGTCCCCTGTCACAGAACGGAGAACCGCCGTGTTTACATCGGCGGTTCCCCGTTCTGCAGCTCTGTAAGGCGATCGTGGGTCTCGAGCGGACATCGAGTCCAGGGGGCGCGCTAGGAGCGTGCACAGGGGACGACGTCCATGGACGTCGTCCCGGCATTTCAGATCCATGCTGGAGCCATACTTCGGCAATAGCGCGGATCTGTAGGGGTTAAATAACTCAAATATACATAAAACCTGCATGTGAATTTACTCTCCTGCACAACATACTCCCACAAAAGTGACATTTATGAAAAAAAGACTATTGCTACTAAATGACAGTCCCCAGCTAGACTGCTTCTGTTTGTAAAAAAACGGCATGGGGACCACCCCTAGCATCCATACTACGCCCCTATCCAAGCATGCAGCCTAGCTGGCCAGGAAAGGGAGGGACAACGAGAGTATGCCCCACCTCCTGAACCATTCCAGACCGTATGACCTTAACATAGGGAGGGTACCTTGCCAGGGGGCCTCCCATGGGGAGCCACCTTGTCCCCATGTTGATTTGGAAAAGAGTCACATTCCCACATCCCTAGCCTGGTGAATGTGGGGGTCAAATTAAATGAATGTTTCCACATTTCCTAGGGACTGGTAAGCTGCAATATAGAGTATTCATTTTTGGTTTTGGCTTTAGATATGCTTCAAATAGCTTCAAATGATCACATCATACTCTTCATAAACAGCCCTGTTTAAAAACTGCACATAGATCCTACAATGCCATATATTGTCATAGTGGCTATAGCAGCTGTCGAGGTGATGTTCTCAGAGGGCTTTTCTTGAACTACTACAATGATACACTCTAGTCAATATCAGGAAAAAGCCAAATAAATGTTTTAGAAGAAAACCCATACAAATTAGGGGAAACATGCTAATTGCATAGGCATGGTATTCTTGGTCAAATTCAAACCTTGAACCCCATCTCTGCAACACTTTTAGAAAGTTACTAAGTATCTTCTGATACAACCCATGATACTTCATTATCAAGGTTGTTCAGTCAAAGTTACAGCTGAAGTTGAGAAGAGCATCTCCGTGTGCTCTTTTATTTTTATCATTAAAATCAAACAATGATGGTCTCTCTTGCCATTAGCGCTCAATAATTGGAAGTATGTCATGCCCTGCTGACTTCAGAAGCCAAAGTCTTGTTGGCATGGAACTAGAAAAAAAAAGATTTACTGATAATTGAGAGCCAAAAAATCTGCAAATTAATTCTCCATTTCCAGAGCATGGTAGGCTGTATAATTATGTGCTGAATTCATTTAATATACAGCGCTCATCCTGCGAACAGCAAGAACTTCAGATTGTATCTAAGATCAATAATATATCTTAGTGCCTATCATCACTTATATGTTAAAATAGATGTAAGGCCAAAGCTTTTTGGGCTACATTTCTTCTGCACTCCTGTGACCCAGAATCAGCCCACAGCAGACTAAAGTGCACTACTGGCTAACGTCACAGAGATGGTCCAGAGGAGATCAGCCCCGATGCCTGACCGGCAGCTGGCTCAGCCTCTCAGCGTGCTGCTGAGAGCCTCCCGATACCCACTCCCACAGTCAGGTGGTCTAGTAAGCTTGGGAGGGGCAGAAAACAGAGCGATGACTAAGCGGGACCCAGAACTGAGGGATCAGCAGTCTTTGATTGCTCAATTCTTGATGTAGAAGCAGTGGGGGACAGCTGTAGATTCGGATTGATGCTGCAGGCATTTGGGTAAGTATGTATGTTTGTTTTTGCCCCTGCATCTCTCTTTTAAACTGGACCCTATCACGTAGAACAGACACATCCAACAGCACATCCATGCTTGCAGCCAGATGCAATATGCATCCAAAGCTTGCAGAACTTCCCATAGTAGGCAATTGACATGTATATGGCAATATTTTATATGCTGTGTCCAACTAACAGTGCAAATTTGGTTTTGGTTGTTGTTCCTTTTCCGCCTGTACTGTGGCTACATATTGGTTAATATTTCCTCATTATTTATAAATAATATGGTATATGTATGCTATATAGCATTGTGGGTGTGCTTTTAGGTTATGCCATTAGACACCATTTACTTGCATGCCATGCCTTACCTCACTATACATACTTTTATGTGAATGTTATTACCTTGATAAAGGGGTCCTGCAAAGCCCTGTATCTTGGAAAGTACTGTATACAGTGAGGAAAATAAGTATTTGAACACCCTGCTATTTTGCAAGTTCTCCCACTAAGAAATCATGGAGGGGTCTGAAATTGTCATCGTAGGTGCATTTCCACTGTGAGAGACATAATCTAAAAAAAAAATCCAGAAATCACAATGTATGATTTTTAAACTATTTATTTGTATGACACAGCTGCAAATAAGTATTTGAACACCTGAGAAAGTCAATGTTAATATTTGGTACAGTAGCCTTTGTTTGCAATTACAGAGGTCAAACGTTTCCTGTAGTTTTTCACCAGGGTTGCACACACTGCAGGAGGGATTTTGGCCCACTCCTCCACACAGATCTTCTCTAGATCAGTCAGGTTTCTGGCCTGTCCCTGAGAAACACGGAGTTTGAGCTCCCTCCAAAGATTCTCTATTGGGTTTAGGTCTGGAGACTGGCTAGGCCACGCCAGAACCTTGATATGCTTCTTACAGAGCCACTCCTTGGTTATCCTGGCTGTGTGCTTCGGGTCATTGTCATGTTGGAAGACCTAGCCTCGACCCATCTTCAATGCTCTGAGGGAAGGAGGTTGTTCCCCAAAATCTCGCAATACATGGCCCCGGTCATCCTCTCCTTAATACAGTGCAGTCGCCCTGTCCCATGTGCAGAAAAACACCCCCAAAGCATGATGCTAACACCCCCCATGCTTCACAGTAGGGATGGTGTTCTTGGGATGGTACTCATCATTCTTCTTCCTCCAAACACGTTTAGTGGAATTATGACTCAAAAGTTCTATTTTGGTCTCATCTTCATCCAAATGGTCATTGGCAAACTTAAGACGTGCCTGGACATGTGCTGGTTTAAGCAGGGGAACCTTCCATGCCATGCATGATTTCAAACCATGACGTCTTAGTGTATTATCAACAGTAACCTTGGAAACGGTGGTCCCAGCTCTTTTCAGGTCATTGACCAGCTCCTCCCGTGTAGTTCTGGGCTAATTTCTCACCTTCCTTAGGATCATTGAGACTCCACGAGGTGAGATCTTGCATGGAGCCCCAGTCCGAGGGAGATTGACAGTCATGTTTAGCTTCTTCCATTTTCTAATGATTGCTCCAACAGTGGACCTTTTTTCAACAAGCTGCTTGGCCCTTTCCAGCCTTGTGGAGGTGTACAATTTTGTCTCTAGTGTCTTTGGACAGCTCTTTGGTCTTGGCCATGTTAGTAGTTGGATTCTTACTGATTGTATGGGGTGGACAGGTGTCCTTATGCAGCTAACGACCTCAAACAGGTGCATCTAATTTAGGATAATAAATGTAGTGGAGGTGGACATTTTAAAGGCAGACTAACAGGTCTTTGAGGGTCAGAATTCTAGCTGATAGACAGGTGTTCAAATACTTATTTGCAGCTGTATCATACAAATAAATAGTTTAAAAATCATACATTGTGATTTCTGGATTTTTTTTTTTTTAGATTATGTCTCTCACAGTGGACATGCACCTACGATGACAATTTCAGACCCCTCCATGATTTCTAAGTGGGAGAACTTGCAAAATAGCAGGGTGTTCAAATACTTATTTTCCTCACTGTGTATATATATATATATATATATATATATATATATATATATTCATGCAGCATAATGTACTCAAAACAGACTGAATAATAAAAATAATAAAAAATGCAAGTATAGAAATATTCTCCACAGGTTCTTTGTAGTATTTACAACAACTTGCCTCTAGCACTCCTCACTGCTGTTGAAGTTCTTGATGGCATTTTATACTCTAAACCAGGGGTCCTCAAACTATGGCCCTCCAGTTGTTCAGGAAGTACAATTCCCATAATGCCTAGACATGTCTGTGAATGTCAGAGTTTTACAATGCCTCATGGGATGTGTAGTTCCGCAACAGCTGGAGGGCCATAGTTTGAGGATGCCTGCTCTAAACAGATCCTGACAATGAGATGCATTTTGGTTGTTTTCTCTTGTGCCTCCAAATTTTGCCCTTATATTCTTGCCATCTAGTGGTTTCTGTGATCATGTTTTCCTAAATATATTTCTATCCAAGCTGAAAAAATATCAAAATACAAAACACAAATGACCCAACCTGTAATAAAAATTAGGGAATCCATATGGAAGTCGTGCTCATTTGGTTTAAAGACAATTAGGACCTTCAGGTGGTCACTCCCCATTCTCATTCGTGTCATAGATGGAAAGTGCTAAGCTCTTGTCTCCATGAATTGATAGGAGCTTTTTTGTATGCTTTATAGGACATTCTTGATGATGAAATTATGGGGTTAACAGTGAGAAAGCAAGTTACAACTAATCCCCAGTGATCTAAATGTAGACAAGACTCAAGCAACTAAATTCTTCAGGTTTGTTGCAGTGATGAGTGACTTGGCCCATCTATACCAATAGTTACATGAATCTCTTCCTCTTCCTCCATGTCCTGTGAGCCCTGTGCTTCACCCCAGAGTTTTGACTTTCTTCTTCTCAGCCATGGACTCAAGTCCATACCTCAAGTATGTGAATGAGCAGTTATCTAATAAGGATCCAGCTTTGATTTAGAGGCAGATCATGCAGGGAACTGTGGAACACGACTCATGGCCCATTTCATGTAATAGACCAAAAAAGGAACCATATGACTTTAACCCCCCCACAAACCCCTGCATGGTTCACTTCTTATTAAAAAAGAGTATTTCCATTTAATGCTGTCTCACTCAGGATGTTGCATGTTTTTGGGGATTGGAAGTGTGCAAAAGGCCCCTCTACTAGTTCTGCACACATTGTACTGACTGAAACTGTCTTTATAGAGCAAAGTCTGGGTTTAAATCTACAAAATATCTAGCAAAGCTGATTTTTAGAATATCAATCATCACTAATGGTTTGGTTTAGGAAAGCAGCAAATTTGTATGTAAGCATCCATCCCAGCTTCAGAAAATTAGTATTCGGATAATTATGCCATTAGGAGCAGTAGGTTTTATATCAGAGTTCTTCTATTACATCTTTGTTTTGGCAATGAGAGGTAGAAGGCACAGTGTGGTAATGTCCATTTAAGTAGGTTTAAGATGGTTAGTCTACTATTTCATTGTGCCTGTATGGATTACAGTGTCAAGATCCAGTCTGTAGGACCTCTTCAGGATGAGATTTATCCCCAGCACACTCTTTTCTGAATATGTGCCTTAAATCTTTGCAGTAATTGGGATTGTAGTAGTGAGAAAGTGGAATATTACAGTATTTCAGACAAGAAAGCCGCGTAATCAATAAACAGACTCAAGCTGGGAAGCCGCACACAGTCTGCCAGCAAAGCCCTTTTGCACCTGTTGTCACAATCATTAATCATTTCCAGTAACAGCTAAGAAATAACCTACAATGCTTCAAGAGCAATTTTCCTTGTACAACATGAGCATGTGTTTGATAAATATACTCACTTCTCCCTGTTGAATATGATGAATTCTTTCCTCACTGTGTCTAAGCACTGTTGCAGATGTCCATTCTGAAAGAGAGAGGAGACAAGAGTTCAAGGCTTGAAATCAACTCACCAGTGCATAGGTGTGCGCAGCCTATTGCATTAGGGTGGGCACCACAAAGTGCAAACAAACACGAGTGTGTGTGTGTATATGTCAGAAGGCAGAGATCGGTGTCAGTCGTTTATTTTTATTTAATTTTATTTATTTTTTTACAATTTAGTTTTGTTATTATTTTTTACAATAATATATTTTATTATTTTTATTTTACATTTTTATTTAGGAGCCCTGCTGGGGGCCTTTGATGAAATATCAGGGGTCTAAACAGACCTCTGATGTCTCACTTTTTAGCCAGAGAAAGGGACTGAGGACAGAGATTCCCCCGTCCCTTTCTCTGCAGCCAGTCAGCAGGGTTAATCTGCATAGTACAGGGTGATGAGGGTATGCCCAGGCACACCTGCCACCCTATGTGCGCACGCCTATGCACCAGTGTGCGTCTGACGTTTGTGCTGTTATTTTGTACATCACATACAGCTTTTTAGGCCCCTTGCCTGAATGCAAGGGGCCTAAAAAGCTGTATGTCTTTTAATACAGACAAGCAATGTCTTTTAAAGTATTGCTTTATAAACAGTGCATTCGTATAGCAAAGAAAGAAAATAAAAGTCATAAAATTAAAAAATGATGTGTCCATATGATATTATTATACGGCATATTAGATACAAGCAGTAGTTAATAGACCTCATCTTTAAGTAAGTAGCTTCAAATTACAGCATTGTTGCACATTCCTTATAACACAGTAAACTATATTGTTTTCTGGAATATCACATCAATTGAATTCTATTTTCTGCAATTTGCATTATACTGCAATGTACCACATTGGGACTCAAATGTAAATGATGTTTGCTACTTTATTAGCATTCTTACCCTATTACTGGATTGGTAGTAATAACAATTATTTAAATGTTAATGTCTTCAAAGAAGATTATAGAAAATAATAAAATGCTGCAATAGCCCACACCGCACACAAAGATCAAATAAAATTCTGTTGCTTGGAGCGTGCTCTGCCTACCCTCATATCTGTTCAGAGAAGTTGTGGCTATGGGCATTACAGTGCAAATGATGTAGAAAATAGTTGCTCTACTATAAAATTAGCAGCCGTGAGCTTTGAGTTTTGGCTAATGTTCATTTGTATGGACAGACCGTATACAGCCTGTGGTACTGCATGTTGATTATCAAATACACCAGCGCCCCAAGTCTTAAATATATTCTACATGAACTCATCTTTGAAACATTAATTTTATCCAAATTGCAAAATGACTAATACACCCCAGCTGTAATTAAAGCATATCTAAATGCAAAAACAAAAATGTAATCTATTTCAGCTGATCAGTCCTTAGATGAGGAGCCTACATTAGCCTTGTTTGGCTTTTTTCTCTTTATTTTCACCTGGGGATCCTGCCATTTGTTAGCACCCCTTGTTACTCTTTCAAAAAAAAAAAAAGAAAAAGTGAAAAAATAAGAATAAAGTCCTTCTAAACAAAAAAACAATGCCTTCCAACGAAATTCAACATCAGTCATGCTGACCAGCAATGTGGATCTATCATTATGTCTGTTATGACTATTTGTCAATCATAACAACTATTGTGTAGTCAATGGCCTGAGAGTATTGACTAGACAACATGGCGAGCCATCAACCGGTCATATTCACCATTGCTACCCCCACTGCAAATGACAGATAAGAACAGATGAGTGGGTATTTTCTGATACTTGAATGATCTTTAAAGAGATAAAGTGTGGGGAAATGTGCACATACAGTATCTCACAAAAGTGAGTACACCCCTCACATTTTTGTAAATATTTTATTATATCTTTTCACGTGACAACACTGAAGAAATTACACTTTGCTACAATGTAAAGTAGTGAGCGTACAGCTTGAATAACAGTGTAAATTTTCTTTTCCTTCAAAATAACTCAACACACAGCCATTAATGTCTAAACCTCTGGCAACAAAAGGGAGTACACCCCTAAGTGAAAATGTCCAAATTGGGCCCAATTAGCCATTTTCCCTCCACTGTGTCATGTGACTCATTAGGGTTACAAGGTCTCAGGTGTGAATCTGGAACAGGTGTGTTAAATTTGGTGTTATCGATCTCACTGGAACATGGCACCTCATGGCAAAGAACTCTCTGAGGATCTGAAAAAAAGAATTGTTGCTCTACAAAAAGATGGCCTAGGCTATAAGAAGATTGCCAAGACCCTGAAACTGAGCTGAAGCACAGTGGCCAAGGC
>BLSH010226001.1:959617-985629 GCA_018402905.1 Glandirana rugosa
TTGCAAACAGTTCTCTCAAGATACCTTTTTTTAGAGTCGTATAGTCTGTACCACGGGCCCGTCAACCAGGTATCTTAGAGAGTCTCTAACATAGAGTATGTATTACAATTACAACTGTGTCTATATCTGCTTTGTGTAATGAACATGTTAGAAAGAATAATTTGTGTAATTTATGTGACTTGGAGAGGACCAAAGGGGACCTCAAGGGTTCAAGAATCGTCACTTTTTTCCAAGGTGTTTGTTTAAGTCGTGCAATAAGTACGACGAGAAGTTGACAATAGGAATAGTCACAGACTGGTTGACTGTCACAAAGCCAACGGAGATATGACAATTGTGTAGAAAATATTTTTTGTGTGTGTAGTAAAATGTTACAATGCTATGTAAAGTAATTTGGGGATTGTGAGGGGACTGTTATGCCAGTATGGAGGCGAGCCAAGGAGCAGCAATAAGTGCAATAAGACCAACTTCCATGTTGCCATGTACCACTGGAAAGTGAAAAGACTGTCAGTTGGTCAGACACTGATAAGGATAACAGTTGAAGAGCAGCATGAATAACGTGCTGAATTTGTTTGTGGAACCTTTTTTCACTGCTAAGAACTTGGGAACTCCAGGGGAAACCAGGAGAGGTTCAGTGTATTTAATGTGTTTAATAAGAAAGATTGTACAAGTAATGTGTTTCGTCTATATCTGTGTCAACATTAACATTATGTATGAGATACAATCTCTGAGAGATTCTATGGACCAACTGCCCGGGCACCATGTCTGATATGCTGAGATTTTTTTCCATAGAACTCTCTTGACAAACGTTTTACAAGGTAGGATGCCAGGTCTTTCCACAGCCCACCCCAATTGCTCGGCTTGGGACTGGTTTGCAGAATGTGATAACACATGTGCATAGCCAACTTGTACACCCATGCTAGGGCCAATTTAAACATGAGCCACTCAATCTACTAGTATTTCACATGGAATGTGGGAAAAAAACTGTGTTGTGACACTGCATGATAGGAGGGTTTCCATGCTTTACTATGAGGCCCATTCACACCTGTGCTGCTGTTCCTCAGGGAACTACAGGTGCTTTTCGGTGCATCAATTTGATTTTTGGCCATATAGACTTCAATTCAGATTCAGAATATTTTATTAGTCTCAAAGGGAAATTACTAAGATACGGTTACATTCAGCAAGATAACACAAAAATCACAATAACAAGACACAACAACAAAAATGACCAATAATAGCAATTAATACCATATAAAAGTAAAACAATACTGCACTGTAATCAACCAAACCATCCTACTAAACTACTACATAGAATAAAAAAAATAATTTAAAACATAACAGAAAATCAAACTACCAACATGTAAATTATACCACTTTCTCTACAATTACCCTAAAACCATTACACATAGTTAACCTAATACCAACATAATATAAAAACTACATAAAAATCTGAATTATTAACCAGATTAAATCCTCAATTGTACCGCACACAAAAAACATGTGCAAAAATGCATGGCAAAAGGAGAAGTAAAGGTATGAATCAAGGTTTGAAGAAAACCTGTAATGAGACAATATGGAGGCTGCCATTGTTGAACCCTCCTTCTAAACATGTTACTGATTTGACTTCTATATTTGCAAATTATCAAAAGAGCAGACAGCAGGCATTGACATAGAGACTGAAGAATTGCAGACTCTAAATGGGGTTGTCACCCTTTAGTGCTACCCAGCCATTTATTACAGGCTGGGTGATGATAGTAAGTGCATTACTGTGAAAATCTTTTGACACATTTTTCCTAAATATGTAATCCATATGTGTATTTTGCTATTAGTCTTGAGCTGTGGTTTAAAGGAAATCTAAATGTATTTTACTATATTCCCTTTTCACATTCCAATTTGTGTGAATCCATGCTGCTTGACCTGGAGAGAGCATCAATCTGCAGCAAGTTTGTCTTCTTTATAAATTGCTATTCCTGAAAGAAAATGAAACTAGCCTTTGGGGAGATGTAATCTGTACACTGTATTCTGCAAGTAACAAAGGTATGAGCAATTTTATCCAGAACAATGCAGCTAAGCATTGTGAAATACAATGGATGACAATCATGCTACATCTTTCGTGTCAGCGGAATATGCTATATCTTTGTATTTTAGTAAATATTATTGGAGCAATCATGATGGACAGTTATAGGCATATTTAAATGAAAAAAAAAACATGAAATTGTTTAAGTATAATCATGCATTTGAAAAATGGCTGTACCTTTCAGGGTTGGCACAGTCTTTGCATACTCCAGCCCTTCTGAGTTAATTTTAAGAAGTGGGCACATACACCAGGTGGAGAACAGAGGCACAGAATTAAAGCTACTAGCATTTTCAGAATGAAAGGTCAGCAATGGTATCCTATAGTTCTCGCAGTACAAGTTTTATTGAAGTCATGAAAATGTTATGTCCTTTTGTACTCAATACACATATAATTTATATCTAAGTGTCACTTTAAACTTCATCTGTATGTACCTCTAATTTATACTTACAAATGACTGAACACTGAAATTGGCTTCCTCTTACAATTGGAGACAATGACCATGCCAAAGCATAAAAAAGAAAATTCAGTTGCTAAAAATAAATAAATAAAAAAATAAATTAATATGACAAACTAACTGAGTTAGTTTGTCATATTCATTTTTTTCTTATTATTTTTAGCAATTGAATTTTCTCCTTTTAAACCAGGGATCAGCAACCTTCGGCCCGCCTGCCGCCCCCGGCCGGCCCCTAAATGTCTGGCCCATCAGTGCACGTGATGAACTCCCGCGCACTCGGCCCATGGACATTTTAACCCTTTCACGCCGACCTATGCAAATATGCGGCCTTCAGCTTGAAGGGCTTGTACCGTGGTGATGCCAGCAGCTGCAGGCATTACCTGGTACTGTTTTGTATAACCTTGGCTTTCTTATGATAACAACCAATGCGGCTAAGAAGCCGCTCGGCTGTTATCCCAACCAGGGGGAGGGGACCTTCCCCCCTCCAGCCCAGATTCCCCCTTCCCCCGGGAGGCCCGAACGACCAGCTGGCACGTCCAGCGGCTGGCCAGAGACCCGAGCAAACCTGGAATCGGCTTTGATCGGGACTCGGATCTAGCAATCCGAAAGCAATGTCATGACATCACTTCAAGTTTACAGAAGACGTAAAGATGCCACATTTTAAAAAATGTCAGTATTCAAAAAAGCCAAACTTGGCATTTTGAATGCTTGTAAGTGCAAAGGAGGGTTTGAGGTCTTACAGACCCCAGATCTCTCCATAAAGAGTACCTATCACTGCCTATTACTGTCACAAGGGATGTTTATATTCCTTCTGACAGCAATAAAAGTGATTCTAATTTTTTTCTCAAAGGGACAGTGTAAAAATAAAAATAAATAAACAAATAAGAAAACAAAAATTTAAAGCGCCCTATCCCTGTGAACACATATGTAAGTATGCAAATGTAAATAGTGTTCAACACATATGTGAGGTATCGCTGTCATCTTTAGAGCGAGAGCAATAATTTTAGCACAAGATCTCTTCTGTAACTCTAAACTGGTAACCTGTATAAATTTTTAAAGCGTCGCCTATGAGTATCGCAGTATGTCCCCATTTAGGTATCTTATTATTATTTTTATTTATTAGCAGGTAAATGCGGCCCTCCATGCATTCACATACATTGAATCCGGCCCTTCAGTGGAAAATGGTTGCTGACCCCTGATTTACACCTTGGCATGACCATTGTGTCTCCAGTGGAGAATGATGCTGTAAGTTATTATTTTAACCTTATATGGTTGATTGCTAAACATATACAGTACATGTTCTCCAGTCATTGCTACATTTTTTTCATTCCTTTTTTCTCCTTTATAGACATCCAGATTGTCCACCTTTGGGTTTCTCATGCCATTTGTGTTCCATTATTTCAGCTTCTTGGGGATTTGATGCTGGGATGGGCTATTTCTACATTTTTCATATTGAGTAGTATGTACCACAGGCATAAGTAAATGTTCATTCTCATCTACAGGTATGTGTAACTAATGGGATGACCACCATGTCTTTATGATACACTTATGACTATTGTATTTATATTTAGACTTGGACAGTATACCCCCTGATACCCCCTGATGAAGATTTTGGATGAATTAAAACACATTGGGGTTCAAACATTTGTCCTTTTGGTCATCTGTTGTGGTGATATATCATGATCCCAATATGACTATATATTTTTTGTGGGTGTGGTTTTCAATGTATGTACGATAAACTTGTTATATTTTAGACTTTTTTGTTGTGTGCCATCAAAGTCCCAACCAGTTACCAAAAAGTTTGTCTGATATGTATTAGGGATGGGAGCACTTTGCAATCACATCAGAACTATTTGATTTCATCTTACAACATTATTACTGGCCAATTCTAGGCCAATTCCCCAGTGATACCTTGGAACCATTATTCCACATTCTGATGTGCCCTAACATTTCAAACCCATTATGCACATTTAAATGAACAATTACATAGATAACAGCTTGAAGACAGTTATGTCAATTGAGAAATTCTCAACATGCACATTTTAAATAAGTATACTCTTCATATTGAAATATCTGGCACTATTCTGTTCCTCTTGGAGTTGGTTCTCAGTGCAGGACTATCTGTCAGTGTAAACGATTTCTCAGAATCCCAATGCCTAATTTACTTTTAGTTAACGCACTAATGAGTGGCTTACTGTCAGTCACTGTCAGTCTATAACTGCACCATAAAAGTAGTTTTTGTTACAAAATTAGCTTATTGTTGAGTTTTTGATGTGACAGTTTCCAGCTTAGCTGGCAATCCACCTTTTCAGGGTTGTTTTTTCTTTGTTGGTTATTCCAAGATAATCCACTCATTAACTTCCCCCTTGCAACTCACTCCATTAATATGCCTTACCCATGGGACAATAAACTCTTTCTATATATTCCACATATACTACAACAAGATGGCCCACAGATAAGAGTCAATAAATACATTGAAATATTTTGCTGCTTATTATCTTTTTTCACACACAGGTAAATGTGGGTAACTTGGCTTTAAACCAAGGGGTCTATATAAAAAATGTTCATTGCATGGATATGATAAAAATCTGCACAATCAGGATGAAAATTGCCGTACTTCCTTCCTCTAATATCTGTAGTTCATCAATCATCAGCGCCCCCCTGTGGTCACAGAACATTTTTTTCTTGAAGGGGTATTTCTGGAAAAAAATGTATTATGGTCACAAGGTGGAGCTGACGATATAGGAACTACATATATTAAAATAAGTGTGGCAATTTTCATTCTGATTGTGTGGATGTTTGTTAGACCCCTTAATGTTTTAAATGTTTTCCAGCATAATTTGTAGTTTTCGAATCACTTTAAAACATCTGTATTATGTCTCTGTGATGGTACCAGTCTATTATTTAGATTGAAAATAAGAGACTCTCTATTTGTCACATCCTTTATATCTCTAGTTATCTTGCAGGGAGGCTGAATGCATGTGTCATATTAAAAGGAAGCAATCTGCGATAAGTGCAATATTTTGTTGAACTCTAACGTGCTGCAAAATTAACAAATTTGCATCAACAAAATTTTTTCGAGCTTGCCCTCTTTTTGCATCTTATGGTACTGCAAGGTAAAAATTTGAAAGAAAAAAATCTAATTTGTAATTTTTTAGATACTTTCAAGAAGTAGAAGCTTAAAAAAAAGGCAATGACTGTGCAATGTCTCTACTGCATTTTTACTGGCCGTATTTCTGTGAGAAGCCTTTGTCAAGCTGGCAAAAACTTCTCCCTACTGCCATCTTTGAAGTAATAAATGGGTTTTATTGTTTATCTTTAAACTAATTAATTAAACCCAGTGTAAAATGACAGCATATTGATGAGTCACCATGTCTGATATATACCTTTTCAAAGTGTAATCATTGGCCTGTGTTTATGCAAATGCAAACAAAATGCATGGAATAAATCAATCTATCCAGAAAGTGCACCCTGCAAATGTAAACATGTAAAGGTATCCGTCACCAGCAGCACCCTCCTAAGCATGCCTCTTACCAGATTTGCAGGACCATAAGTTATAATGGTCAAACAGGCAAGAACAGCTAAACACCCACGGGAGAGAGCCGCTATCAGTGGATCACGGATCCCATAAAGTGACTCGAAGATATTAAAGAAAATATGCATAGGGGAATGAAAATGCAGGGCATATAGAAATCATGTGTTCTTCTCTTAGCTAGTGAATCAAACTACTTCAGTTCCTGGCCATAACTCTGGTGATTAAAGTGGATGTAAACCCGATTCATGAAATTTGAGCTGGACACATCTGTCTCTTCCTCAGTAGCTCTGTTATCAGCCTGATAAGTTCTCACTGGGAGTTGGGACATGGAAATTAAAGTTGGGGGAGGTTGCTAAAAATAGATTAGCAGGCTGCTGAACAAAACACAGGCAACCTCTGCATGTGTGGGAAGGGGGTGTGTGCCTTTCCTAAAATCAGCTTTCTCACAGTCTCTCACAGTGTCCAGGAATCATCTCCTCCTACATAGCAAGGAGGAAGTGGAAAATCTAACAGAATGTGCACTTTCTAAACAGTATATCAAAGTGAAGACAGAAGATATACATGTAAGACTTGTATAGGGAGGTTTGTGTCATCTCTGTGTATCATCTGAGGCTGTTCACTTCACTGGGTATATGGAGGGTTTACATCCAATTTAACTCCTCCAGATCCGTGCTATTGCCGAAGTACGGCTCCAGCGCGGATATGAATTGCCGTGAACGTCGTCCCCTTTGCTTGCCCCCGCCCGCGATCGCAGGCGCGCTGCCCAGAATTTCTGTGATCACTGTATCCCTTGGACAAAGCCAATCACAGATTGTGGTAAATGGCCAATCACAGCGGCCATTTACCACATGATCGGCGGGTCCAATGAGAGATGATCTCAAATGTAAACATATGAGATCATCTCTCATTGCCTGCCTTCTCTCCTCACACAGACACCGCTGTGTGAGGAGAGAGTGATCGATCCCTGCTGCCTGTGCTGCTGTGAGTTGAAAACACACATTTTCACTGTGCCACCTGTCAGTGCCATCTGTCAGTGCCATCTGCCAGTGCCACCAGTCAGCGCCACCAGTCAGTGCAACCAATCAGTGCCACCAATCAGTGCCACGTAGCATCAGTGCCACGTGTCAAAAAGTGCCACCTGACCTGTCATCAGTTTCACGTGTCAGTGCCATCAATCAGTGCCACGTGTCAAAGTGCCACCTGACCTGTCATCGGTGCCATGTGTCAGTGCCACCTGACCTGTCATCAGTGCCACGTGTCAGTGCCACCGGACCTGTCATCAGTGCCACATATCAGTTCCACCTAACCTGTCACCAGTGCCACATATCAGTGCCACCTGACCTGTCATCAGTGTCACGTGTCAGTGTCACCTGACCTGTCATCAGTGCCACGTGTCAGTGCCCCCAGTGCCACCGGACCTGTCATCAGTGCCACATATCAGTTCCACCTAACCTGTCTGCAGTGCCATAGATCATCATTGCCACCTGATCTGTCATCAGCGTCACCTGAACTGTCATCAGTGCCACGTGTCAGTGCCACCTGACCAGTCGTCAGTGCCATGTGTCAGTGCCACCGGACCTGTCATCAGTGCCACATATCAGTTACACCTAACCTGTCACCAGTGCCACATATCATCAGTGCTGCCTGATCTGTCATCAGTGTCACCTGACCTGTCATCAGTGCCACGTGTCAGTGCCACCTGACCTGTCATCAGTGCCACGTGTCAGTGCCACCAGTACCACTGGACCTGTCATCAGTGCCACATATGAGTTCCACCTAACCTGTCACCAGTGCCACATATCAGTGCCATCTGATCTGTCATCAGTGTCACCTGACATCAGTCCCATCAGTGTCACGTGCCATCAGTGTCCATCACCTCATTAGTGTCATACGTGTCATCAGTGCCAATTAGTGCTGCAACAATGGCAAAAAGATCTTTTTCTGCTGAGGAGTCCTACAATATTCTTGCGGCCAACGTGAGCAATGGGGAGCTCTCTCCTGCAGGTTCCTCTGAGTCTGAGCCTGAGTCTGATATGGCCTACGATCCGGTCTCAAGTTGCGAATCAGAGCTGGACTCAGATGAGGAATATTGTCTGCCCGCCAGATGAAGGCGCGTTGATGAGGAGGCAATACTGTCCACCAGCACCTCTTTGCCATCCACCAGCACCGCTGTGCTATCCACCAGCACCCCAGTGCCATCCACCTGCACCCCAGTGTCATCCACCAGCACTCCAGTGCCATCCACCAGAACCGCTGTACCTCAGCCCCAAAGGGTTAGGTCTCATGCAGGCCTTCTCTACTCACTCCAGCACCCCTTATGGCTTCCTCCTAATTCAGGAGAAGCTAGGATTCCCCCTTTCACTGCCCAGCCAGGAGTCCAGGTGGACACAGAAAATTTTTCGCCCATTCATTTTTTTGATTTAGTTTTTACGGAGGACATGCTGCGATCCATTGTGGCCCAGTGCAACCTATATGCACAGCAATTTATCCAGGCTAACCCAACCTCATATTATTCCCGTCCTTTTGAGTGGAGAGACGTAACGGTGGAAGAGTTCAAAACTTTTTTGGGCCTCACGTCCTGCATGGTACTTAACAACAAAAATGAAATCCGCTCCTACTGGTCCACCCGCCCCATCTACCACATGCCGGTCTTCTCATCAATAATGCCCAGGACAAGATTTTCCATGATCATGAGATTTCTACATTTTAGCGACAATACCCAGTGCCCTCCCCGAAATGCCCCAAATTATGACCGGCTTTATAAGATTCGCCCAATTCAAAATTATTTTTCAGAAATATTTCCACAATTATTTCCCCCTGACCAGCATATATGCATTGACGAATCCCTGGTAAAATTTAGAGGAAGGATGGGAATAAAACAATATATCCCCAGTAAAAGGGCTCGCTATGGAGTGAAGGTCTACAAATTGTGCGACCGAACCACGGGGTATGTTTACGCCTTCAGAGTCTATGAAGGGAAGGACTCCCAGCTGAATCCCCCTAATTGCCAAGACTATATAGGTGCAAGCGGTAAAATCGTTTGGCAACTAATTTACCCGCTCCTGGACAGAGGCTACCACCTGTTTGTCCATAATTTTTATACTAGTTTACCCCTGTTCCAGAACCTCTACAGGAAGAGTACACCAGCCTGTGGCACAGCCAAAAAAATCGGATGGGCTTTCCTCAAAGACTTGTCAACATGAGGCTTAGAAAAGGTGAGACGGCGAGTCTGCGGAATGAGGAAATTCTGGCTGTGAAGTGGAGGGACAGAAGGGATGGGTATATGTTATCGTCTATACACAACAATTCATTTGTGGAGATCCCCAGAAGAAATGACCCAATACAGAAGCCAACCTGCATTCACGATTACAATTTGTACATGGGAGGAGTCGATCTAAACGATCAAATGTTGGAACCCTATTTATTTGCCAGAAGAACATACCACTGGTATAAAAAAGTTGCCCTCTATTTTTTTTATTTGGCCATATACAATACCTATGCCATATATTGAAATTCCACAGTAAACCCCAAACCCTTCCTTGGCTACCAGGAGGATATCGTCACCACACCTTTATACCCCAACGGCCCACCAGAAAATATTAGATGTGATGTGTGTAGCAGGCTCTCCAAGCGCCATTTCCCTGATAAAATACCTCCCACACCAACAGGCCAAAAACGCCAGAGAAGATGCCGGGTGTGCTCTAGTAGAGGCGTTAGAAGAGACACCACTTATCATTGTGCCCAGTACCCTTCCCAACCAGGTCTATGCATAGGTGACTGCTTCCGGCGTTATCACGCCCTAGTCAATTATTAATGATTCCTCAGTTACTTTTTCTAGTTTGCCCCCCTTATGCCACTGCCTACTCTGGAACTGACCCTGGCTTGTTATTCGACCATGCTTCTGCCTACCGATTTTGTACATACTTCTGCCTGATCTGGAATTGACCCTGGACTGTTATTCGACCACGCTTCTGCCTACCGATTTTGTACATACTTCTGTCTGATCTGGAACTGTCCATGGACTGTTTGACCACGTTTTTTGCTTGCCTCTTGGACCGATCTTGTACCCTGCTACTGGAGTAGTGAGATTCACAACACAGGGGCCTCACATATGTGAGGGGCTCCAGAATGTTTTTTTTCTGGAAGAAGAAAACATTGTTTTTGTTTTTTCTCTCCCAGATTAGGGTCTGGAGACTCGGAGGCATCCAAGAGATTGGGAGGGAGAAGCCTCTACCACTGTCCCCATTCTGTCCTGACCAAGGCCCTGCTTCTGCCTGCAGGACTTATTGCCATCATTCCTCTGCCTACAGGATGAACTGACCACACCTCTGCTGCTACCTGGACTATGGACCATGTTTCTGCCTGCTACTAGGACCAATATTATGGCAATGTTGACAATATCTCTGTCTGCACTGACCTTGGACTGTATATGGACAGTATCCTTGCCTGCTGCCTGTACGGACTATGGACAGTATTCATGCCTGTTGCCTGGACAACTGCGTTCGCTGTCCTATTACCAGGACCAATATTTGGCACTGTTGACAACATCTCTGCCTGCACTGACCGTGGACTGTATATGGACAGTATCCCTGCCTGTACTATGGACAGTATTCCTGCCTATTGCCTGGACAATTGCTTTCGCTCTCAGTTGCCTGGACAATTGTGTTCGCTGTGGCTGACCAAGTCCCTGCCTGCTGCCTGGACCAGTACTATCCTCCTGTGGACAGCTGCAATACTAAAACCACAGGTAATCTTTTGTTTACCCTTTACTCAGCATAATGTATTTTGGGGTGTAATTCTTGGTATTTGTAATGCTATGTGTCCTTTGAACACCTGACAGTCTTCCTTGCATGTTGGGCCTTTGTATGTAGCCAGGCTGTGTAAAAGTCTCACACATATGGTATCGCCATACTCAGGAGTAATATGATTTTTTGCTATGTACATGCTATCTGTTGGAAATATCTTATGAATGGACATCTTTGTGTAAAAAAAATGCGTTTTCATTTTTTCCCACATTTTCCAAAAACTTCTGGAAAAAATGAACCGTTCAGAAGACTCATTATGTCTCATAGATTATACGTTGGGGTGTTAGCTTTCCAAAATGGGGTCATTTTGTGGGCGTTTCCATTGTCCTGGTGCTCCAGAGCCTTCAAAATTGTAATAGGTGGACGAGAAATGAGATGTATATTTTATGCTTCTAAAACGCCTGAAGGTGCTAGTTCAATGTTGGGCCTCTGTATGTGGCCAGACATTATAAAAGTCTCACACATGAGGTATCACCATACTCAGGAGGAGTATGTATTTTGGGGTGTCATTTTTCCTTTGTACATGCTATGTGTTTGAAATACCTTATAAATGGACAACTTTGTGTAAAAAAAAAAGCGTTTTCATTTTTTCCCCACATTTTCCAAAAACTTCTGGAAAAAAATGAACTGTTCAAAAGAATCATTATGCCTCATAGATTATACGTTGGGGTGTTAGCTTTCCAAAATGGGGTCATTTTGTGGGCGTTTCCATTTTCCTGGTGCTCTAGGGCCTTCAGAATTGTAATAGGTAGTCGAGAGATGAGATGTGTAATTTATGTTTCTAAAATGCCTGAAGGTGCTAGTTCAATGTTGGGCCTCTGTAAGTGGCCAGGCTGTGTAAAAGTTTCACACGTGGTATCACCATACTCAGGAGGAGTAACAGAATGTATTTTGGGGTGTCATTTTTCCTTTGTACATGCTGTGTGTTGGAAATACCTTATAAATGGACAACTTTGTGTAAAAAAAAATGCGTTTTCATTTTTTTCCCACATTTTCCAAAAACTTCTGGAAAAAAATGAACCGTTCAAAAGACTCATTATGCCTCACAGATTATACGTTGGGGTATAATTTTGTGGGCGTTTCCATTGTCCTGGTGCTCCAGGGCCTTCAGAAGTGTAATAGGTGGTTGAGAAATGAGATGTGTAATTTATGCTTCTAAAATGCCTGAAGGTGCTAGTTCAATGTTGGGCCTCTCTATGTGGCCAGACTGTAAAAATGTCCCAGACATGTGGTATCAACATACTCAGGAGGAGTAGTAGAATGAGTTTTGGGGTGTAATTTGAGGTGTGCATATGCCATGTGAGAGAAATAACCTGTTACATTGACAATTTTGTTGAAAAAAAAAATCTTAATTTTGCAAAGAATTGTGGGCAAAAATGACAACTTCATAAAACTCACTATGCCACTTACTAGATACCTTGGAATGTCTACTTTCCAAAAAGGGGTAATTTGGGGGGTATTTGTACTTTGCTGGCTTGTTAGGGTCTCAAGAAATTAGATTATGAGTAATGAGTAATGAGAAATGAGTCAGTACATCAGGTGTGATCAATTTTCAGTGATTTGCACCATAGGTTGTAGACTCTCTAACTTTCACACAGACCAAATAATATACACTAATTTGGGTTATTTTTACCAAAGATATGTAACATAAATTTTGGCCAAAATTTCTAAAGATAAATTACTAATTTGCAAAATTTTATAACAAAAACGAAGAAAAATGTGTTTTTTTTTCAAAATTTTCAGTCTTTTTTTAATTATAGCGCAAAAAATAAAAAACCCAGTGGTGATTAAATACCACCAAAAGAAAGCTCTATTTGTGTGAAAAAAAAGGACGCACATTTCATATGGATACAGTGTTGCATGACTGAGTAATTTTCATTCAAAGTGTGAGTGCACTGAAAGCTGAAAATTGGTCTGGGCAGGAGGGGGGTTTAAGTGCCCAGTAAGCAAGTGGTTAAGGGGGCAAATACTTCCGGGGCCGAAGTGTTTAATATACACTTTGTTGTCATTCGTTTTTTAATGCATTATATGACGCCCTTTTAGGAGGCAATGCTTGCACCTTATATGTTTTTTATTTGAGTTCCTTTGCACAATCTCTGAGTGCTGCTTATATATTTTTTTCATATTGTACACTAGCTGGTATCACAGTTAAATTAGCAGCTGCCAGCAGTTTTCTTCTTGCAAAATATGAGCGTGGATTTTTTATAATTTTTATAAAATGCATGAAACACTCTCTGTAAAGGTAAAATGAGGACAAGGTGACCAATCACCATGTTGTTGTTTTACACTGAGTACAATGAATAGGTTTGTTGACAAACAGCAAAACCAATTTATTTAGTTAAAAAAAAATTAAAAAGTGAAAAAACATAATATTGTATGCCCTTACACTTGTTTAACATATTTGTGGTATATTTTGTTTAATGATGTGTTTTAAATTGTCCAAAATCGTAACTTAAATCATTAGAGAGGAACCCAAGGATCACAAAATGTTAAATCCAAATGCTGCTATTTGGATCTTGATTTTTTTCTTATTGTCTAAAACAAAATCAAATGATAACAATTATGGTTTTTTTTAGGTTTCTTAGACATTCTTGGTGTATTTTACTATTGCTGTTTTTTTTTTTTTTAATTATTGTTATATGTTACAACAGAAGAAACAGAAACAAAATACACAATAAAGTAAAAAAGCAAAAAAAATGTTTTTTTTTAAAAACTTAAATAAAACCCCCAAACAAATATAAAAATGTAAATATACCACAAAAGTGGGTAAAACACCGACACAGAAAAAAAACATTCAAAGCCCTTTAAAACCTTAAGGAATATGTATCAAACTACAGGGTGGGCCATTTAAATGGATTCACCTTAATAAAATGGGAATGGTTGGTCATATTAACTTCCTGTTTGTGGCACATTAGTATATGTGAGGGGGAAAACTTTTCAAGATGGGTGGTGACCATAGAGCCATTTTGAAGTCGGCCATTTTGAATCCAACTTTTGTTTTTTCAATAGGAAGAGGGTCATGTGACACATCAAACTTATCGGGAATTTCACAAGAAAAACAATGGTGTGCTTGGTTTTAACGTAACTTTATTCTTTCATGAGTTATTTACACGTTTCTGACCACTTATAAAATGTGTTCAATGTGCTGCCCATTGTGTTGGATTGTCAATGCAACCCTCTTCTCCCACTCTTCACACACTGATAGCAACACCACAGGAGAAATGCTAGCACAGGCTTCCAGAATCCGTAGTTTCAGGTGCTGCACATCTTGTATCTTCACAGCATATGGTCTTTTTATGGTTTTTATGGTCAGTAAAAACCAATACCGGGTGAGCTGCTCCTTCCAGGAGGTACCACCATTCCTCCAAAGCCGACTTGATGGCCAGCAATTCCCTATCACCGACATCATAGTTCCAGCAAGATGGTGCACCACCACATTATGGGTGTCAGGTCCGAGCATTCCTAGATGAACAGTTTCCTGGAAAGTGGATTGGTCGTCGTGGGTCAGTTGAATGGCCCCCAAGGTGTCCCGATCTGAACCCCTTAGACTTTTATCTTTGGGGTCATCTGAAGGCAATTGTCTATGCTGTGAAGATACGAGATGTGCAGCACCTGAAACTACGGATACTGGAAGCCTGTGCTAGCATTTCTCCTGCGGTGTTGCTATCAGTGTGTGAAGAGTGGGAGAAGAGGGTTGCATTGACAATCCAACACAATGGGCAGCACATTGAACACATTTTATAAGTGGTCAGAAACTTGTAAATAACTCATGAAAGAATAAAGTTACATTAAAACCAAGCACACCATTGTTTTTCTTGTGAAATTCCCAATAAGTTCGATGTGTCACATGACCCTCTTCCTATTGAAAAAACAAAAGTTGGATTCAAAATGGCCGACTTCAAAATGGCCACCATGGTCACCACCCATCTTGAAAAGTTTCCCCCCTCACATATACTAATGTGCCACAAACAGGAAGTTAATATCACCAACCATTCCCATTTTATTAAGGTGTATCCATATAAATGGCCCACCCTGTAGACAGGTAGTGCAACTCTTTGCTAACAGGGTAAAGCCATGGACAGGCTTTCTGTGGCAACCGATTTGTTCTCTTTCTTCTTGTTGTGTAATCTTTTATTTCAGTTTTCAAATTGCAACAGATCCGAGTTACAAACATAAAATCAGACCCAAGGAGTTTACACCAGGGTACAATCATAGACAAGCAGATCCACTGTAAAGCAAAAGTGTCAATTCAGCAATAACCACTTGGTATTAAAAGTAATACCGCATATACAGTGGTACAGCAATCATCGACTTGCAGAGATTAAATGGCCAATGCAGAAAAATTCTAAATGAGAAATTGAGATTGCTCTTCAACAGAAAGGTAGAGAAGTATCCCCTGCATCCCCCACAGAACTGGGCTTCAAACCTAGAATAACAAAGGATCACAACAAAAAGAGCAGGAATGGAAAGACCAGAAAAACAAAAAGGAAATTAAACAGAGGAGGGGGAGCCAAGGGATCCAGAGGCAATAAAAACACAGGACATGAAGTGCACCAAAGTTGTCCAGTTGTTTTTAATAAAATTTGTCATATCTGTTCTGATGGATGGTACTCATTGAAAATCATGGGGTATGACTTGTCATGCGATTTTGCAGTCCCAAGTCGCAGGACAAGTCACGCAATGTGAAAGGGGCCTTAGGGAGGCATTTAATGATAAGTTGATAATGATAAGTGGGATCATCCAAAATATTGTTGTTTATGCACCAGGTCTCTTCTTTATCTACACTGCCAGGGGGCTGAAACATAATGGACATTTGAGCATGATCCGACAATGCAATCTGTTCTTTAGCTCTCCAAAAACAGTATCTAAGTTAAATTGGTCCATAAATAACAGGTCAATTGTAGAATAAGTCTTATGGACTTTCAAATAATGACTATAGTCCAGTTGAGAGGCAAAAAGCGAGTGCCTGCAATCTACAGATTGCATGGTTTTGTAAAAGTGCTTTAGAGCCTCAAAAGATAAGGCCAATTTACAGGCAGAAGTATAAGTTTTAGGTCAGGGATAACGTTTAAATTACCCCCTAGCAACAAGATCCCCTCTTAAAGGGAAATAGTTTGTTTAAGACCTCATCAATAAATGTTATTTTTTAGTAGTTGGGAGCATGGATATAAGCAAGAGTATAAGTCTGGCCCTAAATTTGTCTCTTGACAAAAACGTAACACCCTGCTGGGTCAGTGACCCCCCCCCCCCCACCGCTTTAGAGAACGATGATGTACTAAGGAACCATTAATTGGGAACATGCAATGGGAGTTTAGGGGTAGAAGAGGGGTCTCCTGCAACATGACAATCTGAGGGTGTATCCGCTTCAATTCTAACCATATTTTGTCCTGTTATTTGGGGAGCACATACTGTGCACATTGTAGGAAACAACCTTTATATTAGTTTTTATATAGCAAAAGGTTTGGTCTGGTTCTGTAACTCACTTGGAAAAAAACAAAACAGAATTCTCCATTATTGTCCCTATATGGTCTATGCTACTAACGGTACTTCGCACATTACAAGATTAATTATATTGTTGGTCTCCCTGCCTAGTAGAATTTTCCATTGTTGTCTTTATTGTCAGCCTACCTGTCTGGTCCTTGATGTTAAAAGTACTTCACACCTTAGAAAAATAAATTATAATGTTGGTCTCAATCCCCATTTAAGCTAAGTATACAATAGAAGAATTCTGTTTGACATTTTTCGTTTGTTTTTCTAATAATTAGTGGGGCAAAATTAAAGTTTGTTTTCGACCTCAGTGACAAGAAAAATTTGAAGGAGCAGAATGGAAAATTTTTCTCAGATGTACACATTTCTAATCACAGTGTATGTGATTTTCATCCATTAATTTAGAAAGAATGAATGTTAAAAGCAAAAGAAAAATCTTGAACTTTGGAACAATATTCAAATTTTTGGAAAATTTTCATAAGCATTTTACTAAAAATTTTAGTACACATTTTTGCTCAAAATTCTACTAGCGTATACCCAGATTAACGGTGTAAGTTTGCCATGGTTTGTTAGGGGTGCTACTGCACAGTGGAAAATACAATCTAAAATAATTCTGTTTTTTCCTATGTATTCTTATTTCCTTATCATCCTCAGTCCACTGTCCACACTGAGATGCTAATGACGGTCTTAATTCACAAGAGTAACATAGAGTACCCCTATTGTATTACTTTGTTTTCCACACCATTTACCATGTCTATCTGTATAAGATACTCAACTCAATAGGTAACCTTTTTTCTTTACCTTTCTAGAAGAAATTTAAATAAAATAGCCATAATAAAACCCACTGGACAAGAGATGAAAGCTGCAGTACATATTCAAGAAATAGACTGGATCACAGGGTTCTATCATTTGTAGACCATGTTTTTACCATATTTCTTACTCTGCAATCATATCATTGGTTTTGCCATAGTAGAAAGAGAAATGAAATTTCCATGATCATAGCAAAGAGAGATGTCACTGTTTTGACATTTTGAAAACATATTAAATGCATCTGCTTAAATTTCAGTACATCAACATGACTTGAAGGGAAGAAGGAAAAGTCTATTAAACATCTCATTAAATGGCACAGGATATTATTTAATGTTGGCTCTTTCTTTGATGAAAACGTCTTTGTTTTGCTTTTTGCATTTCACAGGGTGAATGTTTCCTTTAAAAATCTAAATGTGTTTATAATTCAGTTACGCTAGATGTTGAAGTCCTTAATTATTTGTACTCCTGGGGTCTACCTAATTTTGCTTATCACTTATGCTTATTTTATATGAAAAAAAAAAATTCAGAAACAATACCAATGTGGTAACATATTATATTTAAATATATTCTTCATTGTAAAATGAACTAAGAATTATAATAATTAAAATATATTTTTATTTTGGTATATTGGTGTAGGCTAAAGGAAATCTATTATTCACAGCCAATACTAAAAATAAACATTAAAAACTTACTTTTTTTACCAAGCAAGTTAGTATTTATATGTAGCCCCCCCCTGGACCCTCAGACGCTTGGTGGCACCCCCCAAAGACAGGGTGAATAGAGGGGTAAGGAGCTCAGAACACCTGTTACTGGCCTGCACACTCAATGGTACAAAAAGAAGAAACACCAGTATAGAAAAGAGCCTTTAAGCGAGCCTGGGAAGGGGGGAGGTGGTTGGGCGAAGATCACTTTACCCTCCCTACCCTCCCTAAATATTTATACTATCCCCAGCATGCAGCAATGGCCATAAACCTCCTACTGGTTGACAAGGGGAAGTATAAGTGTTCATAACTATTTATTACTGTGGTTTCTCACACTAATACCAGAGTGACACCTACTGGCAGAAGGAAAAAACCACAGCTCCACTGAATTTAGGGGAAAAACCAAATGAACACGTAGACTATAAACCAGCTAGGTTGTCTACCACCTAGCAGAACTAAATTGGACTAGTAACCCCTGTTTAGAACAGGGTGCCTACATATATTTACCACTTACACTGTACCGCCTGTATAGTATGAATGATCTAAGGCTCTTTTAATAACTGATGTGCTGAAAATAGACTTGCACAATAGGAAAGGTTAGATTACATGTGAATTAGTGAATAAGTTAGAAGAGAAACACACCCCTCAATAATTGGTCAATTATAGAATGGCTGCTAACAAGCATTCAGGCACTGCAGGCTATTTTACTAGAAAACTCAACGTACTTTGCAAGCTGAGCTCTATGTACTGTCTGCACTGTGTAATGAAGGATGATTTGTAAAGTACATATTTTATAAATACATTCTAAAATGTATAAAATGTAGAATTTCACAACATTTATATCCAATAACACTATAGTTTTCTTTTTAGATCCTTAGCCTTCCCTGTATGCTTTCTTGCAGCCTTTGCTACACAGGGGTATGTACAGACACCCTATGGCAGCTAACAATGTTTGAAAAAGTAGGAAGGGCCAGAAGGACATAGGAATGAAGAATCATAAAATTGAGGGAAAAACACAGTATAAAAGACACAAAACGAAATATTCACAACCTGTAGCGTACCCAGCATATCTTGCACTGAATGCAGATAATGTTCTAATATCCCCCCTCATGCATCAACATTTTTTAAAAATTTTAACCAAGAAATTGAACAGCATGCTGTAAGTAAGGTTGCAATTTTATGCAGGTATACAGAACTTAGAATATCGATCTGCCTGACATACATCTCCTGCATAGTTACCGACATTGAAAATAGATAGGAGGGATGCCTTAAATTTATGAAGAAGAAATATGTGTCAAGCTTAGTGTGCTGCCTGTCGAATACCTGGAGGAGTGCCCAGTAAAGCGGGCATCACTTCACAGTGTATGGCTTGCAGTAAGGGAGTTAAATAGACCACAGCATTGGTATCATTTTGAAGTATTAGTAAACCCCAACATGTGAAATTGCCAGCAATACCAAACGAACATAAGACAAATCTATTTTTAATATACACTGCACTTGCTCAGAAAACAGTAAGTAGTCAGGATTACTAAACAACACATAAGCCACGATGAAGCTGCATCCATGTAGAAGGATTCTTACCTTAGTGGCCATGTCTTGTGTAACTAAAATAAGAGGACTAGACTGATGTGTTTTTCAGAAAATCTCCAAGGAAGTCCCATTTGGTGACGTAACATGTAAGATGTGTGGCTCCTCCCCCCATTTTTGACGTCATCACGCTTCTCCGGAAAAGCTCTATACGCATAGTGATACAGATTGTTTGAATACAGAACCAGCTTCCTTTGTGAGTATGTTTTTGTATATGTCTGCATAATAAACGGATACTACTTTTTGGGATCGGATACTACTTTTCAGATTGGGTTTGTTCTTCTTTATCTTACCTGCACTCGAGGGAAATATTCCTGCTATTCCTTACACCTGCCGTGGCTTGGAGAAGAGGTTATATTAAGCTCCAAAGAGTGATTGTGTCCCTGTGATGTCCCTGGAAATTGTGGTGCAGTTGTGACCTCCTATAATTTAGAAGTATAAAATGCACAAGCCACCACAGCACACCACAAGTCCCAGCTTCAGTATTCAAAATCAATGGCACCAAAAAGTTCCATCTAAGCCACAAGGGAACCAAGAATAATGGATTAACCCCTTCCTTACCGGGCACTTAAATCCCCCTCCTGCCCAGACCAATTTTTGTCTTTCAGCGCTGTCGCATTTTGAATGACAATTGCGCGGTTGTGCGACGTTGTACCCAAATAAAATTTGCGTCCTTTTTTTCCCACAAATAGAGCTTTCTTTTGGTGGTATTTGATCACCTCTGCGTCATTTCTGATCGCCGCTATAAACAAAAAATGAGCGACAATTTTGCAAAAAAGAACAATATTTTTTACTTTTTGCTAAAGTACAAATCCATTAAAAAAATTATTCATCAGTTTTGGCCGATATATATTCTTCTACATATTTTTGGTAAAAAAAAAAAATCGCAATCGTCGGACATTTTTACACATTTTTGGGACCAATGACATTTATACAGCGATCAGAAATTTAAATGTCCATTGATTACTGTATAAATGTCATTGGCAGTGAAGGGGTTAACCAGCAGGGGGCAGTGAAGGGGTTAACAAATGTTCCCTGGGTGTGTTCTAACTGTGGGGGGGCAGGGCTGGCCGGGACATGACAGATCTAACTGTGTTTACAACGGCGGTTCCCCGTTCTGAGGCTCCTAAAGGAGATCGGCGGGTCTCGGGCGGACATCGAGTCTGCCCGACCCACGGGCACGCTCGCGCAGCGCGCGCGCCGCTGCCGCCAGGGGGCGCGCCTGGAGCGTGCGCAGTGGAGGACGTCCATGGACGTCCTCCCGGCATTTCAGATCCGCGCTGGAGCCGTATTTTGGCAATAGCGCGGATCTGAAGTGGTTAATATGATCGTGCACCTTCCACAAAGGGATTCAGTGTGATCCAGTGCAGCTCAAAAGACGGAAAGACATGAGCGCAGGATCCAATTTAGAATAAAAGCAACTGATTTACTTACACAAATTTATAGCACACTTACAGTTAAAATCTGGTAGATCAGCATGGTAAGATATGGGCACCAGGACAGACACATAACCAGGCTAAGCTGAAGCAGCGGCGTCAGGATCTGCCACTGCTTCAGCTTAGCCTGGTTATGTGTCTCTCCTGGTGCCCTCTGCTTCCCACGCTGATCTACCAGATTTTAAGTGGGCTATACATTTTTGTTAATAAATCAGTTGCTTTTATTCTAACTTGGATCCCGCGCTCATGTCTTTCTGTCATTTGTCCTACAATTTAGAGCACTACATTTCTGGTGAGCATATATATTTTATCATGAGTGGTAGTGTAGGTGAAGGTCAACGTTTGTTTCTGCATGCTCTGGAACACTGGGCAATTTTTGAAGAAATCTATTGCTGAATTTAAGAGACTATATAACACTGATATACAGTATCTCACATTTTTTAAAATATTTTGTTATATCTTTTCATGTGACAACACTAAAGAAATTACACTTTGCTACAATGTAAAGTAGTGAGTGTACAGCTTGTATAGCAGTGTAAATTTGCTATCCCCTCAAAATAACTCAACACACAGCCATTAATGTCTAAGCCGCTTGCAACAAAAGTGAGTACACCCCTAAGTGAAAATGTCCGAATTGGGCCCAAAGTGGTAATATTTTGTGTGGCCACCATCATTTTTGAGCACTGCCTTAACCCTCTTGGGCATGAAGTTCACCAGAGCTTCACAGGCTGCCACTCTCCCACTCCTCCATGACGACATCACGGAGCTGGTGGATGTTAGAGACCTTGCACTCCTCCACCTTCCGTTTGAGGATGCCCCACAGATTCTCAATAGGATTTAGGTCTGCAGACATGCTTAGCCAGTCCATCACCTCTACCCTCAGCTTCTTTAGCAAGGCAGTGGTCGTCTTGGAGGTGTGTTTAGGGTCATTATCATGTTGGAATACTGCCCTGCGGCCCAGTCTCCGAAGGGAGGGGATCATGCTCTGCTTCAGTATGTCACAGAACATGTTGACATTCATGGTTCCCACAATGAACTGTATCTCCCCAGTGCCGGCAGCACTCATGCAGCCCCAGACCATGACACTCCCACCACCATGCTTGACTGTAGGCAACACACTTGTCTTTGTACTCCTCACCTGGTTGCTGCCACACATGCTTGACACCATCTGAACCAAATAAGTTTATCTTTTGTTCTCATCAGACCACAGGACATGGTTCCAGTAATCCATGTCCTTAGCCTGCTTGTCTTCAGCAAACTGCTTGCGGGCTTTCTTGTGCATCATCTTTAGAAGAGGCTTCCTTCTGGGACGACAGCCGTGCAGACCAATTTGATGCAGTGTGCAGCATATGGTCTGAGCACTGACAGGCTGACCCCCCCCCCACCCCTTCAACATCTGCAGCAATGCTGGCAGCACTCATATGTCTATTTCCCAAAGACAACCTCTGGATATGACGCTGAGCATGTGCACTCAACTTCTTTGGTCGACCATGGCGAGGCCTGTTCTGAGTGGAGCTTGTCCTGTTAAACTGCTGTATGGTCTTGGTCACCATGCTGCAGCTCAGTTTCAGGGTCTTCGCAATCTTCTTATAGTCCAGGCCATCTTTATGTAGAGCAACAATTCTTTTTTCAGATCCTCAGAGAGTTCTTTGCCCTGAGGTGCCATGTTGAACTTCCAGTGACCAGTATGAGAGAGTGAGAGCGATAACACCAAATGTAACACACTTGCTCCCCATTCACACCTGAGATCATGTAACACTAACGAGTCACATGACACCGGGGAGGGAAAATTACTAATTGGGCCCAATTTGGACATTTTCACTTATGGGTGTACTCACTTTTGTTGCTAGCGGTTTAGACATTAATGGCTGTGTGTTGAGTTATTTTGAGGGGACAGCAAATTTACACTGTTATACAAGCTGTACACTCACTACTTTACATTGTAGCAAAGTGTCATTCAGTGTTGTTACATGAAAAGATAGAATAAAATATTTAAAAAAACGTGAGGGGTGTACTCACTTTTGTGAGATACTGTATATTGGATCACATAAGTGTGGTTCAAGATTTGTTTATTTTTTTATATTCAAAATAATATTTAGTGTAACACAAAGAGAGACATGTTATAATTGTTGATTAATATTGCACATATTTAGCGGTACCCAGTATGGGCTGCCACTCCCTCCCCAGGTACATCACTGTGCACAGTATTTAGGTAATAGTTAGAAAAATGTGAGCTTTAGCCACTTGCCGTCCGCCCACCATCAAATGACGGCGGAGCAGAACGGCTATTGTTCTGGGCGGACGTCATATGATGTTGGCCCTTTAAGCTGGGATTGCGTGCGATCGGGCCCGCACATCCCGGCTCTGTCGGTGGCGGCGTGTCCCCGGGACACACCGCATCAACAACGGGGGTGAACAGCCATTGGTCATGGCTGTTTACCATGTGATCGGCTGAGGTGAAGTCAAGGCTGATCACAAATGGTATTGCCCTCTTTCGCACGGCGGCTGTTACCTTGCGGTCAGCTGTGATATACTCCCAGCCGATCACATGAAATGTAAACAGAGCGGTAACTCACTGTTACCAGCTCCTTTCTCCTCACACAGTTTCCAGTGTAAGGAGAGAAGAGCTAGGATCAGTGAGTTACTGATCTGTAAAACACCAAACACACACCTGTCACTTCACTCCTGCCCCCCCAATGCACCTGTCACCCAACAGTCACCCCATCTGCCCCCATAAAGTGTACCTGTCATCATAAAGTGCACCTGTCATCTTAAAGTGCACTTCTCATCAGACTGCCATCATAAAGTGCACCTGTCACCCATCACCCATCACTGACTATGGCCTGTCACCCGTCACCCATCAGTGACTGTGGCCTGTCACCCGTCACCCAACAGTGACCGTGGCGTGTCACCCGTCAGTGACCGTGGCTTGTCACCCATCAGTGACCGTGGCCTGTCACCCATCAGTGATCGTGGCCTGTCACCCGTCACCCATCATTGACCGTGGCCTGTCATCCGTCACCCATCACTGACCGTGGCGTGTCCCCCATCAGTGACCGTGGGGTGTCATCCGTCACCCATTAGTGAACGTGGCGTGTCACCCGTCACCAATTAGTGACCATGACGTGTCAAACATCACAAATCAGTGACCGTGGCCTGTCACCCATCACTGACCGTGGCCTGTCACCCGTCACTGACCTTGGCCTGTCACCCATCAGTGACCACCGCCAGTCACCCGTGGCCTGTCACCCGTCACCCATCAGTGACCACTGCCAGTCACCCATCACCAATCAGTGACCGTGACCAGTCACCCATCAGTGACCACCGCCAGACACCAGTCACCCATCAGTGACCACCGCCAGTCACCCATCAGTGACCACTGCCATCACCCGTCACCCATCAGTAACCACCACCAGTCACCCATCACCCATCAGTGACCACTACCAGTCACCTGTCACCCATCAGTGACCACCGCCAGTCACCCGTCACGCATCAGTGACCCCCGCCAGACACCCATCACTGACCACTGCCAGACACCGGCCACCCATCAGTGACCACCGCCAGACACCAGTCACCCATCAGTGACCACTGGCAGACACCCGGCACCCATCAGTGACCACCACCAGACACCCGGCAGCCAACAGTGACCACCACCAGTCACCCATCAGTGACCACCAACAGTCACCATCACCCATCAGTGACCACCACCAGACACCCGTCACCAATCAGTGACAACCGCCAGACACCCGTCACCCATCAGTGACCACCAGCAGTCACCCATCAGTGACCACCGCCAGTCAACCGTCACCTATCAGTGAGCACTGCCAGTCACCCGTCACCCATCAGTGACCACTGCCAGTTACCCATCACCCATCAGTGACCACCGCCAGTCACCCATCACCCATCAGTGACCACCGCCAGACACCCGTCACCCATCAGTGACCACCGCCAGACACCCATCACCCATCAGTGACCACCGCCAGTCACCCGTCACTCATCAGTGACCTCCACCAGTCACCCATCAGTGACCTATCAGTAAACATCACCTGTAAAAGTCTTACACATGTGGTATCGTCATATTCAGGGAGAGTAGTAGAATGTATTTTGGGGTGTCATTTTTGCTATGTACATGCTATGTGTTGGAAATATCATATAAATGGACAACTTTGTGTAAAAATAAAAGGGTTTTCATTTTTTCCCCCACATTTTCCAAAAACTACTGGAAAAAAAATGGCATCTTCAAAAGACTCATTATGCCTCTTAGATTATATGTTGGGGTGTTTGCTTTCCAAAATGGGGTCATTTTGTGGGCGTTTCCATTGTCCTGGTGCTCCAGGACCTTCAAAAGTGTAATAGGTGGTTGAGAAATGAGATGTGTAATTTATGCTCGTAGAACACCTGAAGGTGCTAGTTCAATGTTGGGCCTCTGTATGTGGCCAGGCTATGTAAAAGTATCACACATGGTATCGCCATACTCACGGGGAGTGGTAGAATGTATTTTGGGGTGTCATTTTTTGCTACGTACATGCTATGTGATGAAAATATCATATAAATGGACAACTTTGTGTAAAAAAAATGCGTTTTCATTTTTTTCTCACATTTTCCAAAAACTACTGGAAAAAAAATGACATGTTCAAAAGGGACTTTCTCGGTACTGTACAAGAACTTCTATTACACATTAGTTATAAAAAATATAACGTTTATTAGATCACATTAACCACTTCCATACAGGACACTTACACCCCCTTCCTTACCAGACCAATTTTCAGCTTTCAGCACTCTCACACTTTAAATGACAATTACTCAGTCATGCAACACTGTACCCAAACAAAATTTTTATCATTTTTTTCTCACAAATAGAGCTTTCTTTTGGTGGTATATAATCACTGCTGGGTTTTTTATTTTTTTCAATATAAGCGAAAAAGTAGCGAAAATTTTGAAAAAAAAACACTTTTTTTTAGTTTGTATTGAAAAATTTTGCAAAAAAGTAATTTTTCTTCATAAATTTGGGCGATAATTTATACTGCTACATATCTTTGGTAAAAATAACCCAAATTAGTGTATATTATTTGGTCTTTGTGAAAGTTATAGAGTCTACAATCTATGGTGCCAATCATTGAAAA
>BLSH010226001.1:1004412-1039199 GCA_018402905.1 Glandirana rugosa
AACAACCAATCCTTTCCTACTTCAAATCTCTACAAAAAATGTTAAAATTGTCCTTGTCCTCCACTTCCATTTACAAGGTTACCTCTGTGGATAAGGTCACTGAATAGACGTACGAACAAGGTCCAGTCATTGTCTTTAATGACTTTTTTCACACAGTCGTACTGTCGGTCCTTTGTTTGTAAAAATCTTCTTCTCTACTCGTTACCGTTAGAGATACAAAGAGAAAAAGGGTTCAAATGAAATTGGTGAAGGTATGTCCTGTGAATGTGGGGGAAGGAATGGTCTGGTTAAAAGTCGAAAGTCGTGAGAGTGTGAAATTTACTGTTAATGAGTCAGTGTGTTGCATGACTGAGTAATTGTCATTTAAAGTGTGAGAGTGCTGAAAGCTGAAAATTGGTCTGGTAAGGAAGGGGGTGTAAGTGTCCTGTATGGAAGTGGTTAAAGTAAACTTGGGAAAAAGAGAAACATAGAGATTGCCATTGCTCATCTCTTCTTCTAAAAATGTTTGTTTCCTGGCTGTCATGCTGACACACTTTTTTCAGTAATTTCTGTTACTGACCTGGAACAAGCATGCAGATAAGTCACTGGAATAGGTGTCTCCATTGGAACATTTACCTTCACCTCCTGTTCCTGTTAAAATTGTAAAAAACATCTCTAAACTTCATCCTTTCCTAACCAACAAAACCACAAAGCTCCTGATTCACTCCCTGGTTATCTCTCGCCTTGACTACTGCAACTCTCTCTTCATTGGCTTACCGCTAAATAGACTATCCCCCCTACAGTCCATCGTGAATGCAGCTGCCAGACTCATCTATCTTACAAACCGCTCAGCGTCTGCCCCTCTCTGCCAATCCCTCCATTGGCTGCCACTCGCCCAACAAATTAAATTCAAAATACTAACAATAAGTTACAAAGCCATCCACAACTCTGCCCCCAGCTACATCACTAACCTAGTCTCAAAATACCAACCTAATCGTCCTCTTCGTTCCTCCCAAGACCTCCTACTCTCTAGTTCCTTCATCACCTCCTCTCATATTCGCCTCCATGACTTCTCCCGAGCCTCTCCCATCCTCTGGAATTCCCTACCCCAATCTGTCAGACTGTCTCCAAATCTATCCACTTTTAGGCGATCCCTGAAAACGTTTCTCTTCAGAGAAGCCTATCCTGCCTCCACCTAACAACTACACTTTTTATCTCTCCATCAGCTCATCCCCCACAGTTATTACCCTCTCGTATCACTTGACCCTCCCTCCTAGATTGTAAGCTCTAACGATCAGGGCCCTCTTATTCCTCCTGTATGGAATTGTATTGTAACTGTACTGTCTGCCCTAATATTGTAAAGCACTGTGCAAACTGTCGGCGCTATATAAATCCTGAATAATAATAATAATAGTTTTGGACTTCCCTTCCATTTCTGTCTCTGTGATAACGCACACCAGGTCAAACAGAGCACCTTCCCATCCTACCTAAAACAATAAAAAATGCTTTGCCTTTAGATATACTTAAAGCAAACCAGATGTTTCCTAAAAGTCAATATTGTGGCCCTATACTTAACACTCCCTGATATACAGGTCAGCTGAAACTGGTCTACAGTTTCATGCCAGTGCCACTTTAACCTTTATTAAGTGTATTACTTCACAATGGGGTTTTGAGAACCTAAGGGTAGCTTAAATTTAAAAAGTGTTGCCACTGCCAGAAGTTAAAACATGTTTTGTTAAATTCCGCTCAGTGCACAATGCACTTAGCCCTGTTCAAATCTGTGCGGTGGTTTTGAAATATTTACCACTTTCTTTTCTGTCTGTGCTGTGCTGTAGCTCCCCCCCAGGCTGAAGCCCAGTTTATGGGCACTCCTATGGTGGAGTTACAGCCAGCTCTAAAGCCCTCCCTCTAAAGCCCTCCATATAATCTTGCAGACCTCTGCCAACTTCCATGTATTGAAAATATTTCAAAAAGACTGAGCCCAGACATAGTCACCAGATGTTCAGGGGAGAGAGAAACTGCAGCAGTTGCACTGGAGAGGGGTGTCATTATTCATAGGGTGTAAGGATTTTTGGCACCCTAGGTGAAACACCCCCTTGGCTCCGTCCCAACTCCACCCCCTTTGCTCTGCCCATGTATATGGAGTGGAGACTTTCCACCTATTTCTTCAGCCATGGTCCTCAGGCCCGCACCTGTGCCTTAGGACCCGGCCTGAAGACAAATAGTGGTGGCACTGACTCGCTTCCTAACACCAGCTGTGGTTTTCAGGTATATGGACAGGCTATAGTAGTATATGGACAGGCTAGGGTAGTATATGGACAGGCTAGGGTTGTATATAGATAGGCTAGGGTAGTATATGGAAAGGCTAGGGTAGTATATGGACAGGCTAGGGTAGTATATGGACAGGCTAGGGTAGTATATGGACAGGCTAGTGTAGTATATAGACAGGCTAGGGTAGTATATAGATGGGCTAGGGTAGTAAATAGATAGGCTAGGGTTGTAAATAGACAGGTGCTCTCCTGAGCAGTCCAGTATCCTCTCAGTAGATTGGTGACATGTGATTGATCCCCACACACACACACACATGGTCCCCCCTTAACTGAGGACAGGACGGAGTTAGCAGAGATCAGACAGAGCGGAGAGCCCGGTGTCTGGCCACAGTACAGGGAACACCTCCCCCGGACAGTTGTGCATGGCAAGCCCCATCTCTCCGCTGCAGTCCAGCCACTCACTGGCCACCGGAATCACTTCCCTGGCTCTGCACACAGATCCTCGCAGGCAAACTAAAGCTTCCATGATGCGCCCTCTCCTTTATGAGGCGCAGGATGGAAGTTTTAGTTTGCCTGCTGGAGGGACAGGTATTTTAAAAATCTGAATCCCCAGCGAGTTGCTGGGGATACAGATTTTGCCGCCCCCCCCTATCTTGGTGCCCTAGGCAGCTGCCTGACCTGCCTATTGCTGGAGCTGGTCTTTAGCCCACAAGAACACAAGACAGCTACTACACATGTAAGATAGGAAATAATGTTGTGGTGGGAGTCATTGCTGTGTGCTTGTGTTTTTATGAATTACGGCACTCCTCTTTAGCTACCATTATTCACAACAAAACAAGCCTACAGTCACTATTCCAGTCTCTCTCCTCCAAATGTTATGTGGCTATCAATCAGGTATGGGCTCAGCCTTTCTTTTCAGTACAAAGAAGGTGGCAGGGGACAGTGAGGGGCACAGGGAAGCACGATTACATGGGAGGGCTGCAGGTGTTTAGGTAAGGTTTGTGCAGGTTCTGTGTGCACTGTCTGTTATGCTCCCTCTTGTCCTGCACTGTTAGAATGGATTAGGTATATGCTGTGTTTCTTGTGTAGATGAGACATGTGCAGATTGGGTCTTTAGAGAGCCCTACACCACATCTGCACATGCACCAGTTTTCCCGGCCATCACCGCTGCATGCACAAAGACTGCTAACAGGGAAGCCCAAAACCTTCCCTGTCTTTGCCCATGCACAGAAAAACCCCTGCGCGTGCACAGATTAGCCAATGGGCCTACCATATCCCCCTAGGCATATCTGCGCATGCACAGTAATGGTGGGGTTGAAGGGGAGAGGAACCTGAACAGAGCGGGACTGAAGTTCCACTTTAACCACTTCAGCCTGGAAGGATTTAGCCACTTCCTGACTAGGCCATGCTTTGCAATACGGCACTGCGTCATTTTAACTGAAAATTGCGCGGTCGTGCGACACTGTACCCAAACAAAATTTATGTCGATTTTTTTCCCCCACAAATAGAGCTTTCTTTTTGTGGTATTTGATCACCTCTGCAATTTTTATTTTTTGCACTATAAATAATTTTTTTTTTATTACTTTCTGCTATAAAACATAACCAATAAGAAAAAAATGTAAAAAAACAAATGTATTCCTCAGTTTAGGCCGATATGCACATATTTTTGGTAAAAAAAATCGCAATAAGCGTATATTAATTGGTTTGCTCAAAAGTTATCTCGTCTACAAAATAGGGAATAGATTTATTACTAGTAATGGCGATCAGTGATTTTTAGCAGGACTGCGACATTGCGGCGGACAGATCGGACACCTAACTGACATTTTTGACACTTTTTTGGGAGCCAGTGACATTATTACTGTGAGAAACACGCAGATCCGTCTTCCTGCATAGCAGAAAGAGAGGACCTGTGTGATCTCCCCTGTCAGAACGGGGATCTGCCTTATTTACACAGGCAGATCCTTGCTCTGTCACTGTGGGGAATGATCGCAGGTGGCCAGTGGACATCGAATCCGCCGAACTGTCTGATTGGCTACCCCGTTGGCCAATGGGAGCCACAAAAGCAAGCTCGCGAGCCGGCGTAAACCTACGGCGATTTGCGGTACCGAGCCACCTTGCCGCAAGTGGTTAAATTACAATTACATAAATATTGTGATTGGCTTTTCATTTTGCAAAAGTCTGCTCATCTCTGCTGCTTGCGTTCCGAGTAAGCCAAAGCTTACTTAACAAATAAAATATTTTGCACCAACACATTTTATCTTGCTACTAAATAACCCTGGCATTTCTGCTTTTATTCTAGGGTACGCTGCATCTACTTTCCTACATATTAATACGTGTTTTCCATATTGTCGAAACAGCTTTGCTTGAAACAGTTGGGCGAGTTGTTTTGTGGAGAGATGTGTCATCTTTATTTAGTGTCTGCTGGATAATCAGGGAACATTTTTCTTTTGTGTTCTCATAAGACTGCGCTGTCAAGGACCCGCTTAAAAAAAAAAAGGTATTCTCAAGGACATGCAGCATAAGAAAAATTGCCATATTATGTGACAGCCCTATTAATAGTGATGATATAACTGCTGGTTCTTACTAGCAGCACTTATTCGGCAGACCTGCTCTTTGGTCCTGATGTAAAAGGATTGGATGGGCAGACCTAAAACAAACAAAGGAATCCTCAAGTGAACTTTAAGGGGAAATTTGATTTCAGGCCTTTTATCTCAGCATCCTCCTCTTGCTGGGGAAAGGCCAAATGTAATATTATCTCATGAAATAACGTATGCATCTAGGTGCATTTACTTTAAATGTCTTCATTGATTTAGAATTAGTACAGCAAGGTCATTGCAGCATTATAAATGCAAAGCTTTATTAGGATCTAGACCAAGGTTATATATTGAATAATAGTGTGGACTCACCCTACAATAGACGTAAAGTAGTAATTAAACCCCAAGCCAAACATGTAATACATTGCAGCTTACCAATAAATTAGATGTGGTGGCATTAGTTTTTTATTTGTAAGCTGTCCCTCTGTTTTCACCTGGTAATCTGGCCAGTAACAAACCTCCTGTATTACAGCGTCCCCACTCTGCACGAAGGAGCACAGGGGACACAGCAGACAGCAGTATTGTTGGTCTGAGAGGAGAGTAGTGTTAGATGTACTAGCAGATTTAAATACACTAACAAATTAAAGCCGTTACAGTAAACGTTTTTTTTTTTCCTTTTGTGATAAAGGTTTTAAATACAGAAACAGAAGCTGGTATAAAAGGTGATCATTATAAACACCCCTGCCAGTGTTAAAGCAGAGCTCCACCCAAAAGTGCAAGTTCCACTTTAAGCACTCCCCCATGTCATTTTTTTGGGGGAAGGGGATGGGTACCTTATTTTGACAAGTGGCCGCTCCCACTTGCCTAGGTGGTGTCTGAGTGGAAGTTCTCCTCTCCCTCTCCGTCCCTGCCATCTTCTGGCACAAGTCACAGGTCCCAGAAGATTACCCGACTTTTCAGGAGGTGCAGCGCGACCTCCTGAATAGTCGGGTAATCTTCAACTTATCCCAGTTGAAGTCCTTTTGAGATGAAACACATCGGGTGAAAGTGAGTCCGCTCCAGATCATTGCGCCCGGTATTCGTGCATTAGACAACTGGATATTTCATGACAATCAATTGCCTGTAACTTTGGATATTGATGTAAGTGCAATATATCTTCTTAATAAACTCCATATTGAATGGTTTTACGCTATGTGGAGGCCTTTTTGTCTTCTTATGAGAACTGACCCTCATGGTGCATTCGTTTGATGAGTTTGATCCCGAGCGATCGTGATGATCCGTTCTGGATGCCTACTGTTTGCTGTGGCCAGATTAGCTTTTTAACTTCAGGCTTGATACAAGCTACTTTGGGGTAAGCGTACCCAACTATTTTCTTGGTGGTGGAAACACTGTTATGGTGGTGAATGCGAAGTCACTTACACGGTGAAGACCATTTCTGCACTTTGGACTTGAAATATTTATCAACCTCACTATATACAAATGTATTTTGGGTTTACACGTTTTTGACGCTCGTTTTGATTAATGTGTAATATGAATTTGTTTTGGTTGATACATGCACTATTTTGATATATTTTGGTATATATTTTATATTTACACTAATCAGATTATTTATATTTAGTAATATGCACTAAAGCACTTTAGCGCACTGTTTTTTTAGCGCAAGCACTCGTTTACAATTTAATTTTACAACGTAGTTGGGTTGTCGTGCCAGCAGCTTATAAGATAAGGAGCGCAGCATATCTAATATCATCCTGAATGTCTAATTCATCTAAATTTACCAGACTCCACCATAATTTGATGTGCATTTCCCCTTGTATTTATTATACACTGGGCAGTTTATGTCCAAATCAAACTGTAGTGTAATGAAAAAGTGTAAAAATAATTAAATTGATTCCTGTATATAAATCCAGGTATTTGTTAGGCCTATTTAGCTTGTGGAGTGTTGAGAGTTAAAAATGTTTCTGTTACAAGCAAGCAAAAATTAAGTACCTTTCTCTTCAACACTGAACTTCACTGTTTTACCAACGACCACTATGTAATATTTTATAATAATGATTTCTTAGCAGGTAATACATTTGAACTTTACCTCCATTATTATAAATTTAACTCCAACAGAAATCTAAGACCCCTTTCAGACTGGCGCATTTTGAGAAGTACTGCATGCTGCGTTTTTGGTGCAGTTTTTCAAAAGTGTGCCAAAAACGCACCTTACATTCTAAGTCCATTGTAAGTCTATGGGAATGAGTCGAAAATCTCATCAAAAACACACCACGTCTGTGCTTTTGGTGCATTTTTTGAGGCCCATGTCCATGTTTCACAGGTGCTTGCTGAAAGTCAGGAAACTAGAAAGCACACCAAAAACACATTAAAGGGGCAATAAAAAGGCAATATGCATTTTTGTAAAACGCATACAGTGTGTTTAAGCACGCCAGTCTGAAAGAGCCCTTAAAGTAAGTCTGAAGATGTCTTATTTTAATAGGAGACATCTAGAAAGATTAATAGTGCCTTAAAAGAATCCTGCAAAATATACCTCTCCTGAGTTCTTCTTATAAAATAGCAATGTACTTCCTGTGCCTAGGCACTCCTGTTCTGCCTCATAATCGTATAGCCTTACCTAGGAACTTTCCAGAACTGATTCGGCATTATTTAATTTCATTATTTATTTTACTGGAATTGTAAAATCTCTAGAATTCCTATTCTGAAAATTTAACATGTACACAAAGCACAGTGTGCATGAGGTCCATTTCTCTGAGCCACGCATGTGGAACGGTAAGTCGGCACCGCTGCAGAGAGAATTAGTGAAGGGGTCCCCTATTATACTCTGGTGCCGCATCTGTAATGTTTGTAAACATACCGGCAACATGCAAGAGGTCATTCTTGTGAGTGCTCTGCAGTGACTGGAGGCCTAGTGAGTGGAGGGAAGGCTGCTGTGTGGGAGCAGAAGAGTTTGTCAGAGGATAAGGGTGGCCAGAGTCTCTGGGAGTGAAGTTACTAGGGGCCCCTCCCAATTGGGATGAGTGGAGGAACCTACAGCATAAAAATAAGAGTTCTATAATAAGAGGCTATTATTGTAACTGGAATGGCAGATAGGTGGTAGCCAGGTGCACTGTCATTGTAACTCAAATGATCTGCAAACCTGTGCTTTAAGCCCCTCCCACTTTTAGCACAATTAACAGCACCCTATATTTGCTGTGTCATCCTTGTCTGTGCAGCCTGCTCTGCCCCAGTCTCAGGAATTCAGTGTGTACAGGGCCCCCATCCGCGGGACAGCCCATACACATGTAGGGGGCCCGGACCCCAACCAGGGCCACCTTACCCTGCAGTGCTTGCTCTTGGCATTCACAAAATAGCACACACAGTTCGGCTACTTTCAGCGCTCTGGGCTTCGGCATGACCTCGATCTTGTACTTTGCCCCCTGTCAGTAATTTAATGGTCCGGCCTGTCACTGGGTTGGATCTTAAAGGAGACTGCGATCTTCACCAGGCTCAGGCTCTCTCCCATGTCTACATAAGACACTGACAGCTGGGCAGAGGAAGGTGGAGGGATCGGGTGCTTCCTATGGGACCCCCCACAGAGGGATGGTGGAGGAAGAATGACTCAGACATTCAATGGCAGCCGGGCAATATGCTAATTATCTGTGATTTCAGCATTCTAATCCCATCTCCGGAGAGGGAGGGGAGAAGAGATGGATCTCCTCCCTGCATACAGATCACAGGAAAGCCCAGAGATCCCACCATACACTTATCTACAGGACCAGGGGCTGTAAGTGTATCACAACTATCATCAAAGATAATAAAAAGGCACTGATAACCAGCTGATGGAGGAGGGTGTATGTGCAGTATATAGGATCAGTATATTTTATATAATCAGTATATATGGGCAGGAGGAGGACATGGGAAGATGAGATTGGAATAGGAGAACATGGGATGGAGAAGATAGGACTGGAGGAGGGCATAGGATGCAAGAGATGGGACTGCAAGAGGAGGAGGACATGAGGTGGAGGAGATGAGACTGGAGGACGAGGACATGAGATGGAGGAGATGAGACTGGAGGAGGAGGAGAACATAAGATGGGGGAAATGGGACTGGAAGAGGAGGACATGGGATGGAGAAGAAGGAGGACATGGGATGGAGGAGAAGGGACTTGAGGAGGAGGTGGGATAGAGGAGATGGGATTGGAGGAGGAGGAGATGGGATGGAGGATATATTAAGTTATAAAAGTGTTAAATTAAAAGTAGGTGCACTGAAGGACTTAGTGAGGTGGCCAGTGGGTGGATTCGGTGGGATGCCCAGTGGATGGGCCCTGGGGAATGTTGGTGGTCAGGCCCAGGGGGAGGGGGGGCTTAAAACTGTGTAAGGGGCCCCAACATTTTTGATGTCTACCCTGTGTGAGAGGCACTGCCTCACAAAATTCAGTAGTGAGATTTGGTGATGTCACTATTGTCATGCTCAGTGTTATCTTTGCTGAACCTGAGTACTTGCAGTGCAAGGATCCCCCTGCTACTGCTGTATTCATTTTTTAAGTCTGTGCTTTGTACACTTCTCCCAAAGAATCTTGAATTTTCCCCGCCAGCCAGGGGCAGCTAAGAAATTAATCAGGTCAGTGGCAGCTAAGAAATTAGGAAGCAAAGTCCTGTTTCACCTCCACATAGAGATATGGTGCTAAATAAGGTAAGGTAAATCAGTAATGGAGAAAGATCAGCTGCTGGGAGACCACAGGTGAAAGTGATGCCTAGGCCTTTGCTCTCTGCCAACAAATTCTAAGCACAGGGCAGGGCAGCGCAAATTAATATCAGCTGGTTCAGTCTCAACTGATGACCTATAAAAAGGTGGCTCGTTATCATGGTGTCACACAAGAAACATCTCATGATAGGTAAAAGCAAAGAGCACTGAAGACCTTTGCAACCTTATTGTTGCAAAACGTACTGATAGCATTGGTTACAGAAGGATTTCTAAACTTCTGAATGTTCCAGTGAGTACTGTTGGGTTCATAATCTGGAAGTGGCAAGATCATTATTTCACCATTAACCAGACACGAGCAGGTGCTCCTCGCATGAGTCAAAAGAATTATCCAAGAGCCAAGGATCACTTGTGGAAAGCTTCAGAAAGGCCTGGAACTATCAGGTACAATTATTTCAAAGAAAACATTAAGTAATGCACTCAACCTGTCTACCCGGCCTGTATGCACACTCACTATGCAAGACTCCATTGCTGAAGAAAAAGCATGTTGAAGCTCATTTAAAGTTTGCTGCACAACATTTAGACAAGCCTGAGAAATATTGGGAAAATACAGTCTGGTCAGATGGGACCAAAATTGAACTCTTTGGAAGCCATAATACACTCCATGTTTGGAGGTCAAATGGCACTGCACATCACCCCAAAAACACCCCGATACCAACAGTGAAGTTTGGAGGTGGGAAATCATGGTGTGGGGCTGTTTTTCAGCATACGGTACTGGCAAACTTTATGTCCTTGAAGGAAGGATGAATGGAAAAATAAAGCTGCTAGAATGGCCCAGCTAATCACCTGACTTGAATCCAATAGAAAATGTATGGAAAGAACTAAAGATCAGAGTTTACAGAATAGGTCCATGGAACCTTCAAGATTTAAAGACTGTTTGTGTGGAAGAATGGGCCAAAATCACACCTGAGCAATTCATGCGACTAGTTTCTCCATACGGGAGGCATCTTGAAGCTGTCATTACCAAAAAAAGATTTTGTATGAAGTATTAAATACATTTCAATTAGTGTTTTCAATGCCTTTTCCCTGTGTTATTCCATTTTATTACACAGAACTTAATTTCTGAACATATTTGTTTTGGTTTCTTTGTATTTATGGATTGCATGGGTTGTTACCGACATGTGGGGAAAATTTCAAGTCAAGAGCACCTATAGAAATATTTTTACCTAGAAAAATTGTGACACGTTCCATACTTATTTTACCCGCTGTATATACTCACATAGCTGCAGAGGTCAGTGAGGGCTTATATTAAAGTTCATTTACTGCTTGTTATAAATAGAATTATACTTGAATGTTCATAGCCTGGCCACAGATCCATTTATGGGGATAATATTATAGGGTTTTCTGTCTTCTTTTTTCAGTCAAGATTTTTCATCTAACTGCTTAAGTCTGCAACCTTTACTTAGAGGATGATGTCTGTGAAAAAAGTTCTTGGGAGAAAAGGTCGCCATTGATTTTATTTGTGTAATGTCACCCAGATGTGCTTGCAGATAACTGCCATTTTGACGGGTTCCCTTAACCACTTCCAGACTGACTGTGTCACTATATCGCAAATCACCATCTATAAACGGTGATCCGTGCATGCGCAGCAAGGGGGCGAGTGTGCGCCGCTGGCACGCTCTCATGCCCACCACGCACTCCCTGTCTGAGTCAGCGACCCGCGATCGTTTGTTACAGCAGAAAAGCGGGGAACCGCCGATGTAAACATGGCGGTTCTGCGCTCTGTCAGGCGGCATGACAGAAATATACTGATCCCTGTACTCGGGATCAGTTAGATCTCTTATGCCCATGGCAGCCCAGCCCTTATAAGTAAGAACACGCCTAGGGAACACAGCTAACCCCTTCATTGCCCCCTGCAGGTTAACCCCTTCCCTGCCAATGACATTTATACTGTAATCAGTGGCTATTTAAATTTCTGATCGCTGTATAAATGTCAATGGTCCCAAAAAAATGTCAAAAATGTCTGACATGTCCACCGCAGTATCGCAGTCCGGATAAAAATTGCAGATTGCTGGCATTACTAGTAAAAATTGTAAAAATGCCATAAATTAATTCTCATGGTTTGTAAACGCGGCAACTTTTGGCAAACGAATCAATAAACGCTGATTGCAATTTTTTTTATATAACATAGTATATATATCAGCCAAAACTGATGAATACATTTTTTTCTTTATATTTTTTTTTGGACATTTATTATAGCAAAAAGTAAAATATATTGTTTTTTTTTTCAAAATTGTCACTCTTTTTTGGTTTATAGCAGTGATCAGAAGTGATGCAGATGTGATCAAATACCACCAAAAGAAAGCTCCATTTGTGGGAAAAAAAGGATGCAAATTTAGTTTGGGTACAGCGTTGCACGACCGTGCAATTGTCAGTTAAAGCGACACAGCGCCGAATCGCAAAAAGTGCTCTGGTCCTAATGTGGGAAATCCTTCCGGGGCTGAAGTGGTTAAACATATTACTACAGTAGTAGGCGACTAATATTCAGCAACTGCTGTACCAAAGCTAACATTACCTTTTTGAGTAACGCCACCATGTTTTTACACCATGTTGATGAATAATGCACTCTTTCAATCTTGAACATATTAAGGATGTCGTCTATTGGAGTTGTAGAGTGAATCTCATAAGGCCTCTAGAAAAATAGGAACATAAACAGAGGATAACAGTGAGGACAATTATTATATAAATGTATTTAAATGTATTTGGCTCTCATCAAAAATATAGTTCACAATTAAACACAGTAAAATATATGTTTTTCACTAGGCTTTTATTTAGGCTGTCGGTTCAAAAAAGTGACTCGGGGTCCTTTCATACCAACAGGAACCAATAACCCACTCATTACTGCAGCCAACCGTAGTGGGCATTTTGTGCTTTGGTGTAAAGCTTTTCATTCTCAATGACACACCATTGAACCTTCATTGTAGTGTAATGTGTTACCATACGTGCTGTGTGCTATGTTGATGAAAATACTGCATGCAGGATTTTCCGCCCATTAAGGTAAGTTAAATAGCCTATTCAAATGAGTGGGCTGCCCTAATGCAAAGCATGTTAATGTACGCGCATGTTAAACGCACTTCAGCGGACTGGTGTCAGTGGCCTCTATGTGATTAAACACTGCAGGTGGGAAAAGGAGACATCATCACATACAGGAATGGAATCTCATAGAGGAGCAGGGCTAGTCAGGCTGGTTGAAGAGCCTCAAAAGCAGGGATTTGTTTTCCAAAACCCTATAAAATAGTACTGCATGCTCTTTATGCACGTTTGTTTGCCAACCTAATTTTCACACTTGTACCAACGTCCTAGATAGGTTGCTAGCTTTCCTTCTTTGTAATGTTAAGGTGCAGGCTGGTGAGTAATGTTGACCATATTTAACACTGTACTGTGCTGGCAGATCTCATTATCGGTTGTAAAATATATGTGCCAATGTCTTTCCTAACAAATGATTAAAGATCTCATGCCTTGTGGTGGTATATGGCACGTTAATGCACTTATAAAATCTGTCCCTCGGTCTGTCCCCTCATTCCACAATGCAAGCTATTATGGACAATTTATTTTACAAAGGATTTATTAATATATAATCCAACATATCAGGACAGCACTTAGATGGTTACATTGTGTAATAAACAAAACGTAAGACAAAAAATAAAAAAACAAAGAAAAATAATAGTAAAAAGGAGATGTAAGCAGTAGCATTACGCAGGCTTCAAGCTACCTATAGAGTCTTACTGTATATATAAACATATATTTTTTTGTATGCTGTGTAAATTAGAACACATAAACATTAAAAAAAATACATGTGACTGCAAATGTGGAAATTAATTTTAGAGTAAACATGCACCCAAATTCAACACACAAAAGTATTCACCTTTTCTAAACAAGCAGTAAAAGCACTTAAAATAAGCCGTCGTTCATCTCTGTAACTATAGGCATTGTTGATAAATTTGTCTTCAAATTACAAAATGGAGACACTTAAATTATCTTTTTTTCCCTTTATTTTGTACATTAGCAGAATCTTGGACTTGCATGTGTTTAAGGCCCCTTTCACATGAGCGGTGCCCTTTTTGACGGGCTCTGCTGCTCAGCGGGGATCCATCCGTTTATCCCCGCTGAGCCGGCAGATGACAGGACAGTCTCTGCACTGACCTGTCACAGCTCCATTCTCCTCTATGGGGGATTGGATGAACTTGGACCGTCTGTCCGTGTTCATCCGATCCGATCCGCCAGGCGGATGGAAAATAGGTTTTCCATCCGTCTGTTTTTGGTGGATCGGAGCGGATCGGGTGTCAGCGGACATGTCACCGCTGACATCCATTGCTCCATAGAGAACAATGGAGCGTCCCTTCGGGTCCTCCTGAAAAACTGACAGGCGGACCCTAACGATCCGCTAGTGTGAAAGAGCACTTAACCTGTTACAAACTGACTGAAACCTGACTTTAGAGTCTTTGTTGTTATTTTTGAGGATCTTTTTAATTATTTTACACTACATGCAGCTAGAGAAGCCAATGATGACTTGTTTAAAGCTCTTTTACTGCTCTGTATAGTATGAAACCCAAATAAATGTCACATAGTATTGCACTATAGTCCTATTTCAGTCAATTTGTGCAAAAACAATATAAAAAAAGCATGTCTTTTTTGGCCCGGGGCCTCAGTTATAGCTGTGTTGATGCTCACCTGGTATCTCATCTTGTGGACTACACTAGCAATGAGGTATGTTATGACTACTCATTAGTCGCTAACTAAGGCTGGGATACTGGGTTCACTCCCTAAATGTTCTGGAACACTCTGGCAAAGCTTGCCTCAGAGAGGGCTTATTTATTTATTTCAGGTACTTATATAGCGCCATCAATTTACACAGCACTTAACCACTTCAGCCCCGGAAGGATTTCCAGCTTTAGGACCGGAGCCCTTTTTGCGATTCGGCGCTGCGTCGCTTTAACTGACAATTGCGCGGTCATGCGACGTTGTACCCAAACTAAATTTGCGTCCTTTTTTTCCCACAAATAGAGCTTTCTTTTGGTGGTATTTTGCGTCATTTCTGATAGATGCTATAAACAAAAGAAGAGCAACAATTTTGCAAAAAAACCCAAATTTCTTACTTTTTCCTAAAATACAAATCCAAAAAAAAATATAAAAAAACATTTTTTTTCACCTTTTTTGGCCGATTTATATTCTTCCTCATATTTGCGATAAAAAAAAATCGCAATTGGCGTTTATTGATTGGTTTGCGCAAAAGTGGTCGCGTTTACGGATGATGAGAATTCATTTTTGGGGTTTTTATTTATTTTTTATTTTTTACTAATAATGGTGGCGATCTGCGATTTTTAGCGGTACTGCGATATTTCAGCGGACATGTCGGACCATTTTGACACTTTTTTGGGACCATTGGCATTTATACAGCGATCAGTGCTATAAAAATGCACTGATTACTGTGTAAATGCCATTGGCAGTGAAGGGGTTAACCTGCAGGGGGCGCTCTAAGGGTTAACTATGTTCCCTGGGCGTGTTCTAACTGTAGGGGGACTGCACTATCTGGGGAAGGGAAGTGGTCACAGCCTTCGTATACAGGAAGGCTGTGATCACAGCCCTTCCCCCTCACACAGAGCGGAGGTCCGTGTTTACATCGCGGGTGGCCGGCGGCAATCGAAGCCGCCGCACCCGCTCCCTGGCCCTCCCCGGACACAGTGAGCGTGCGGGCGCGCCTCCGGCGGTGCGCGCGCGCTCACTAAACTCGTTCCCGCAGCCGCCGTCGTATGACGGCGATTTGCGGGAACGAGCCACTTTGCCGCCGTCAGATGCCGATCGGCGGTCGGCAAGTGGTTAACATATACATTGTACATTCATATTAGTCCCTGTGCTCAAGGAGCTAACAATCTAAAGTTCCTAACTGACATTCATACATACACATACTAGAGCCCATTTAGACAGGATCCAATTAACCTACCAGCATGTCTTTGGAGTGTGGAAGGAAACCAGAGTACCCGAAGGAAACCCACGCAGACACAGGGAAAACATGCAAACTCCAGGCAGGTAGTGTCATGGTTGGGATTTGAACCAATGACCCGTTTTGCTGCCAGGCAAAAGTGCTAACCACTACACCACTGTGCTACCCACAATCCATAATCCAGGTTTTTCATGTGTTGTTTATCTTCTTAATTTGCTTTTTGTATTTTCTTTTTGCCTTTATCTTTCTTTGGTTTTTGCCCTTTGGTGATCAGGTTTTCATGGCTGTTTCCTCGCCATTTCTCAATTGCTTGCTATGTACAGGCACAATACATTTATGTATTGAAGCTATTTACACTTCTCACAATGGGAATAGACTGTATTTATTCTATTTTTCAATAATAGATTTATTATGGAAAAAAAAGTGTGTCTATTTATAATCCTGTCCACACAGGTACATATACTGTAATTTCTCAATTTCTCAGATAATAAAAAGGTGTTCATATACACACAGTCTATATTCAGTGAACCTCCTAGTAACTTCAAAATGCTGAAATGAACTTATTCCTTCTTTCCATTGCAGATAATGTTCCAGACAAAATAAAAAAATCAATTCACCCTGTGAATCCTTGAAAGATGACTGCTTTCAACCAATTGTGATCCCCTTCACCAGACACAAGGATTTGCACCCACTAGAAGGTCATGTCTGTCTTTCTCAAGATAGGCATGTAAGCTCAAACAACCATGGGGAGTAATCCTCCACCGCCTGTGTGGGCGGACGTCCAGGGCTTTTACCGTTAAGAAGAAAAGATCTCACATAGTATAACACCGTTCAGGAAAAAGTTTATTGATGCCACACATATATATTCACATTTGCTAAAAGGTAAAAGGCAAAGAAGCACTATCAGTCTGGTATAATGGAAGGTAGAACCAACAGCGCTGTCTACATCCAAGTATAACAAGTGGTTGTTATAACAAGAGGATACTCTTCATAAAGTCGCTATAGCCATAAAACACAATGGGTAAATGCGGTGTGAGTGGAGTTACTTAGTGCTGGAGCGTCTGTACAATTCTCAGGTTGGATTGATTTTTAATTTTTGCATAGAACATTATCTGCACTCAAAAGAAGCAATAAGTTCATTTTGGCATTTTTAAGCTATTGGGAGGTTCACTGAATATAGACCGTGCTGGTGTTGATTTAGGCCCCTTTCACACGAGCGGAGCCCATTCTGAGGGGCTCCTCTGCTCAGCGGGGATCCATCCGTTGATCCCCGCTGAGCCGGTGGATGACAGGACCGTCTCTGCATGGAGGCAGAGACTGATCTGTCACAGCTCCATTCTCCTCTATGGTGGATCGGATGGACACGGACCGCCTGTCCGTGTTCATCTGATCCGATCCGCCAGGCAGATGGAAAATAGGGTTTCCATCCGTCTGTTTTTTGGCAGATTGGAGCGAATCGAGTGTCAGCGGACATGTCACCGCTGACATCTATCGCTCCATAGAGAACAATGGAGCGTCCGTTCGGGTCTGCCTGAAAAACTGACAGGTGGACCTGAACGATCCACCCGTGTGAAAGAGCCCTTACTATCACTGGAGAGGGCAAACTTTTGTGCAGCTGTGCATGGTGACCAATCAGCTTATAACTTCAGCTTGTTCAATGAGAGCCGGTTCACACTGAGGCGACTTCGTCTCCATGCAGTGCAATCGAACCGTTCTAATACTCCCATACTAAGACTCAGGTCGCTCCGACCTAGAAAAAGGTTCCTGCACTATTTTCGGGGTGACCTCAGCGCGACTTGCATTGACTTCTATGGATAGAAGTCTCCTTGCAAGCCGTGCTGAGGTCGCCTCGAGCAGGGCGACTTGCTTCACCCTGCAAGCCGCGCCGCTCCAGTGTGAACCGGCTCTTAAGCTTTGACAATATAACCTGGAAGTTGTTTGGTTTCTATGCAGAGTTGCACCAGATTTTGCAGATTTTCTAGTATTAGTAAATCAACCCCTATGTGTATATGGACGTAGGTTTATTATCTGAGCATTTAAATATATTCTTGTGGACAGGATTATAAATGGAAACGCTTTTTTTATAAGTTTTATTGTTTTTGATCACACTATAGGGTTGTACTGTGAAGTTTATTTAGGCTTCAGGGCCGGTTCACACTGCAGCGAAGCGGGAACCCTGCAAATCCACTGCAGGTCCCCGCATCGCATGTCTCCGGGCGGCAGTTCACACTGCCATATGCGAACTTTGGGGAGTGACAATACAACGTGAGGGCCGGTTCATACTGCTCCAAACATGGAGATCGCATATGATTCACACCGCACTGCAGTGTGAGCTATATGCGATCTCTGTGCGATGCAAATTCAACCATAGAAATAGTATGGCTGGATTTGCATCGCATTTGGAGCAAACTCGCACAGGACCCTTTTTTTTCGCAGGGTCAGAATCGGACTGCATGGTGTCATTAAGGGCCAGTTCATACTGCAGCGATGCGGGAACCCTGCAAATCCACTGCAAGGTTCCCAGATCGCGGGTCGCCGGGCTTAAGTTTGCACTGCCACATGCGAACTGTGGGGAGTGTCAATACAATGTTAATGACACCCCCAAATCAGTTCGGCTATCACATTGTGAACTGCAAACTCACACAGGAATCGGATCGCGAACCACCACGCGATCCGATTCTGACCCTGCGAAAAAAAAACTGTGCGAGTTTGCTCCACTTGAGATGCGAATTCAGCCATACAATCTCCATGGGTTTTTAAATATAGCGGTTTTGTTTCTTATTTTTTTCATCTGTTTAATATATTTTGTTATCTTACACCTTTAGTAATATTGGGGGACATTATTCTTTAGCACAGAGTGGGATGATTGTTAAGCTCCATTTACACGGCAAGCTATGTTAATCTCCCCTAAACGATTTTGACAGTTAGAAGCCGACGTCTAAAACAGCCGTTTTGACACGTTTTGCATGCGGCGTTTAGCAGCGTTTGCGTCTAGGAGCGTTTTTAAAGAAAATGTTTTATTTTTTTGTAAATGGAAATGCCTGTAAACGAAATGGTCCTAGACGCAAGTTACCGCGTTTAGCTGCGTTTACAAGCTGTTTGGCATTTCAAATGCATCTGAACTGGCGTCTGAACCCATTTTTTTGCGTTCCAAAAAAAGCCTTTAAACTCAACTGCCTGGAAATTACCTTAAATGAACCTGTGTAAATGTACTGATAAGATAACATAGAGGAACGTTCAGGGGCAACTGAAAAAAATGCCCAACTGCCTCTAAACGTCTGTTTACCAGCAGCAGTGTAAATGAGGCCTTATTATTTTACTGCTCTGTTGAGAATATTTCTTTTCAATATTTTTATTAAAGTTTTACAAAATACAACATATAGCAAATGTGTTTTTTTCCAAACAGTGTACAAAAGGTTTGTCAACATTAAAGTAAGGTGTTGAGAATATTTTAAATACTTTAAAGTGGTTGTAAAGGTTAGTTTTTTTTTTTTTTTAACCACTTCAGCCCCGGAAGGATTTCCCACTTTAGGACCAGAGCACTTTTTGCGATTCAGCACTGCGTCGCTTTAACTGACAATTGCACGGTCGTGCAACGTAGTACCCAAGCTAAATTTGTGTCCTTTTTTTCACACAAATAGAGCTTTCTTTTAGTGGCATTTGATCACCTCTGCGGTTTTTATTTTTTGTGCTATAAACAATTTTGCAAAAAAAAACCCCAATATTTCTTACTTTTTGCTAAAATACATATCCAAAAAAAAAAAAAAAAAAAAAAAAAATATATATATATATATATATATATATATAAAAAACAAATTTATTCATCAGTTTTGGCCGATGTATATTCTTCCTCATGTTTTGGTAAAAAAATTGCAATCGGCGTATATTGATTGTTTGCGCAAAAGTTGCCGCGTTTAAGAACGATGAGAATTAATTTATGGGGTTTTTATTTATTTATTAGTAAAGGCGGCAGACATGTGGGATCATTTTGACACTTTTTTGGGACCATTGACACTTATACAACGATCAGTGCTATGAAAATGCACTGATTACTGTGTAAATATCACTGACTGGGAAGGGGTTAACACTAGGGGACGCTCAAAGGGTTAACTGTGCTACCTGGGATATGTTACTAACTGCCTGGGGGCTGGACTGACTGGGGGAGGAGAGTGATCATGGCTCCCATACACAGGGAGCTTACAATCACACTTCTTCCCCATTGACAGAATGGGATCCGCTTGTTTACATTAGTGGTCCCTGTTGTGTTACTTGCGGGGGAGCGCACGGGCAGTGGTGCGCGCGCTCATGATGCGTGATCTCATAGCCGCCATCAGGTGACGCCGATTCGCAATATCGAACCATGTTGCCGCCGTCAATCCATGGCGGGCAGTCGGCAACTGGTTAAATAACAAACTTATCATACTTACCTCCTCTGTGCAGTTTTTTTTGCACAGAGTGGCCCCGATCCTCCTCTTCTGGGGTACCATTGCTGGTTCAGGTAAATAAAAGGAGGGCTCTGGGGGGCTGATGCATTACAGGAGGTTTTTCACCTTAATGCATAGATGCATTAAGGTGAAAAACCTAGAGACTTTACAACCCCTTTAATGTCCATGGACTGTAGACTTGTGCATGACGAAAAAATGGGTTTCGTTTAGCTTAGATTTGTTAATCTAGTTATTTAGTTTTGTTAAATGCAGTTGATTCATTCAATTCATATTCTTTATATTTGGAATTAGTTTTATGTTTTTTTCAAATTTTCTTCAAAATTACAGATTTTTTCAATTCGAAACATTCAAATCGATAAATTTTGAATCGGCCAAATCAAAAACTTTAGATTTATTTATTTTCTTTGATTTAAATATAGCAAAGTAAACAAACAAAAGAAAAATCTTCATCAAATAAATTATTATTATTATTATACAGGATTTATATAGCGCCAACAGTTTGCTCAGTGCTTTACAATATAAAGAGAGACATTACAGCAACAGTAAAATTTAAAACAAGAGGGTTAGAGGGCCCTGCTCCTGTGAGCTTACAATCTAAGAGGGGGGGGGCTAGTGAAACAAAAGGTAGGGACTGTGAGGGATGAACTGGTGAGGGGAGTAGAAGATTCCGTTGTTAGCTGGAGGCAGGATAGGCCTCCCTGAGGAGTTGAGTTTTCAGGGATTGCCTAAAAGTGGACAGAGTAGGAGATAGGCGGACAGATTGGGGTAGAGAGTTCCAGAGGATGGGAGCGGCTCTGGAGAAGTCCTGGAGATGAGCATGGGAGGAGGAGACAAGGGAGATAGAGAGAAGAAGGTCTTGGGAGGAGCGAAGAGCACAGTTTGGGCGATATTTGGAGATAAGATTGGTAATGTAGCTTGGGGCAGAATTGTAAATGGCTATGTATGTCATGGTTAGGGTTTTGAATTTTATTCTTTGGAAAATGGGAAGCCAGTGGAGGGATTGGCAGAGAGAAGTGGCGGACACCGAACGGTTGGTAAGGTGGATGAGTCTGGCAGCAGCATTCATGATAGACTGAAGAGGGGATAGCGTGCAGAGAGGTAAGCCAATTAGGAGGGAGCTACAATAGTCAAGGCGAGCGATAACAAGGGAGTGAATAAGTTGCTTAGTAGTGTCAGCGGTTAGGAAGGGACGTATTTTTCAAATGTTTTGAAGGTGAAGTTTGCACGATTTGGACAGTGATTGGATTTGGGGCTGAAAGGACAGGTCAGAGTCTAGGATTACACCTAGTACCTTCGCATGAGGGGAGGGACTGATAGTTGTATTATTGATTTTGATGGAGAAGTCAGGGGGAGGGGCACGGGCTGGAGGAAAAATTATGAGCTCAGTTTTAGAAAGATTGAATTTGAGGAAGTGGTGTGACATCCAAGCTATGTCAGTTAATAAGTTAGTAATGTGAGAGGAGACTGAAGGAGTGAGGTGAGGAGTAGAGAGATAGATTTGTGTGTCATCAGCATACAGGTGGTATTGGAAGCCATGGGAGTTTATTAACAGGCCAAGGGAGGAGGTGTAAATGAAGAAGAGAAGGGGTCCAAGGACAGAACCTTGAGGTACCCCAACCGAAAGAGTAAGCGGAGAGGAGGAAACAGAGTTATAGGTCACACTGTAGGAGCGCTCTGACAGGTAGGAGGAGAGCCAGGAGAGAGCAGAGTCTTGAAGGCCAAGAGAGTGGAGTTTTTTAAGGAGGAGGGGATGGTCAACAGTATCAAAGGCTGCAGAGAGGTCAAGTAGTATGAGTATGGAGTAGTGGCCATTGGTTTTATCAGTTAGCAGGTCATTAGTGAGCTTTAGTAGGGCAGTTTCAGTGGAGTGTAGCAAGCGAAAGCCAGACTGTAAGGGGTCAAGAAGGTTGTTGTCAGTGAGGTAGGAGCCAAGACGGTTGTAGGCTAAGCGTTTTAAACGTTTTGATGCAAATGGGAGCAAGGAGATGGGTCTTAAGTTGTTCAGGAGGGTGGGATCCAGTGAGGGCTTTTTAAGTATAGGGGTGATCAGAGCATGTTTTAGAGGGGAGGGGAAGGTTCCAGTAGAGAGGGAGAGATTGAAGATGTGGGTGAGGGAGCATAAGATAGAAGAAGAAGGTGACTGTAATAGATGTGAGGGAACAGGATCCAGGGGACAGGTGGTAAGGCGGGCTTCTGAGAAAACTTTAGAGACCTCTTCGGTAGTAGCAAGGTCAAAGAGGAGAGCGTTGAGAGTGAAGTTGTATAGGGTATGTTACGTGGGTAAGATTTCTGGGCAGTGGAGTTGTCCCCACGAATTGCATCAATCTTGTTTTTGAAGTGGTTTGCAATCTCGTGAGCAGTGAGCGAATGACTGGGTGGAGGTGGTGGTGGAGAAAGTAGAGAGTTAAAAGTAGAGAAAAGAAGACGAGGATTGGAGGACAGGGTATTAATGAGGGTGAAAAAGTAAGTTTGTTTGGCAGCATGGAGGGAAGAAGTGTATTTTAAAAAGGCAGATTTATATTGGGTGAACGCAAGCTGAGATTTGGTTTTACGCCACACTCGCTCCAGTGCACAGCTATGTCTCTTAAGGTTTCTGGTGTCGTCGGTCTGCCAAGGTTGTAATGGTCAGGGCCTGACATTTTGTGAAGTAAGAGGAGCAAGAGAATCCAGTGAGGATGAAAGTGAACTGTTGTAGATAGAGGCGGTCAGGTCAGGGCAAGCTAGGGCTGAGATTTTGTCATGGAGGTGGTCAGTTGCAGAGTAGAAAAGAGAAGGAATAAAGTGGCGAAAGTTTCTGTGGGTAATTGTTTTCTGCTTGGTAGAGCAGGTGGTTGGAGACAAGCACAATGTGAAAGCGATGAGGTTGCGGTCAGAAAGAGGAAAGGGGGTGTTGGTGAGGTTGTAGGGGGTGCAAAGATGGGAGAAGACAAGGTCAAGGGTATTACCATCAGAGTGAGTGGGGGACTGTGTCCATTGTGCAAGGTCAAAGGATGAGGTTAATTTGAAAAGTTGGGATGCAGCTTGGCTGTTAACATTGGTGGGGATGTTGAAATCACCAAGGATAATAGTGGGTAGTGTGGAGGAGAAAAAGTATGGTAGCCAGGCAGAGAAGTCATCAAGGAAGAGTGACACTGGTCCAGGAGGCCTATAGATCACAGCAATCCTTAGAGAAATGGGAGAAAACAGACGAATACAATGTGTCTTAAAAGACGAGAAGGATAGAGAGGGAGGGGTAGCCAGAATTGAAAGGTGCTCAGTGGGGATAGAAGCAAACCAACTCCACCTCTTTTACGTCCACTGGGCCAGGGTTAGTGAGTCCAGTGGAGGCCTCCATGAGAGAGAGCTGCATGCGAGGCAGAATCTAACTCTTGCAGCCATGTTTCTGTGATTGCAAGAAGGTTAAGGGAGTGAGAGACAAAAAGGTCATGGACAGTAATTAGTTTATTGCAGACAAAGTGGGCATTCCAGAGGGCACATGAGAAGGTGGGGGGGGGGTTGTTGGGAGAAGAGGAATAGAGATAAGATTGAGAAGAGTGCGGCTGATGCTGGAGGAGGGAGGGTGCCGAGCGTGGGTGTGAGATTCCGAAGGACCAGGATTAGGGGAGATATCCCCAGAGGTTAGCAGAAGGAGGAGGGTGAGGACAGTAAGATGGGAGTGAGATGTGTATGAGTGCACATACTTTTCTGTCCTTGTGTGTGGGTCAGCAGGTGGGTTAAGTATTAGCAGGAGGTGATTATTAAAATGATGGTTAAATGGTTTTCGAAATGGTTTAATTTCAGAAATATGTTTACAGCTCAAATTCGACTGGAATTTGATGTAAAATTGGACTTGAATTCAAATTTCGGAAATTCCGACTAATTTTGTTTCGTTATTCGGAGCATTCAGTATACTTTGTTTATACTGTAATTCTAGTATTCAGATATATCCCAATCTCTGAATAATGAAAAATTTGTCCGAATATTTATTCGGAATGAAATAAACTACACATGTCTAATGGACTGGGCACAGACACTTTAAGCTCAATGCTCTGGAATTCTCCTAATTTGAGTGTTCTTTTGGATGGCAGGTGTTTACATCTCTAATAGTGACAGGCTAATCTGATAAGTTTGAATCGCCAAGGGGTTGCAAAATCTTGCTGAAAAATTTAGCATACCCGAATCCCACTGAAGTCTATGGCGTGAAAATCTTGGCATCCATTTTTAAGGCTAATAGGCAAACTTTGGTCAACAAAAGGAATGGGAAGCTGGGCCCTGTCACAGGGGACATGTACCAATGCAAAAAATACCTTATAGCAAAGAAAGGTTTTTTTTTCCCATGCAGCTTCAATGACAACACTAAAAATACACAAATAATTTAAATAAAATGCTTAGGGAATGCCTTAATACTATACGCGGCAGAGTTTACTGTAAAAGAGTTTGCTATGGACAAAAAGTTAGCAATCAGAAATAAAGTAATGTTTTAAGCTTTCAGCTTCCAATTGACTAAAGCCTCGTACACATGAATCGATGGTTGGTCAACCGAACGTCCAACTTTTACCCAAATTGGGCGACAGTGGTTTGGTCTAGCGTACTAATGTGAAGCAAGTAATCGGCCAACAAAGCCAAACGTAGTGACGTGTTCCGAGCGTATAACAAGGACATTCAGGTGAATGTGATTTGTGGATTATGAACACATGTTACACAGCCGAACACTTCCTGGATTCCGAGCATGCGTGTTTGAACTTCCAACTTTTGGTTGGTCAACTTCTGTACACACGATCCAACAATCAGTCAGCTCCTTGTTGGCCAACACAAATTTTCTAGTCTCAGAACAGAAGTTGGACGACGGTTGGAAATCGGCTGTAGAATCGTGCGTACACACGGTCAGATTATCGGCCAACAGGCTGTTGGACGACTGTTGTTGACCAACCATCAGACCGTGTGTACGGGCCTTAAGACTTTGGCTACTCTATTGTCCTTTTATAGTGAGGAAGCTGGTTTAACCAGAAAACCCTTTGTTGACCATAATAAGTCTAAAAGTCCATGTAGTGCATTATGGTTTTATAAAATTATCCTGGGTGAACCTGCACACAAATTTGTTGACACTGTGACTCTCGAACCAGCATGGTTTTTTTCAAACTCATGGTAGCAGCAAACATAAATCTCATACCTAATTTCTAAATTGAAAAAAAAAAAAATATGGGGACAACTTTAATGCATTTATTAAACCTCTGAATTTGTACAGTTTATCCTTATAAGGTTTTTCCCTTTAGTTTTAATACAAGGCAAAATATTGGTCTTATGACATAAATATATAGTGGGAATAGCCATGGTGACTTTCCCTTCCTATTCATTCCCTTTCCGCCCTCTCTGCTCCTCTCAAGACTTCCTGCGCAAGCTCCCGCGTCTTCTTCCCCCATGTTCAACTCCAGGATTTGACTAGAGCCTTTCCCATCCTCTGGAACTCTCTACCTCAATCTGTCCAGCTAACTCCTTCTCTGGCTGCCTGTGGGCAGCCATCTCTTCAGGGAAGTCTAGCATGCCTCCAACTAACTGAATTTTTATCACTTCCATCAGCTCATCTACCCCAGTTATAACCTTTTGTGCTGCTTGCCCCACACTATTAGATTGTAAGCTCTTATGAGTAGGGCCCTCTTGATCCTTGTATTTTACTGTATTGTAACTGTATTGTTTCCCTTTATATTGTAAAGCGCTGTGCAAACTGTTGGCACTATATAAATCCTGTATTATAATAATAATTCATGAAACCTGTCTGAGATGGCCCTATTAGTGAAGGTATTTTTCCAAACATGTCACTATCAACCTTGTATTGATTTTAAGACCAGTATTAATTAGGGATATTGACCTGTAGTCAAAACACTGAGTAGGATAGGTGTCTTCTTTTTGAATCACAGTAATAGAATTGATGCTTATTTATGTTTTTGAACAACTATAGCATAAAAGGCAGGATCTACCAAAAAATATTGTATAATCTTACATTTGCCCCAGTAAAATATAGTACAGGCGGTCCCCTAGTTACAAACATCCGACTTACAAACGACTCCTACTTGCAAACGGAGGGAGACAACAGGAAGTGAGAGGAAATCTCCCCCTAGGAAGGGAAATTCACTCCTGTAAGAGTTATTCTGGGAAAAAGATGTCTCCACTAATGCTTTATCACCAATCCTTGTTTCCACAGCAACCCAAAATTTTCAAAATCCAATTAGCATTGAGACAAAAAGTGAGGTGAAATCTTCTGAACAGAAACATGGACAGCAAAACAAACATTACAGGGGTGTTAACCCTTCCCTATGCTATCCAAAAAGCTTAAAAATATTTTTTTTGGCTGAAGCTACACTTAACAAAATGTACCTGTTCCAACTTACAAACAAATTCAACTTAAGAACAAACCTACAGACTCTATCTTGTTTGTAACCCGGGGACCGCCTGTATAGTGAACAATATCATATGACATAAGGTGTAGTCTTACCCAACCCCTCAGGAGTTCATAAGCTGTAATTCCTAATGACCACCAGTCCACAGGGTAGGAATACCCTGGTCCCACTTCCATGAAAGACTGAAACACTTCTGGTGCTTAAATACAAAACAGAGATTTACAAGGTTAACATTCCACATTTAAAATAATACAATAAATTTAGAAATACGTGCGTCATAGGGTAATTTCAGCCACTGCATGACTTCCATTTACCATTTTACTGTAGGCATGTTATTACAGAGACATCATCCACCAACATTATAATATCTCTCATTATCTCTTACAAAAACCTTTGACTGCCCAAGATGGCTCTTGTCTTGAATTACTTATTGCTTTTAAAAATGGGTATATTTCATGATTTAAATATTAATAAGCAAATGAGATAGTAAAAAGTCAAATAAAACATAACAAACTGAAAAGGTATCTGAATAACTGTTTATTTGACACAACTATACAGGAACACAGCCCATAAAAATCAATCAGTAGCTTAATTTTTTTTTCTGACAATGGAAAAATACTGAAATTACGGTTAAAAGCTAACAATTATTTAAATGATCACCTGTGTATTTATGTGATTTGTCTTGTTTTGTTGTTTTTGCTAATGTGAACCATTACAGATGTTAAAGTGCTTTGTATACAATGGTCCTCTTGTTTTATACATGTCAATTGATGGAACGTACAACTGTTGACTAAAAATTTGGTGCCAAAAGATGCCTCATTTTCTTCCTAGGGAACTGTGTATAAGCTCTCACATAAGAATACCAAAATGAGAGTATTAAACAACCTATACAATTATTAGGCCATTTCCAGTGCAACAGATAGAATTCATATATAAATTATGTTATCCAGTGGTCATTTTATGATCATTTACACCATCCCTTGTTAATGTCTTTTTCTCATATCTGTGAAAAATATCGGGCCATCTTATGGTTCATTTTTTAATGTATGTTTTGAAAGAATGAATCAAACACTGGAGAATAAAAGGTAGCACATTTTTCCTGAGAATTTCTTAAAGCTGCTGACAAACTGCTGATAGATTTCACATAATTAACTGGTAAAGCTTATAGAGAATGTTCAGCTCAGATACAGAAAAAATGTTTCCAATCAGTTATAATGGATACTGTCTACATATTTTATAGCCAGTCCTTGCTGCAGTCAGTCATGTCTCTTGTACCCAGAAGAATTACTTGTTTCAGCCTGATTTAAAAGTTCAAATTGTGTGCCAATGATAACTGGAAGTGTCAGTCCCTATAAAGTGAAGTTTAGTGGAAGTTGGTGGACTGACTCACCCACCGGCATCCCTGTCTTTAAGGGCATTTAGCCCTAAGATCTCCACCTGCAAGGTTCTTGGCTCTATTAGCTACCATATATTTGCACTCTGCAGTGAGACCCCTTTATTTTACTGCAGTGAGACCCTTTTGTAATGGAGGCAATTGTTAGATAGACATGCAAACTCAGGTGTCAGTTTGCCAGTGTTTCTAGCTGATTCATCCACTTGCCATCACCTCAATCCAAAAAAATATCAAAATGTGGTGGGCCGATCATTTGTAACAAAAAATGTTTTGAGGTAATTATAGTAATTATACATAGAACCAGGACCACTAGGTACAGTAGGGTCATACCTAAGGTGGTGTGGCAGAGAGTCCGCTTTTCCATTATATAGTCATTGATTGAACATTTTTCTATCCATCATCTACAAAAATATAGCCATCTAATATAAGCTTATTTATACACTGGGGTTGATTTACTAAAGAAGTAGAGCATGTTCACTTTCCAAAGTGAAATATCTTTTACCTTTTTGAATAAGGTGAAACCATGTTCACTTCCACCAAATCAAGTATAAAACAATGTGTAAGGAAAATAAAACACAATAGAATTTTTGCTTATAAATATTCGGATGATTGTAGTCAGCATGGCTTCACCTCATGCACTAACGTAAATAAAAATTGACTTAGCTCAGCAAATTATTTTAATCATCCAATCATGTGCCAGCAAAAATACTTTTGTTTAATGTTTCTTGCACATGACTGGATCTTTGCAAAGTGAATGTTCACTTAGTTTCACTTCATTCACTAAGTTAAGTAAACATTTAGTAACCTAAGTCAAATTTTAAATGCTCCACTTCTTTAGTAAAACAACCCCAATCTCAATATTCGAAGCCAGGTTAAGACCAAGGGACAGTTTTCTGTATAAAAGAGGGTGTTATTGTGGGCAAAAAATTATGTGTTTCCAGATATAGAATCCCAGCCTTGCAGTGCACGGTTTAAAATATATTCAATAATTCTATATAAGTAAATAGTGATGAGCATTTGCTTTGTAGTGTTCAGTTTCACTTGGTGGATATTGATGTGTCTGCTTGCATTGAAGTAAACTAGTAAATGGGTTCTCTATCCCCTGTTTCCGAAGAGAGTACAAGTCTCCCGCCTGATGAAGGGGTCAAAAAATATTTATATCTTATTTGGACCCTTAACCTCCCTGGCAGTAAGTTTATTTCAGGTTTTTGGTGCTGAAAGCGGTACATTATTTTGCATGGAAATTTGGCGTTTTATATTGTAGGCCTGTAATTATTAGGAATAACTCACTTAAATCTATCCAAACCAGAGTCTAGTAGACATCCCGGGTATGATAAAGTTTGAAACATGAAATCATAAATTATAATATAATAAATAACTATAAATAATTATCAAAAATAATAACGTAATAGTAATAAAATGTATTCAATAATGTAATCAAACCAAAAACACTGAAATTTGCTCATTTGCAGAATTGTCGCTGTCGTCACTTTCAGTGTCTGATGATAAATTTCCCCAACAATCAGTTTCACTCAATTCTGCAAATGATTCTTATTTACTATCGCTGTTTTCTAGCTGATCAAAAACCACTTTTGATGTAAAGGGACACTTTTTGGTTGCCATGGACATTCTCAAGTTTGCAGGCAGAAAGAATGACATTTATAATATAAAAGTGCATGCAGGGCACTGGGCAAACCACTAGGGACAAAGGGGATGTGAAATTATTTCATACAGTAAAGTAATCTTACAGATTACAGTGTACTGTATGTGTTGTGTGTGTTTCCCTTTTTGAATTTCCCGCCGGTCTCCGTCCCCGTGCAACGCGACGCTCGTAGGGAACCGAGCCCGGCACACAGAGGCATTGGGCGGAAAACACAGGCCGCAGACACGGCGGGGGACATCGCTGGATCCAGGGGACAAGGTGAGTAACGCTGCCTTGGATTAACCTTGGTTAACCACTTCAGCCCCGGAAGGATTTACCCCCTTCTTGACCGGAGCACTTTTTGCAATTCGGCACTGTGTCGCTTTAACTGACAATTGCGCGGTCGTGCATCGTTGTACCCAAAGAAAAATTGACGTCCTTTTTTCCCACAAATAGGGCTTTCTTTTGGTGGTATTTGATCACCTCTGTGTTACTTTTGATCACCACTATAAACAAAGAGCGACAATTTTGAAAAAAAAAACAATATTTTTTAACTTTTTGCTATAATACATATCCAAAAAAAAAATATAAAAAAACAAATGTATTCATCAGTTTAGGCCGATATATATTCTTCTACATGAGTTAGCCAGTTTATACCCCCAGGGGATGAACATTGAGATTGATCTAAACTGTTTTCTTACCAATTATTAAGATTGTAAATGTATGTGGTGCCTTGGGGTTTGCAATCCTATTTTTAATCTTTTTAATTTTCATAAGGTTTATATAGAAAGGAATCATCTAATAAAGATTTTCTATATTATACATTTTTATATTTTTTCATATATTTTTTCATATATATACATTTTTATACATTTTTAAATATTTTTTTCATATTTTAATTTTTTATTTTTTAATTTTTATTTTTCATTTTTTATTATTACTTTTATTTTTATTTTTATTTAAAATTCCGCTTTATATAGGATTATCGTAGAGAGTAAAGAATGTGATAGCATAGTAAGTATTTATACTTTGGATGGACAGTTAATTAGCTCCCTATGAGTCAAAATAATAGCCTGAAGGTAATTGTAATACGGGATGGGAAACCTCCACGCAAACTATACACAACCCGGGCTGTATAAACAGGAAATGAAGTTTACTAGGCATGAGTTATAAAGGCTGTGGAACGCACCCTGCGTCCCATCTCTGAAGACGTTGCGGAAGTGACGAAACGCGCCAGTTGAACGCAAGGTGCGCTGGGCCACGTTCGGATGGTACGCACGCTGACACTGCAGAGTCGCGGCGACCACAGAACGATCGTATTGATGTTGTATCATATTGTTGCCAATACACATTTCAAACGAGGCTTGCGATGAGAGCTTTCTTCTTTTTCCTATAATCCACTTGCAAGACAGATTAACAGCATTCTGAGAAAGGACAACCACATCAGCAAGAACCCATGGTCGGGTTGCAGACCACAAGCGAATATTGACTTTTCCATGTCATATGACTGAGAGAGTCAATAAGGTCTGGTAAGTAGGGAGCTTCATTTTAAGTTGGCACATGGTGTTTTGGACACGGCGTGAGTACAGACACTTTTGGAAGCATATGTGAATGAACATATGAATGTGGACAGAAGTATAGACACAGCATCAAGTCACCTATGCACTTGATTGCACCTTAAATATTGGGACTATTATATGAATTTTGCACATCAATAAGTTTGCACATTTATTGTTTAATAATTTGCATGAATATTTGCACAGTGATTTATATTGTCATTCTGCACATTACCTAATCTGGACTTTTGATTATGGCATGGAAATGAGCACTTTAATTTGGTATAATTTTTTTGCATAATTTATAATTGGCATAGTTGGGAGTACTTTCACACATATAGGAGTTATAGGTGGGTTCAGCACCTACAAAGCAAGCTCTGTTAACACAGGAAAGTACCCTGGTCACCAATATATTCTTCTACATATTTGTGGTTAAAAAAAATTGCAATCAGCATTTATTGATTGGTTTGCGCAAAAGTTGCTGTGTTTACAAACCATGAGAATTCATTTATGGCATTTTTACTTTTTTTTTTTTACTTGTAATGGCGGCGATCAGCGATTTTTGTTGGAACTGAGATATTGCGGCAGACATGTCAGGCATTTTTTACACTTTTTTGGGACCAATGGAATTTGTACAGCGATTAGAAATTTAAATATCCACTGATTACTGTATAAATGTCATTGGCAGTGAAGGGGTTAACCTGCAGGAGGCAATCAAGGGGTTAACTGTGTTCCCTAGGAGTGTTCTAACTGTGTGAGGGCCGGGCTGCCAGGGAAGTAGATCTGTCATCTGTCCCCTCACAGAATGAGAAACCGCCGTGTTTACATCAGCGGTTCCCCGTTTTGGCTCTCTAACAGGTGATCGCGGGTTGCAGGTGGACATCGAGTCAGTCCGACCCATGGGCACGCTCATGGAGCGTGCAGTGGTTATGAGCGCTCCAGCCTGCAACTGCGCCAGCCGCCGTACAGGTACGGTGGTTCGCACAGGAGAGCCACACTGCTGCAGTATATGTGGAACCGGTTAAACAAGGTCAGCTGGATATACTGGCTTTTGTGGTTGAACAGAGATCCACGGTAAACATGTATTTACTGCAGATCAGCCTGATTTGGGTGGTAATGGTTCAGGAGAACCAACTGGCTCATCACTATGGAGACCTTCTAGACCACTATGAAGATGCTTTTGAGATCATTGGGAACTTGTTTACACTTGCTTCAAAACACGCCACTGGACACGCTTTTTTAAAGCACTCTGACTGCTAATCAAAGCAGCTGTCACTAAATAAAATGGTTAGCTTACAGTCCTGTTCATACCTTGTGTTTGCTTTGCTTCAAAAATGATACCCCATGTCGCTTTAGTGGTGCTTCAAAGCATCTTCAAAGCCTCCATAGAAGTCTATGACAAAGCGTGCTTGAAGCACCTGAAGCTTTTGAGAGGAGCTTTGCTTTGTTTTGGAGAAATTGCAGGTATGGCATATCACACACACACAGGGCATCTGCCAAGCATCATTTAAGCTTCAAGAAAGCATCACCAAAGCATCATTGAAGCACCAAGGAAGCATCACAGAAGCATTAAAAACGCATAAAAAAGCATCTTGAATCAGTAGGCGCTTTAATGTGTGTTGAAGTTGAAGAAAGTGTAAATGAGCCTATACAGATGCATTTGACCTACAGTTGACCTCCTTCTGACCTGCATTTGACCCACTTTAAACAAGTTTTGCATTCCCGTAGACTTGTATGGGAATGCAAAACACACTTAAAACAAATAAAAACCTATTGACACAGGCCCTAAATAAATTATACATGCCCATTGAAGGACTATACATTTACATTGAGTTATTATTTATCCTGTTTCAAATATAGGGCTTAGATAGATCAAGACAAAGATTGGATGGGTAGAAAATGTATTATAAAGAACCTTGTGAGTGACTAGGGCTCCATAATGATCACATATAGACAAAGCTGGTAAATGTCGCTGGGTAAAAAAAACAGATAATGGATCCTTTACACTTTCCCCTGACCCTGCACAAAGTGAGAATGGTGAGAGAGTTAAATGTATTTCAGAAAACTGGACTAATGTGAGCGTTTTTCTCCTTTCATGCAGCTTGGCGGATGTGCAGCCTTATAATCTACATCCCCCATCATGACATGCAATCACCGCGGCTGCTATTCAGTCCTGACTGATAAGAATCATGTAATGTGACAGCGGGCATAGTGGTAAGAAAAATAACTGTCACTTACTGTACATGTCTTCAGACAACAGTGAAAATGTTTTGCTGTATTTAAGGGAGGACATTTGCAAAGAAACAAATGCTCAAGAGCACACAATACCAACACTTTTATACCAGCTGGGTATTATACTATGGGCTAATTTAAAGAAACACAGGAAAGTTTGTGCTGCTTAGTTGATAGTTCATTTCTAATCTGATAAATTCTATTTTTTCTCAGCACTATTTTGTTAGCAATGGCCACTACTGACTTACTGTAAGTTGAATGAATAAACGTTCATTCAGTCAAAATGTTTTAATGCTAGTAGAATTTGTTTCTTTAATGGCCATACATATGAAAATACAGCCAATATGTTTCAGGGGTTTGAGGCTATAGAGTAGTGATGGCGAACCTATGGCATGCGTGCCACAGCCGTCAAGCCGAGTCCTCTCTGTGGGCACGCCAGGGGATAAGAGAAAACCACACACTGACACTGACCAAGCTGATTCCTTCACGCCGCACCGCATTCCCCCCCCCCCCGAACTACATCTCCCACAGTTCTCTAGGCAGGGCAAGCGGTGACGTGTCTGAGGGGAGCGTGGCCGTTGGGGCCAGGGATGACGTGTGGGTGGAAATTAGGGTTGTCTCAGAGGGCGTGGAGATCTGAGAGGACGTACTGTTGAAGAGCTCCTGCCAGTCTGGACTTGCTCCTTTTCCTTCACACCTGCATCACTCTCCAAACAGTCCCTGGAGCTTCCCTGTCGGTCAGCGCACCGCTTGAGACCAGCATAGCGGACTGACTCACCTACTTCCACGACTGCAGGATGGCTAAATTGTGGATCCGGCTCCAGCATGGTGTACCACGGCCATCTTGCTCCACCTTGCTACGACCAGTCTGGCCCTCCCTGCCTCCTCTACACCTGGCCCGCTCTCTGAGGACAGAATAATGGTGATCCTCACCCTCTGCATCTGCCTGAAGGACTGACCGTGGCTTCTGCCTCAACTCAGTGAGTAGCAGCCATCTTGCTCCACCCTGCCTAGGGATAGTCAATCACCTTGGCCTCTCTGACACTGCCCACTCCTTGTACTGTACCTGGAGGTTCCCAGCTTGCCTGCAGCCCACATAGCAGTGCTCCTATATTTATCCCTGTTGTACAGGGGCAGAGTCACAGCCGCAGTCCGAGCTTGTGCGCCATCATTGGAAAACATTGTGCACCTTCTTTGGTGTAATTGTGAGGAATTGCGCCCCATCATTGGTGTCATTGGGGGGAATAGTACTCCATCTTTGGTGTAATTGGGGAATTGTGTCTCATCATTGGTGCAGCATTGGCACTTTGAAAGAAATAAGTTGGTTTTGTGTTGCAGTTTGGGCACTCAGGCTCAAAAAGGTTTGCCAGCACTGCTATAGAGTTATTCAACTTATTGAATAAAAAATATGATTTTATCTAAATTAGGTGTTTCCTTCTAGCTTCAAGTGTTTTGTGCCTATAGCATATGCATATTATAGGCAGCATTACAGAATGTTGGGGAATGCTGGTAAATTGATAAATACTTTGGGATTTGGTAGATGAAATAATGTATGGCAAAACCTAAATAAATTAAGTGAGATATGGCACATGGTATAACCATGTACCAGTGGATAAACTCCAGGCAAACAGCACTCTGTAGACACAACAGACCAGGCAAAATGGGGGGGGGGGGGGGGGGG
>BLSH010226001.1:1039209-1067024 GCA_018402905.1 Glandirana rugosa
TAAACGGAAGGTATGGTACTCAACACTATAGAGACTCTGACACACTAGCCTGGCATCCTGAAATAAAAACTAAGAGAACTTCATACAAGAGCCAGAAAACCAGGTCAATTTGGCTGTTCGGGATCATATGAATATCATTTTGAGAACTGCCAGTGTTCCTTTGGTAGCCCTTGGGTTTCACTTACTGATTTTAATTTTTTTGCCTTGAGTTTCTCTTTAAAATGACCCTAAACTGTGGTTTAAAAAGAAAAATTCTAATCTAAGTGTATTCTTAATTCCAAACACTACCTTCTATTGCTTTCAGCCAACACAAAATCTCCAAATTCCTTTTTTTTTTGCTGTGGTGATGGTGACTTCCTCTTAGAGGGTGGCTACATTTGTTCTCCATGGGTCCACTGTATGTAGGAATGTAGCCACCCTCTTTTGCTTGCTGCCAAGATAGACTTGGTATTATGGACTACGTGATTTGTAGTGTGCATAGAGCAGTGCACATGACCACAACTAACGTGTTCCAAACAATGGTAAGGGTTGGGGGAAGTTCAGGAGCTTACTGAGGGTGTTAGAAAGAGGCAGAATAACACAGTAAAAAACATTTCATGAAAAATAGATTACAGGTCCATTAAGTAGTGGATGTGTGCAGATTATTTTTGGAGAATAAGGATATTGTTTATTGTCACTGTAAAAAGTTGCATGCATTCATTTTATAGCCCACGTCTCATCCACACATACATCCTTTACAATGTTTCTCCTTTTACCCAGAGTACATACCACTTAACCTTCATAGCAGGGCAGAGCGACTGTCAGAGTCATTAATCATTTTGTGTTAAATCTGATGAGCATATGTTACACACTGACACAGAACAGCAGCAGTAAAGGTCAATTCAACATCATTAAACAAGTTTAGATAATTCTTTTCTTCTTCCTTCTATATCCCCATCTTTGAAAACATCAGAAACAATCAAGGACATTCTTCTCCCAAGAAACAAACACCATCCTTAACTTGCAAATCAAATGATTCATCCTCTCCCTTCTCAGTGTGTTATCTGAATTTTAAGACTGCGATTGTGGTTTTATGATTTCAATCAATACTGCTGTCCTAGAAAAGAAATCCCAAAGCACAAATAACAGACCTTGACCTTTCTAAACAACAAACACTAGAACACAGCTAACATGGAAAAATCTCACTTCAATCTCCCAAACTACAAAGAAACACAGAGGAGCTATTTTATAATAGTAAAAGAATTTGTTAGAATTTGATGGGTTAGTCCATTAAAGCACTGACATTTCAGTTATGGTGGATAGGTTCACGGTGCGACGGTCGTACAACCAGATGCCCAAAATCGTATGTTGGCTGTTGTGTCTCGTGTATTGACGTGCACTAAGCGATTGTACTACCAAGCCTAACGTAGTGACGTGTTACCAGCGTATAAAGAGGAAGTTCAGGTGAATGTGATTTGTGAATTAGGAATGTAGGTTTACACGAACTGACACTTCTGGGCGTTCCTGACTTCTGAGCATGCCTGTTTTGCATGTACAACTTTGATGGCCCAACTACACACGGTACAACAGTCGCACAACTGCTTGTTGTACAACCAAAGTTTTCTAGTCTGCTCATCCAACTTCTGTTATACGACCGTCACACGTCGGCTTTTCTAATCGCGCGTAACGGTTGGATGATCGTACAAAAAGCTGTTGTACGACCATTGCTGTACAACCGTTGTACCGTGTGCATGGGCCTTTACTTTCCCTGGAGTTCTTACAATTGAAATTTTACAATGAATTTTTTTACAATGTGGGATTGATTTGCTGAAAAACCATAGAATGTTCACTTTGTAAAATACATGTTTACTAAGCTTAGTTAATAAGGCGAAGCTGTGGTCACATCAAGCATCCAATCGTGTGCAAACAAAATTCTGTTATTTTTAGGAACACTAAAGCATTTTCAGCATTAGGCCTCATACGCACAGGACGTTTTTTGACGGTTTTACAGCTGCTGTTTTTAGCCTCTTTCTACAGTCATTAACCACTTCCTTACTGGGCACTTAAACCCCCCTCCTGCCCGAACCAATTTTCAGTTTTCAGCGCTGTCGCTCTTTGAATGACAATTGCGCGGTCGTGCGACGTTGTACCCAAACAAAATTTGCGTCCTTTTTTTCCCACAAATAGAGCTTTCCTTTGGTGGTATTTGATCCCCTCTGCGTCATTTCTGATCGCCACTATAAACAAAAAAAGAGCGACAATTTTGAAAAAAAAACAATATTTTTTACTTTTTGCTATAATAAATATCCAAAAATAAAAAATAAAAAAACAAATTCATTCATCAGTTTTAACCGATTTATATTCTTCTACATATTTTTGGTAAAAAAAATCGCAATCGGCGTTTATTGATTGGGTTGCGCAAAAGTTATAGCGCTTACAAACTATGGACATTGATTTATGGCGTTTTTATTTATTTATTTATTTTTACTGGTAATGGCGGCGATCTGCGATTTTTATCGGGACTGCGATATCGGGGCGGACATGTCGGACGTTTTTGACACATTTTTGGGACCAATGACATTTATACAGCGATCAGAAATTTAAATGTCCACTGATTACTGTATAAATGTCATTGGCAGTGAAGGGGTTAACCTGCAGGGGGCAGTGAAGGGGTTAACAAATGTTCCCTGGGTGTGTTCTAACTGTGGGGGGGCGGGGCTGGTCGGGACATAACAGATCTAACTGATCCCAGTGACAGGGATCAGTAGATCTGTCATGTCCCATTCACAGAACGGGGAACCGCCGTGTTTACTTCGGCGGTTCCCCGTTCCTCCTCTCTGAAAGGAGATCGCGGGTCTCCGGCGGACATCGGGTCCGCCCGACCCGCGGGCACGCTCCCGCGGGCGCGAGCGGCACGTGCACGTGCCGCTCGCGCCCGCGGGAGCGCGCCCAGCACAAGCCAAATGGGAGGACGTCTATTGACGTCCTCCCGGCATTTTAGAGCCGCGCTGTAGCCGTCATTCGGCTATGGCGCGGGCGGGAGGAAGTTAAACTCATCATCAGGTTATCCTTTGTATTCATGCACACATAGGCTGTTATCAACTGTTTTTGGCTGGGACGTTTTTGAGCTGTAAAAAAACCCCAAGACCAGTGGGTTCTGAGAGACGTTTTTGGGCTGTAAAAATGCTCTAACGACCAAAAATGCACAAAAACATGTCTCACCAAGAATTCTGGATGTTTTAGATCAATTGCAAAAAAAAAAAAATGCTCAAAAACACCAGCGCTAAAAAACACGCAAAAACGCACATAAACGCTGCTGCAAAATGCTCAAAAAACCTGAAAAAAAGTCACTAAAAGCTACTGACATTTTTAGGACGTTTTTTAACGTCCTGTGTGCATGAGGCCTAAAGCATTTTCAGCATTAGGCCTCATGCACACAAGAAGTTTTTGGACGTTTTTACAGCTGCTGTTTTTAGCTAGAGACGTTTTTTCCTACAATCGATAAACTCCCCAGCATGTTATCCTATGTGTTCATGCACACATAGGCTGTTATCAGCTGTTTTTAGCTGGGGCATTTTTGAGCTGTAAAAAACCCAAGACTAGTGGATTCTGAGAGATGTTTTTCAGCTGTAAAAATGCTCAAACTCTCAAAAACAAGCAAAAACGCTGATCACCAACGTTATTTGACGTTCCAGATCCATTGAGGGAAAAAAAAATGCTACTGCTCAAAAACGCTACTGCTCAAAAACGCTAGTGCAAAACGCTGAAGAAAGCTGAAAAACTCACTGCAAAGCTACTGACGTTTTTAGAATGTTTTTTTAACATCCTGTGTGTATGAGGCCTTAAGTACAAGAATGATTCTCTTTATTTTATGTACAACAAAATAAGTAAATATTGCGCTTGTGAAAATTCAAAGCCTGTAAGCTGCAACTCAAACATGTGAGAATACATGTGAACAAAGATGAGACAACAGGAAGTTGCGCTAAAAATAATAGTCCAAATAAGTTTAAAAAATTCAAAGGGTTGAATAGTGGTCCTAGAACGATCTCCTCATTCAGGAAAAGTGTAAGTGCATGAATCCATCACCATGTGAAACACCTTAAGGGATGTGTGCTTACCAGAACCAAATGACCCTTTGTTACAGAGGGTCTAACACGCTTGTGAATGAGCCCCACTCGCATCTGTTGTCCACCAGATCATAGGAACAGCATCTCATCAGCATGGAACCAGCCAGAGTCAGATGGTATAAAGGGGAGCACAAAAGGTCACCAATAGTGCAGTTAAACCAAAGTCATTTATTCAACAAACATCCAAAAGATCTTACAGAACTCCAACAGGCAGTATTGGATAAACAGCATTCTGTGGTGACTGAACGTATAGTTGCCCGACCAGTTTTGTTCCAGTGAACGTCTTCCCGGGGCATCGTTCCAGTGAACGTCTTCTGCCCCGGGAAGACGTTCACTGGAACTAAACCAGTCAAGCGAGGATATGTTCAGTCACTGCGAAATGCTGTTTATCCAATACTACATTTATTGAGCAAGCTTGGTGAGGGTTCGGAATGTACCGGGCAAAGCAAGCTGATTTACACCTGCCCAAACCCTTGATGACATGGTCTGGCCCCGTGCTGAGATCCTCTGAAGCCGCTCCAATCCGAGAGGAGTGCCCAGAATACCGGCTGGGGTAGAGGCCTAGGTTAACCAAGAGGATACAAACGTGTCCAATGAACTGGCTAGCACTCAGAGGGCTGGTAAGAAAAGGTAACAATGGGCTGGAGTCAGACTGGCTGGGCAAGTGTGTCAATAAATGGTCAAGGAATGTTACTGGGCACCAGACGTTGTGGGTCTGGAAGAGCTTGACGTCAACCCCAGGGCCGGACTGTTAAATTTTGGACACTACCAAGTGTAGAACGAAGTAGTGGCACCTGTGCAGGACCTGGCAACCGGGGCCACTGTAGGTAAACTTGCTGGGCCTTAGGAAACCATAGAAGGCCAGGTAGATAGCAGCTTGGATGACCAGGCTGGGCAGTAGCCCAAATGGGGAACGTGAGAGGATGGCCGACATGTCCTTGAACGTGGCACTTGAGATGGGTAAGTGCTTGCTATAGGCTACTGGCTGATGCTTCTGGATGCTGCATAGGATGGCTTTGACTGTGTGGACTGCGAACAAGGAAGACTTTCCGGGGGTCCCGCAAGGACAAAAGAAATGTTGGATGCCGGCCAAGTACAGCCTGATGGTGTTATGAGACAAGGTCAGCTGTGTGTGACAAAATGACACGAAGGCCAGGATGTGCTTGATATCTCTTGGCGCCAAGCCAGGGCACCAGGCTAGAGACCTGTAGTAGGCATTCCAGGCGATGTGATAGGCCTTCAGCATGTTGCGAAATAATGGTTAATGAGATGGGTTGCGTTGTGAAGGTGTTTTTTTAGCCCATTGTCAGCTGTGACCAAGGTGGGATAGGAGAAGTGGTCGGGTCAGCTCCGAGTTTCTGCAGAAAGAACGTGAAATTAAGGTGGCACAACGTGTCTGCTATGATATTGCACTTGCCAGGGTTGTAGGTACAGTGCGCATTGAATTTATATTGAAGGGACAACTGAACCAGCCTGCATAGGAAGGACATGATGGCTAGGGCATTGGACCTACCTTTGTTGACAATTTCGGCTGTAGCCAGTTTGTCTGTGGCAAAGACTATGGTTTGCCCTGACCAGGTGTGGCCCCAGACATGGACTGCTGCCACGATGGGATAGAGTTTGAAAAGGGAGGATGACTGGCTAAACCCAGGGATCAGGAGGATCTCTTGTGGCCATGGCCCTGCAATGCAATGAGGGCCAAAAATTGCAGCGAAGCCTGTGGAGGCTGGGGCGTCCATGACTACGGGAGGTGACGAAGCCGATGCTAGAGGAATAAACATGGATATGCCGTTCCAGGTTGCGAGGAACTAGTCCCACATTGCCAGGTCAGCTATAGCTACTTGGTGCAACTTGAGGACTTGCTTGGGGTCCTGTACTTGAGAGAGGAAAACCAGGAGGTGTGAAATGAAGGATCGTCCCTGAGGGACAATCCTCATGGCAAAATTAAGCATCCCTAACAGGGATTGTAGCTATCTTTTGGTACACCCTCGTGAAAGGGTGAAGGCGTGAATGACCGATCTGACCCGGGCCAATTTGTCGGGAGGTAGGCTAGGCTGCATGGAACGAGGGTCAAGAGTGATGCCTAGGAAGGTGATGGATTGCGCCGGGCCTTCCACTTTGTGCTCTGCTATGGGTACGTTGAGATTGACACACACTACTCTCAACTTGTCCAAGTCCGACGGGGGCTCACCGGGTCGTTAGATCAGCAGGAAGTCATCAAGGTAGTGGATGACTTTCTGACGCTGCGTGAGATAGGATCTCGGTAAGGAACTGAGCGAAAGTGTCAAACAGCCACAGACTGCTCTTAAAGCCGAAAGTAAGTTTGGTGGCGAAGTAGTATGAGCCTTTCCATTTGATGCCATATCACTGCCAGAGCGACGGCTCGATGGGTAGCAGTTTGAAAGCGTCTGAAATGTTTGCCTTGGACAGCCATGCACCTGTGCCTATGTTAATAGTGATCTGTATGGCTAGGTCGACGGATGCATACTTAAGGGAGAACTCCCCTGAAGGAATTAAGGAGTTTAAACTCGGAATATCGGAAGAATGAAGTCGTACACCAACTGAACTTACCCTTGACAAGCCCAATATGGCTGACTCTCCAGGTGACAAAAGGTGACTTAGCGAAGGGGCCGATGATGAACTCCCGGTCCAGTTACAGGCGGTCCCCTAGTTACAAACATCCAACTTACAAACGACTCCTACTTACAAACGGAGGTAGGCAACAGGAAGTGAGAGGAAATCTACCCATAGGAAGGGAAATTTACTTCTGTAAGAGTTATTATGGGAAAAAGGTGTCTCCACTAATGCTTTATCACCAATACTTGTTTCCACAACAACCCAAAATTTTCAAAATCCAATTATCATTGAGACAGGAAGTGAAGTGAAATCTTCTGAACAGAAACATAGACAGCAAAACAAACATTACAGGGGTGTTAACCCTTTCCTATGATATCCAAAAAGCTTAAAAATATTTTTTTTGGCTTAAAAAATGTACCTGTTCCGACTTACAAACAAATTCATCTTAAGGACAAACCTACAGTCCCTATCTTGTCTGTAACCCGGGGACCGCCTGTACTGCAGTAGAGTGTCTATAGCATGCTTGTCGGTAGAAGCTGCGAGGAGATTCCTGCACTTGTGGGTAATATGGGGTAGAGTGATGAGGCCGGTGTGGAACCCAGATGTGAATCCGCACACCAGGAAGGTGGCCAGCGAGGGAGTTGGGTATGAGGAGAGGTAGAACCCCAACCACCAGACATCCATCTGGCCTAATCAGGACGTGTTGTGATGTTTGAGGTTACATGTGATCCTAGGATGCGCTCTGTGGCATGTGTATATACAGTATCTCACAAAAGTGAGTACACCCCTTGCATTTTTGTAAATATTTTATTCTATCTTTTCATGTGACAACACTGAAGAAATGGCACTTTGCTACAATGTAAAGTAGTGAGTGTACAGCTTGTATTACAGTGTAAATTTGCTGTCACCTCAAAATAACTCAACACATAGCTATTAATGTCTAAACCGCTGGCAACAAAAGTGAGTAAACCCCTAAGTGAAAATGTCCAGATTGGGCCCGATAAGCCATTTTCCCTCCCCAGTGTCATGTGGCTTGTTAGTGTTACAAGATCTCAGGTGTGAATGGGGAGCAGGTGTGTTAAATTTGTTGTTATCGCTCTCACTCTCTCATACTGGTCACTGGAAGTTCAACATGGCACGTCATGGCAAAGAACTCTCTGAGGATCTGAAAAAATAATTTTTGCTCTACATAAAGATGGCCTATGCTATAAGAAGATTGCCAAGACCCTGGAACTGAGCTGCAGCATGGTGGCCAAGACCATACAGCGGTTTAACAGGACAGGCTCCACTCAGAACAGGCCTCGCCATGTGAGACCAAAGAAGTTAAGTGCACATGCTCAGCGTCATATCCAGAGGTTGTCTTTGGGAAATAGACATATGAGTGCTGCCAGCATTGCTGCAGAGGTTGAAGGGGTGGGGGGGTCAGCCTGCCAGTGCTCAGACCATACGCCGCACACTGCATCAAATTGGTCTGCATGGCTGTCATCCCAGAAGGAAGATGATGCACAAGAAAGCCTGCAAACAGTTTGCTGAAGACAAGCACACGAAGGACATGGATTACTGGAACCAGGTACTGTGGTCTGATGAGACCAAGATAAACTTATTTGGTTCAGATGTGTCAAGCGTGTGTGGCGGCAACCAGGTGAGGAGTACAAAGACAAGTGTGTCTTGCCTACAGTGAAGCATGGTGGTGGTGGGAGTGTCATGGTCTGGGGCTGCATGAGTGCTGCCGGCACCGGGGAGCTGCAGGGCAGTATGCCAACATGATAAAGACCCCAAACACACCTCCAAGATGACCACTGCCTTGCTAAAGAAGCTGAGGGTAAAGGTGATGAACTGGCTAAGCATGTCTCCAGACCTAAACCCTATTGAGTATCTGTGGGGCATCCTCAAACGGAAGGTGTAGGAGCGCAAGGTCTCTAACATCCACCAGTTCTGTGATGTCATCATGGAGGAGTGGAAGAGTACTCCAGTGGCAACCTGTGAATCTCTGGTGAACTCCATGCCCAAGAGGGTTAAGGCAGTGCTGGAAAATAATATTAATGGCCACACAAAATATTGACACTTTGAGTCCAATGTGGACATTTTCACTTAGGGGTGTACTCATTTTTGTTGCCAGCGGTTTAGACATTAACGGCTGTGTGTTGAGTTATTTGGAGGGGACAGCAAATTTACACTGTTATACAAGCTGTACACTCATTACTTTACATTGTAGCAAAGTGTCATTTCTTCAGTGCTTTCACATGGAAAGATATTATAAAATATTTACAAAAATGTGAGGGGTGTACTCACTTTTGTGAGATACTGTGTATATATATATATATATAGCCTCTATTATATGTGTATAGAAAGTGCAAAAAAGTGCTTCTCAAGAGTAATCTCCCACCAGCAGCCCAACTCTCCTTCTCTATGTATCTCACCTTCCGATCTTGGCTCCAGACTAGACCAAGACCATGTAAAAACCAAACCAAAGAAGAGGGCTCATCTCGTAAACCCATCAGATTTATTAAAACAAATAATATCACAAATTGTGGACTTACAGCTGAAGGAACCTGTCTGGCACAAAGCAATACAGCTCACTCCTCTACGGGTAGTGCCATCCTGGAGCCGAAGTGCGTTCCACCCGAAAAAACAGAAATCGGATGTTCAGAATTGGACGTGATGTCACGTGTAGCATGAAACCATGCCTTGAAGCATTTAATCTATTCAGATGTCTTCAGGAGGCAGTAAGATTACTCATCTAAAGCACTTTGAGACCTTTCTGTTTAAAATAAGGTCACATATTTCTGGTGAGTGTTTTTAGGCATGGGGTGTGAGCACTGAAGACACTTTTGAGTGAAGTCACACTATTTAAGCACATGTATTAGTTGGTCTGCACTGAGTGCTTTTCAAAAGGACTTTTTTTTTTTAAATAAGAAAGATTTGGAGCACACGGTCTATTTGTTTGAAAAGCATTTTATTGATGGTTTAAAATCTGGTTTTTTTTTGCACATAAGATTTTTTGCACTTTCGTTGCACATATAATAGGGGGTGTCCTCGGGTTACAAAAAAGATAGGGACTGTAGGTTTGTTCTTAAGCTGAATTTGTATGTAAGTCAGAACAGGTACATTTTGTACTTTTTTTTTCTTTTACAGGGGACTTTTTTTGGTGTATATGAAGTATGCTGCTTGAACTTTATATGTAAATAGTTAACCAAATTTGTTGTGAACTTTATAGTTGTTTACAGTTTTTCACTTTACACACCTTATATGCCAGTTTTCTACTTTATATACCTGGGAGTGTGCAAAATCAAGTATTGAAGAGGTGGCATTTCAAGACATGGGCACGTCAAGAAAGAAAAGTATAGACAGACTTCTTTTGCAGGGCTGGCCTTGTTTTAAAAGTGACTCTATGATGACAGGGTGCCTTAAAAATGATGCCAGCAATAATACATGGCTCACTATAGGAAGAGCCAACCTCATGAAGAGTTCTACTACATAACTTTATCTTTGAGGATGCTGTTCTGTGTTTGATATTACCTCTTTAAATGAACATTTAGAAAAGTTCATTTTTTTAAATAGTTTAGAGTTAATAGTACTAACTGGGACAAATAAAAGTAACTGGACCTCATAGCAAAAACTTTATGGAGGACTCTTGCCAAACAGAAAAAAAAATGCTACTGAACAACATTGTAATTACTACACTCATATGGCACAGGCCCCAAGCTACATTATAAAATTATTTATTTAATACCAAATTTAGTTTTAATAACCCCTTGTTACCCTAGTGCAGGGTTATGCAATTAGCGGACCTCCAGATGTTGCAGAACTACAAATCCCATGAGGCATAGCAAGACTCTGATAGCCACAAGCATGACACCCGGAGGCAGAGGCATGATGGGACTTGTAGTTTTACAACAGCTGGAGGTCCGCTAATTGCTTATCCCTGCCCTAGTGTCTTGCAGGGCGAAAGAAAAAACAGAGTGATAAAGAAAAGAATAATGGTAATGAAACTTGACTTCCACTGGTACCAGTGCAAGAAAATGCTTTCATCCTGAGACTCCCTAACTACAAATTCACAAGGGGTCATTTCTCATTCAATTTATCACCAACCTTCATAAGTTGGTAATTATTGGGTAGAAGAATGCCCTTTACCTTATTCGGCCAATGGGTAGAAGAATTGCCCCTTACATTGGTGGCCAGTGGGTAAAAGAATGCCCCTTATGTTAATGGTCATTTGGCAGAAGAATGCCCCCTTACTTTGGTAATCGGTGGGTAAAAGAACATCCGCCTATACTGTAGTATATACCACCTATTACTTACTTTACTAAGTAAAAATGTACAAGGTGGCATATTCTTTTCCACCAACATAGGGGGCATTTTTCTTCCCACTAATAACCAATGTGAGGGGGGGATGCTTCGGTCCACTGACCTCTGATGTAGAAAGGTATTCTTCTTCTCACTACTTACCAACGTAATGCATGATTCAACTCAGAACAAAAATGTAATATATACCAATCATTAGATGTGTGGCTGATTAGTTTTCTTTTTTTTCGACTTTTTCACCCTCTGTTTTCACCTGGTGATCTGATCAGTAACACACCTCCTAGATGAAGGAGCACAGGGGGCACATTTGAAAAGTAGCATTGTCAGTCTTGTGGGAGGGGACTGTTAGATTGACTAACAGATATAAATACACTAAAAATGTAAGCACATTTCCAGCTAATACTTTAAAAGCAGTTACAATAAACAGTTTTTTCCCCTTTGGGATAAAAGATTTATATCATTAAATAAAAGCAGACCATCGCAAAAACCCTTGTCAGTGGTAAATGGTTTATCTCAAACTTGTAATTCCCACATCTGCAGGAGAGCTTGTTCTTTTAAAATACAACACTTAGTGGCAGGATCACCAGGTGAAAATATAAAAAAAAGAAAGCTTAAAAAAGAAAACTATCACATCTAAGAATTGGTAAACTGAAATACAATAAAATGTTTGATTTTCAGTTTATTACTGCTTTAAGAAGGTTGGTGGTAAGCTGGAGGAAAAATGCCACTTGTAGATTGGTAGTTAGGGAGTCTCAGGATGAAAGCCCTCACTTGCACTGGTACCGGCAGAAGTCAAGTTTCATTACTGTTAGTGGAAATCCAGTGGCACCCCTTCTTACATTGGTGTAAAACTGGCTACACACTTATCGAATTTAGTTTGAAAATCATTTGGCAATATTTTCTCAAATAAAGACACCTTATTTAGCCATGGTGTGTCAGAGGGTGTGGCATTCCCGGAAAGGTAATTTACATCTGGAATCAGATGACCCAAACATCAGCGGTATGTTTAGGAGGTAAGCACTATACTTGCTTTCATCTTAGTAGTATTTATTCCTTACTTCACTGGCAATGTTAGATTTCACAACATACCCAGGGAAGCACTTATCACTTTCTTGGTGCTCTCCTGGCTCCACTTATGGTAATTGAGCCACTTTCCAGAAGATAGAACTGCATAGTTACTGGGGATAGCCCTTGCCACAGGAAAAAAAGGTAATGGAACCTCTCTACCATACCGCTCTGTACTGAATGACTTACCTTTAAGAGAAGCCAGTCTCCTACCAGGCGCATCCACAAAGATAGGCCACAAGATGTCTCCTAAATAGTCTTTTTTCTACTAGTACCATTACACACACACATAAAAAATGCACATAAAATAGCTAATCCTGCTAACTTAAAAAGCTTAGCTTTTGGTATTGGATTCTGCTTATCGGATTTAGAGGTTGAGAGTCTACCTATATGTTATGTCAGAATCCTTATCTGTCTTTAGAAAATTTTAGCTATTCACGTTTTACTTAGATATGGCCGAGCTGTAGTACGTATGTTTTCTTGATTTAGTTCTATTTTTAGACAACCGTGATGCAATGTTGTACGTTTTTCTCATTTTCCCACTCTCCATGACATTTTCTGGTCTGAAAGAATTTATTTGAAGTATCTTCTTCTAAGGTAATTTCCTTTGAGATCCAGTCTGTATGCAAAGCACATGACGATAGCTTGCGTATGTACATGTCATAATTCAGATTTTTGTTATCTTTCTCCTTCACTTAAATGAAATGTGTTTGAACTCTGTGAGCTTGATGTCACATACTCTGCAATACTCCTGCAGCATCGATGAGATCAATGATTATCAAAGCTTCAGGAATCAAATGATCTATGACATGTCAGTGAAATATCATTTATTTATCTGTCTATTTCAGTAAAGGGCTGAAAAAGATTTTTCAGATTCAAACATGTAAGTAATAGAGATGAGCAAACATCCTTGTTCAGCAGGAATAGACCAAATTCAAGCAGTGTATAGCCAGCTTTAATGTAATTACAGGGTATAATCATTTCCCCCTTTCCCTTCTTTTCTCTAGATGAGTGGTCCCCAAATTGCAGCCCAGGGGCCAGACACAGCCCTTTGCTTGCTTTGGGGCATTATTTCTCCCACTGACAAGAAACTTTTCCTCCCACTGACACCAGTTATGGGGCACTAGTCCTCCCCCTGATACCAATGATGGGGCATTATTCCTCCCCCTAATACCAAATATTGGGGAATTGCTTACTCCCACTGACACTGGCCCTTGTCCTCATCAACATGGGGATAAGGTGCTTTGGGGTGGGGGGCGCAGGGCCCTCCCTGCTCCAAAGCACCCACCCTCCATGCTAAGGGCATGTGGCCTGGTATGGTCTGGGGGGACTGCTTGCTCGGATAAGGGTCTGGTTTTGGGGGGACCCCACCCCATTTTTTTTGGCGTGGGGGTTCCCCTTAGAATCCATACCAGACCAAAAGGTCTGGTATCTCTTGGGGGGGACCCCACAAAAATGTTTTTTTTTTCATTTTTGCGGGAGGGGGTTCTCCTTCAAGATTCTCAGGACACAAGTCGCACTGCAAGTCGGATCATCATGATCCGACTTCTGGTGCGACTTCTATTCACATCAATGGGCTCCCATAGGGAACCATTGATTTTGAATAGAGACAGAGAAACGCGGCTAAAAGCCCATGCAAAACGGTGATAAAATCAAGTTTTTAACATGGCTTTTTTCCTGGCGTCGGTACTAGCTTTACAGATCGTTTTTTTTTAAACGCCGTGTGTATGTAGCCTTAACATCCTAGCGGTGCCTATGAACCACACCTGGATAGATCTCTTCTCTCTTTTCTTTTAGAATATTTTGAACCCTATTAAAAAATCTATGCAGTTCATACTTATGAAGTTATCATGTTATGTAATGACTTTTTTTACTTTTTTTATTGATGGAAGCCTTTGCAATCTTGTGGCAAAGTCGATAGCTAAATGTGCAGATGGTACAGTCAATTGATCATCATGTGTACCAGGAATATGTGATGGGGATAATAAATAATTCCAGCCTCTTTTTAACCAATTTTGAAAATAAGCAGAATACAAAAAACAAACCGTAAATTGTCTGCTTGAAAACTTTGTACATCCAAGCAGGCTGTGTGATTAGAGTAGAATTATCATTTATATAAAATAAAACTAAATTCAGGTTAATTTGGTATGCAGCATAGATGGTATCACTGATTCGTATTTTTAGTGGCTCTAAGTGAAAGTTTTAGCATGCACTTGTCTGCTTAGGTAGGTGTAGGTGTTTCAAAATTTGAATTAACATACGTAACATAACATAACATAACATTCAGTCTCCGGGCTTCTTTATCCCCCTTCCCCCTTATTAATTGGCTATGTTTAAAGGTCGAGAAACAGTAGAATGGTATGCCCTTTCAATATGTCAACGCTACATAAAACCTGGCATTATTTCAGTAAGGCAATGCAATGATTACTTACATAATCATTTTAATGTGAAATATTTCATTGTATTAACATACATCATTTTCATACCTCCCGATACTAAAAAAGCTGTGTCCCCATTTTACCCACAGTCATGCAAACCACATGAGTTTTGATAAACCCATTGCACTAGGTGTCTAAAAATAAATATCAGTCTGGCAACAAACACAAAGGTAGCTGGCATGCTTTGAGATTTAGTGATGGGCAAATCTGTCCAGGGTCAATTCACCAAGGGCTCGGGCAAATCTTGCTCAAAACTCAGTGAATTTAAACTTAGTTGTGAATCCAATTGAAGTCTATAAAGATGCATGTTAGTTGATTCTGGTCATTTTTAGGGCTAATAGGCAAACTACAGTCAAAAATGGGAAGCTGGCAACTGCCATGGGGGACTTATACCAATGCAAAAAATTTTTATAAATAAGTATATAACATACAGAAGGGAGACTGTCTTTTCATGTTGCTTCAAGGGCAACCTTGAAAATACATGATTCCTTCAAATAATATGCTTAGGGGATGCCTTAAAGCTGTATGTGGTGTTATAAAATATAATATGATTCTCACATACAGTCACAGTAATAGCATACACTGGCAGCAATAACTTGGCTTTGATTTTTTTTTTGTTACAATTAGCTTGGCTTATACACAGCAGCTGCATCTGAATCTGATTCATCTCAGTTTGGAAAGAAAGGCTTTTTCAGGTAGTTTGGCAGTGACATATGCAATTTCATCAAATGGTAATAGACCTGATTAGACCATTAGCCAGTAGTTCTCTGTGGCTGTTCCAGTTATTTCTGATGAAAAATTGTCCTGCCGTAATAACAATTACTTTTATTATTTTCATATTGTGTAAAACGTAACACTGTGGGTAAAGCATTTAGGCTGTCCCAGAATGAAATGGAGAAAAATCTAAACAAAATGGATTTTAAAGTGCAAAGGACACAATATTACTAGGTTAAAACACAATTTAATTACATAGAAAATATAAAATCCAAAAGGTTAAAACAGCGATTAAACAGGAAAGCACCTCCAGAAAATATCACTTCCCCAAGGATACCCCACGTTGACAGCATACAAGTATAACTAACAATATTAATTTACCACTTCAGCCCCAGAAGGATTTCCCACTTTAGGACCGGAGCACTTTTTCAGATTCAGCACTGCGTCACTTTAACTAACAATTGCGCGGTCGTGCGACGTTGTACCCAAACAAAATTGGCGTCCTTTTTTCCCACAAATAGAGCTTTCTTTTGGTGGTATTTGATCACCTCTGCGGTATTTATTTTTTGGGCTATAAACAAAAAAAGAGCGCCAATTTTGAAAAAAAAAAACAATATATCTTACTTTTTGCTGAACAGAATACAGAAAATAAAGCGTAAATTGTCTGCTTGAAAACTTTGTACATCCAAGCAGGCTGTGTGATTAGAGTAGAATTATCATTTATATAAAATAAAACTAAATTCAGGTTAATTTAGTATGCAGCATAGATGGTATCACTGATTCATATTTTTAGTGGCTCACCTCTGCGGTATTTATTTTTTGTGCTATAAACAAAAAAAGGGCGACAATTTTGAAAAAAAAAACAATATTTCTTACTATTTTTGTACTAAAATACAAATCCAAAAAAAAAAATAAAAAAAAAATGTATTCATCGGTTTTGGCCGATATTTATTCTTCCTTCTTTTTGGTAAAAAACAAAAATCACAATTGGCGTATAGTGATTGGTTTGCGCAAAAGTTGCTGTGTTTACAAAGGATGAGAATTAATATATGGGGTTTTTATTTTTCTTATTTTTTACTAGTAATGGCGGTGATCTGCGATTTTTAGCGGGACTGTGACATTGCAGCGGACATGTCAGAGACTTCTGATACTTTTTTGGGACCAATGGCATTTATACAGGGATCAGTGCTATGAAAATGCACTGATTACTGTGTAAATGTCACTGGCAGGGAAGGGGTTAACACTAGGGGCAATCAAAGGGTTAAATGTGTTCCCTGGGATGTGTTACTAACTGTATGGGGGGTTGGGCTGAGTGGGGGAGGAGAGTGATCACTGCTCCCATATACAGGAAGCATGCGATCGCACTCCTCCCCTGTCAGAATGGAGATCCGTGTGTTTACATACACGGATCCCATGCTTTCACTGCAGGGGAGCGATCGCAGGTAGCCGGCGGACATCGAGTCCGCCCTACCCTCTCCCTGGCTCCCCGATACACAGTATACTCTGGCGGCGCGCGTTCACAATCTGCGATCTCGCAGCCGCCGTCAGGTGATGGTGGTTTTCGATACCGAGCCAAGTTGCCGCTGTTAAATGGTGGTGGGCGGTCTGCAACTGGTTAAGTAAGAATTGTTGCTTGGGGGGTGTCCAGGTGAAAGATGGGAAAGATGCTGCCAGGATAACCCCACTTCACCAGGAGGAACAGAATGTGATGTCCCCTTCTTTTCTAGTCAACTCACACATCTTTATCTTGAGAATGTCCCATAATCCTGGCAGAATTTGGCTATGTGTCTTTAGGCATTGCACCCCTAGAGAATCAACACTATTGACAGTCACCTTTAGGCCAATTTACATGTGCAGTAGAGTTACCACCTCTCTGAAAAGCAATCCACTAAACAAGCAATATGTCACCACCTGTTTTTACCGCCCATTGACTGAACGTTTAAACAAGGCCTTAGACTATTTTTTTCCTTTACCTGATCTTAGTAAATATGTTGTGAAAAAGAAATTCAATATTAAATACAGACAAGCAGAATATAAGTGAAACACTTACCCATGTAAGGCTTTGTCCCTGCCATGGATGAAGCTTTCTCTGATCCTTTTACAATTGTTGCAATATTAAAATCTGTAATGTGCACATGACCTGCAATGATAGAGAACACACATTTTTAGAAACCAGAAAAGTGAAAATCTAAGCAGTGCCTTTTGTTGGCTCACTGAATACATTTTGTAGTACAAGCTTTTGAGATGACTTAGTTCTCTACCAGGAATGATGTCATCACCATTCTGAGCAGTGCTGATTCTGTATTATTATGATAGAACATTGGGCAATCAGGCACAAGAGTAGAAAGACAAATTCAACAGATCCCTTTCTGCTGCCATTGCTCTGTTTTGTCATGGAGCTCATCACTGATCTGGGACATTGACTCTTAAACTGACTATAGATGGATCGAAATTTTGCCCGGTTCAACAGGGACTGTCTGAATTTTGAACCATGTGTGTTGAACAGAAGTCGATCTACCGCTCACGCTGATGGAAAAAAGCCACTTGATTGGCAGCTTCAGCCAATGGCTGCAGTTCTGATCTATGTATTCTCACAGCGGAGTCCTCTCCCTGCTGTCAGAATACAATGGTACAGCAGGGAGGATTCTACTATCCAGCTTGAATAGGTGGATGGTGGAATCAGTTCAGTTTTTTTTCCTTCAACCTGCTGGCTAAATGAAAAAACTGAACCATGTATGGCTAGCGTTTTCAAGGAGATGTAGATGTGCACTACATTGACTGCAACCAAGCACACACCTACAGTGCACGCTAAGGCTCGATTCACATCAATGCGTTTTGCCTTTGAGTGTTTATTCAGTGCTTTTTTTCTGTACTTTATGGTTTTTACCGCATTTTTGATGCGTTTTTACCAAGATTTTTTTGGGTGGAGTTTTATTGCTAGAATGATTTAAAAACGCAAATCGCAGTAAAAACACATCAAAAACACAGCACTTGTGTTTTTCTTGCACGCCCATTGAAGTTTATTACATGCAAAATGCTGCATTTTGCCGGAAAAAGTCCCTGAACCTTTCCAAAAACGCACCCATGTTAAAAAAATTCCCTGCATTTCTGCAAAATGCATAAAAAAACGCATTAGTGTGAATCAAACCTAACACATGTGAATGAATGCGCACTGCAGAACATGGACACGTTAGCTCTGTTTGTTGTGTTGCACTTTTAAAATTAAGCAGCCAGTAGGTTGAGGTGCGTTGACAGGTCATTCATTTTGGCTACCTTATGTCAAGTGCTTTAACACATGGAAGTGCAAGCATGCATTGTATTTCAATGTGAAGAAGCCCTTACGGTTATAATACTACTAGTACTGTACATACAGTGGAACTACAGACAAAATAAAAAAAATGACACACAGTGTATGATGCAGATGTCTTTAGCTCTGCTCCCCATGCACAGGAGAGGTCCCTCAGATGCATTTTGCCCCATAATGGGCTTAATCATTGAGTCTTAATCTCTGAATGGGGTCTGTGCCAAATGGCCGACCTCCTGTGTTCAGAATACAGCTGGCCAGCCACTCAGGACAGGAACCAAAAGCTCCAGGGGTATTGGCCAGGTATGGTATATACAAGCTGGATAGATGTAAGATTGTATAAAATCTATATATATATATATATATATATATATATATATATAGTCTATATATTGTGAGATTGGGGTGATTAAACTCAAGCAGCAGGTGCATTTACAATGAGTTGTGCCAGTCCAAACTGTTATTTTAGGACATGGCAGCCCACATTTATTGAATAAAGGAAAAGTTCACTTGTACATCAGTTACCCACGCGGGGGTTTCTTCCACATAACCTGCATGAACAAAATTACCAAGCCACCTGGCTCACATGTTGGCAGCACTGCTGCTCCTATTACCAGTCTTTTTTACTGTGTCATCCAGCTCTCTTGAAACACTTGGCTCTCTAGCCTTCAGTCGCAGCACCCTGCTGCATGGCCCACTTCTGGCCTAAGTATTGGGGTTCTCCTGACACCCCTGATAAGAGCCAACCTGACTCCTGGAACCAAGACCTGCTGTCTCCTGGCTTCTGGCTGGGCCCTCTGACCCCTTGATGAGACCTCTGTCTTGTGGCTTCTAGCTGGGGCCCCATGACCCTGGGTGAGACCTTCCGTCTCCCACACTGGGAGCGGTCTCCAAACTGGAAGCTGTCTGCAAGATGGAAGCTCTGAGCAATTCTCAGACCTGATTATATAATGACCCTGCATACCTGTGTAGTGAGCCAGGTTGCAGACGTCTAGCAAACCTGGACCCAGGATTGAATGTTCTGATTCAGAACTACAGAATCTGAAGAAAGCCAAAAACTCAGCTTTCTTCACTCAGAAATGCTAGTTCTGATCTTTGCATTAACCCGTAATGAGACTCCTGGATCACCTTTTCCATTATACTTATAGTGATAAAGCCTCCCTCTGTCACAATATATACAGTGGGTATAGAAAAGAATCACCCACCTTTAACCGCTTGCCAACCAACCACCGTATAACAACAGCAGCTGGTCGGCAGGCGCAGTTGTGGGAGGGAGCGCGCCGCCATGAGCGTGCCAGCGGATCGGGCAGACTCGATGTCCGCCGGTGACCAGCGATCACCTGTTACAGAGGCAGAACGGGGATCCGCCGATGTAAACACGGTGGATCCCCGTTCTGTCAGGGGACATGTGGCTATTTAAAACTCTGATCGCTGTATAAATATCATTGGTCCCAAAAAAGTGTCAAAGTGTCCGATCTGTCTGCCGCAATGTCGCAGTCCCGGTAAAAATTGCAGATCACCACCATTACTAGTAAAAAAAAAAAATAATAATAAAAATGCCATAAATCTATTCCCATAGTTTGTAGACGCAATAACTTTTGCACAACCCAATCAATATATGTCTATTGCAATTTTATTTACCAAAAATATGTAGAAGAATACATATCGGCTTAAACTGGGGAAGAAATTGTTATTTTTTTTTTAATTTCTATTGGATATTATAGCAAAAAGTAAAAAATATTGTTTTTTTTTTTCAAAATTGTCGCTCTTTTCTTTTGTTTATAGCGCAAAAAATAAAATTGCAGAGGTGACCAAATACCACCAAAAGAAAGCTCTATTTGTGGGAAAAAAAGGATTTCAATTTCGTTTGGGTACAATGTCACACGACCGCGCAATTGTTAGTTAAAGCGACGCAGTGTCGGATCGCAAAAAGAGCTCTGATCAGGAAGGGGGTAAATCCTTCCGGGGCTGAAGTGGTTAATTAAAATAATAACATTTTGTTGCTTTGCAGCCTGAAATGAAGATAGACACAGTTTTTGTTTCATCCAGCTGTATTTACTAGTGCTACTTATAACATCTAAGTGAAAGGTAACACCAACATGTCAGAAAAAATAAATTCAAAAATAGAATCACTGAGTTGGAAAAAGGATCACTCCCGTATGTCAGTATTTTGTTGGACCACCTTTTGCTTTAATTACAGCCTTTAGCCTGTTGGGATATGTCTCTACTAACTTTGCACATCTAGACTTTGCAATATTTGCCCACTTTTCTTTGCAGAACTGCTCAAGATTTGATGGTGACTGTTTGTGGACTGCAGTCTTCAAGTCATTCCATAGATGTTCAATGGGCTTTATGTCTGGGCTCTGACTAGGCCATGCAAGGACATTCACCTTTTTTCTCCTTCAACCACTGTGTGGTCATTTTTGTTGTGTGCTTTGGGTCATTGTCATGTTGGAAGGTAAACTTTATTCCCATTGACAACGGTATGGCAGAGGGCAGCAGATTTTCCTTAATACATTTTTATGGTATTTTTATGGCATTTCACCCCATCCATTTTTCTTCCATCCTGACAAGTGCTCCAGTCCTTGCTGCAGAGAACCACCCCCATACTACCTCCATGCTTTACTGTAGGAATTGTGTTCTTTGGATGGTAAGCTGTATTGGATTTCCACCAGACATATTGTTTGGTGTTGAGGCCAAAGAATTCAATTTTAGTCTCATCTGACCACCTTAAACACACCTTGAAGATTCTGAGGCCACACAGAAAAAGGTGTTATGGTCAGATCAGGGGTGGATGGATAGAGGTGGCTGCAGTCACCATGGCGACCGGGCCCCATGCTGCAGGGGGCCCATAAGGGCTCCCTGCATACCTAGATTAAGGAGGGGTGGATGGAGCTCTCCGTTCCTTAGCCGATCGGCGCTGTGGAGAGCGTGTCACAGTCACACTGTTTACTATAATGGAAGTGAAAGCAGTGTGTGCTGTGCTCTTTGTCTCCCCCTACAGTGCAGTACCCAGCAGGAAGAGAAGAAGGCAATGCCCTTTTTTAAAAGGCTTTCTACAATTCTACATGTATGTGTGTGTGTGTGTGTGTGTTTGCATGTATATGTGGGTGCATGTATGTGTGTGCATGTATATGTGTGTGTGTATATGTGTGTCTGTGTGTATATGTTTGTATATATGTGTCTGTGTGTATGTGTGTGTGCTTCTTTCTGCTGCCCCCCTGTGTGCTCTCCAGCCCCCCTGTACTTTTTCCTGGCCCGTGCTCTTTCATGGCCTCTCCCCCCTCCACAGATCTACAGGTCCCCCCTCCCCTCTCCTGTCGGCTGCTGTAGGGTATCTGTCAGGATGAAGCCTTTTCTGAATGGAGAGTCAGTGATCCATACTGATCACTGACTCTGTCTATTCATAACTGAAACATACTAAACTGTATTTACTATGTTTCAGTTTTTGAATGAAGGTTATTCCTGTCTATTTATTATGTACAGCTAAGGCTGCTGAGATGTAGATTGAAGGCTGTGCCCTCAATCTCCTTTCACCAAGTCCCCCAAATGGGGCTCCTAAAAAAATGTTTAAAATATTAAAAAATAATAATATTGTAAAAAAACAAACAAATAAATGGTAGAAACCAGTGGCAGAACTACCAGGGTCACGAACGTCACACTTTAGATCGGGCCCTGGCGTTCCGCCACTGGGCTCGGAGGGAAGGGGTCCGGCTGGGGTCGGGGGGGCCCTTCATGGTTTCTTGCACCGGGGCCCTGAAGGTTCTAGTTACGCCACTGGGTCAGATGACACTAACATTGAATCATTTGGCCTCAAGATCAAATGATATGTCTGGTGGAAATCCAATACAGTTCACCATCCAAATAACATCATTCCTACAGTACAGCATGGAGGTGGTTTTTCTGTAGCAGGACTGGAGCACTTGCATGGCTTGGTCAGAGCCCAGACTTAAACTCCAAATCTGTTGAATGACTTGAAGACTGCAGACCACAAATAGTCACCATCAAATTTAACAAAACTTGAGCAGTTTTGCAAAGATGTGAAAAGTTAGAAGAGAGACAAATTCCAACAGACTAAAGGCTGTAATTAAAGCAAAAGGTGGTCCATCAAAATACTGACATAAGGGGGTGATCCTTTTTCCAACTCATTGATTTTTTTATTTATTTTATTTTTTTCTTGCATGTTGGTGTTATATCTTTCACTTGGTTGGTATATGTTACACTAGTAAATACATCTGGATAAAACAAAAACTGTGTCTGTCCTCATTTCAGGTTGCAAGAAACAAAATGTGATTCTTTTCTAAACTCACTGTATATATGTAGCGGGAACTAACACATACATGGGCAGGAGGGTCAACCATTCCAGGACACAGAATAGTGACTGGGATACACAAAGGCCATCCTGCAAAACCACTCCCCATCCTCCATCTACCCATTAGACATTGCATGAATTTGTAAAATAAGAAAAACGGATGAGGGTCATTCATTACAGAATATCTCTAGCCACACATTTTTAAACTTTTTTGATAGCATGATTAAGTTGATAACTGGTTAACCAAAACGACACTAATGACATTTAAGCATGGTGATGACACACTGACTCTTTGGCTTTTCGTTTTTCTCTGAAGATTGGAACATAATGTGGTTTGTGTCTCTCTCTAGGTAAACCTTTATACATTCTGCTGTGCTTCACACCTCATTAGCGAGCACAGTAAATCAAGGAGATTCTACACACGACTGAGCAGCCAGAAATAGGGTCAGTGTGTGGAGACAGACTTTAGAAATAGTGAAATATTAAAATCCCCATCTCCACCAACAGAGCCGGAAAACCTTCGGAAATAATGCCTCAGGTCAGAGAGATTGCCCTCTCGTACATTAATGAGCCATTAGTATTTCTTTCAGATACTTAATGCTGGGAAATATTAGCAGCGCCGGCCAACAGGAGCACTGGCTCTGAATTACAGATTACAGAAATGTGCAGTCATTCATAATAAAATCCCTGACACAATGGATAGTAAAGGACTGATAATAGCGTTATCATTGGGCATTGGAACAGAGTTCAGGGTGAAAGCACTGCACCGGCAGATTCCATCACCAGGAATTAAAGCGATTCTCACTAATGTAATATAATATAATATCAGTATGAGGTTAACGCATTTTTTTTCTTCTCAAAATGCTTAGGAAATTATAGGGGGGGGGGGGCTACAAGGTTTCTGTAATCCAAAAACACAATGTAACCTTGAAATTATTTCTAGGTCCTAGAGACCCCCTGCTGAAAATGATATCTACCATTCCTGTTATGCTAGTGTGATCAGTAAAAAGTACAGGAAAAACAAAATAACAAAGAATTTCCATACCTAGAGACCTTAATATTGTGTGGAACACCATTATGCTCCAGATCAGTGGTCTCCAAACTGCGGCCGGGGGGCCGGACGCAGGCCCTCTGCTAGCTTTTATCCAACCCTTGGGGCACTATTACATTAATTGATACCAACAATGGGGCATAATTACCTTTATTGATACCAATGAAGTGGCACAATTCCTCCCAATGACACCAATGATGGGACACAATTCCTCCCAATGACACCAACAAGGAGGCCCAATGACACAAATAATGAGACACAATTCTTTCCAATGGCATCAATGATAGGGCACAATTTCTCCCAAAGGCATTAACAATGATGGGACACAATTCCTCCCAAGGACACCAATGATGGAGCACAAATTCCCCCAATGACACCAACAATGAGACCCAATGACATCAATGATGAGGCACAATTTCTTCCACTGACAGCAGCAATAGGGCCATTGGGACTTTTTCTACTTCCAATAGCCACAGTCCGACCCCCCTAACGTCAGAAGGACAGTCAACTAGCCCATGGCTTAGAAAGTTTGGTGATCACTGCTCTAGATAACAAAATTATTGTTAATACTAGTGATAAAAATTAATAAAATGATGGCTAGAAAAAGAAACAAGATGTGAAAACGTTAGTGTACCTTTACACTAGTGGCTAGTGGAAATGTGCCCCCTTACATAAGTGGTCCCTTGAAAGTGTCCCCTTACATTGCTAGTCACTGTAGAAGTGCCCCCTTACTTTCCTAGTCATTGTATAAGCGCCTCCTACTTTACTGGTCTTTGTAGAAGTCCCCCTTACTTTACTGGTCATTGCAGAAGTCCCCCTTACTTTACTGGTCATTGCAGAAGTCCCCCTTACTTTACTGGTCATTGCAGAAGTCCCCCTTACTTTACTAGTCATTGTAGAAGTTCCCCTTACTTTACTGGTCATTGTAAAAGTCCCCCTTACTTTCCTGGTCATTGCAAGTCTCCCTTACTTTCCTGGTCATTGCAAGTCTCCCTTACTTTCCTGGTCATTGCAAGTCTCGCTTACTTTACTGGTCATTGTAGAAGTGCCCCCTTACATTGTTGGTCATTGAAGAAATGCTCCCTTACATTGCTGGTCATTGGGGAAATGCTCCCTTACATTGCTGGTCATTGGAGAAATACTCCCTTACATTGCTGGCCATTGTAGAAATGCTCCCTTACATTGATGGTCATTGGAGAACTGCCCCCTTACATTAATAGTCATCGGAGGAGTGCCCCCTTACACTGAAGGTTTTTGATGATGTGCCCTCTTACATTGATGGTTATTGGAGAAGTGCTCCCTTAGGCCTCATTTACACTTGTGTTTGAGGGAGTGATAAACCCCCAGTTAAGTTGCATTTTTACTGCCCCTCAGCTGCTCCTCTTGTTGCTGCTGAGACAGTGGCTGGGGTGTACACATGCCAAGGCCACAATGCAGGAATTATACCTCATGTTGACCCATACGCCCACGTAAATGGGGCTGCGCTGTAACTGCCCCACAACTGCATACAACAAGCGTGATTGCGGCGTGGTTGTTTGGTAATTAGGGGGTTAAAAAGGCGTTAAGGAAGCAATACAATGCCAATACAACATACAAAACATGTGATATGTGCTATTGCCTAGTACATTTTCAAACAGACGTGACACAAAGGGGTTTATTTACTAAAGCTAGAGAGGACAAAATTAGTCACAATTCTGCAGAGAAACCAATCAACTTCTAACCTCAGTTTGTTTAATTAAGCTTTACAATAAAACTTGGAAGTTGATTGGTTTCTCTGCAGAATTGTGACTAATTTTGCCCTCTCTAGTAAATAAACCCCAAAGTTTCCTAAATGCTTGCGTAACACATATTCCTGGACTAGAATCATTAGGCAGAACCATTTCTCATGCGCCCTAAATTAAATGGCGATGTAGGTTGAAAATTATATGGGCAAATAAGTAGCCTGGATGTCCCATCTTGTCTTGACAGCTGTATACTGGCGTGGAACATCTGGGTTTCCCAGGTGTTCTTTCTAGCCCACAAAACTCTATAGAATCCATTCAGTGTTCTTTGCTTACACATGGATCTTTATCTTGGGATATGTGTGGGTTTAGTGCTTTTAACTAGACAATGTTGTCTAATTTTAATATTGATCACATCTGTTGTTATCACACCTTTTTGTACTGATGAATTTTCAATAAAGCCTACTTTAACACTATACCGCAGCTTTTTCCCACATCTCGACTAGCATTACAGAACCCCTATTGAGGGACTATAGCTCTCAATTTTCTTTTGTTAACGTTATTTGGTTCTACGTGGTGAAATCCACCCCATTTCGGGTGAGTCTGTGAGTGTTCACCCTGGATCATCAAGTTATCAAGGAGCAGCGGCCCTCCCATTTCCCCTCTCCCCTTTCTCATTAGGATGAAAATTATGAAAATAGAAACCTGTGTATCAAATGGGTTTGCGGCAACCATGACTATGCTAATGTGAGCGGCAGCACACATGGACAGATGCCATAAATATAGGGGGTGGCTTCATCTTCATTTCCAATGGGGTTCATGCCTGACCAGAGAAGTGAGATATGATATAATATTTATAACACTGTGATAAGAAGAGTACAATTTTAACCAGTAGAGATCCACGCTATAGCCAAAAGACGCCTACAGCGTGGATCTCAATTGCCGAGGGGACGTCTATGGACGTCCACCCCTTTGCACGCTCCCAGCGCGCACTCACAGGTGGCGGTGGCGCACGCGGCCGCCGCACGCTGCGTGGGCATGCCCGCGGACTCGATGTCCGCTCGTGACCCGCGATCGCCTGTCAGAGCGGCAGAACGGGGAACCGCCGATGTAAACACGGCGGTTCTCTGTTCTGTGAGAGGGGACATAGCAGATCTACTGAACACATACAGGGAACACAGTTAACCCCTTCACTGACCCCGTTATTAAACCCTTTCCCTGCCAATAACATTTATACAGTAATCAGTGGACATTTAAATTTCTGATCGCTGTATAAATGTCATTGGTCCGAAAAAAGTGTAAAAAATGTCCAACATGTCTGCCCCAATATCAAAGTCCCGATAAAAATCACAGATCGCCTCCATTACTAGTAAAAAAAATAAAAATGCCATAAATCATTTCCCATAGTTTGTAGACGCTATAACTTTTGCGCAAACCAATCAATATACGCCGATTGCAATTTTTTTTTTACCAAAAATATGTAGGAGAATATATATCGGCCAAACCCAATGAATAATTTTTTTTTTTAATTTTTTTTTCAGATTTGTATTATAGCAAAAAGTAAAAAATATTGTTCTTTTTTCAAAATTCAATGGTATACCTCTAGGGACCATCTACTCATAACAAAGGGTAAATGGTGTCTCGTCCATAATAGGTCAAGTGAATAAAAATCAGGGTAGATATCCCCAATCAATACCCATTAGTGGAAAAGATTTTAAGTTGGACTGTCACGACACCAAGTATACATGGATAACAAAATAAATTTAAAAGATTTAGAAATTTTATTCAAAAATACATGGATAAAAACATACGATAATGGTTACAAACATAGCATTCCTGACATTATTGCACATCGAGACCTCTACCCACAGTAGACTGGGCAAGAGGGGAGCAATCAATTGGTGTCAAAAAATAGATATTGAAAACGTCCTCTACATGTTTCGCGACATAGCGCTTCTTCAGGAGGGATATCTATAAGGATCAATATTGTACAGTTATACAATTATGTAATTAGTTACATTAACAATGTGGGTAAAAGCCAAAATATTTGAACAATAAACAGGGGGGTTTATGGCAGTAGTGGCTGGACTTACCCAAGCACCAGACCGGGCCACAGGGAGCCCCAAGCGCGCCAATGATGCTCCTGGTCGGCAAGAATGGGGTAGGTCAATGTAGATTCGTGTGGTTAAGATGAGCTGTCTAGGTATAAATGGTACTTTTAA
>BLSH010226001.1:1071702-1091629 GCA_018402905.1 Glandirana rugosa
TTATATATATATATATATATATATATATATATATATATATATATATATATATATTAACCAGGTGAAGGTGAACAGCACATAGAATTCTTCCTGGTGCATGCAATCAAGCCCTACCCAAGGGCCATATATAAAGCAAAAAGTCAGGATTGCTGCACATGAAGTTTTAATGAAAAATAGATAAATATATACATATATATATAATATTTTGGGCACTAAAATGGCTCTAAAAAAGTCCTGGAAAGTGCTAGAGGGCTGCAAAAGGAAGCAAAATGGGGGTAAGAGTAGGACAAGTGCCCTGCAAACAAATGTGGATAGGGAAATAACTTAAAATCACATTAAAAAAAAAGAAAATGGAGGAGGAGGTGGATGTGGAGTAGGAGGTTGAGGAGGCCTCAAAAAAAGAATAAGTTCACTTAAGTATACCAATGGCTGTGTGAGGCCGGTATAAATGTCTATTCTGCACAAGGTACAGACAAGTCTTGTGGGATCCATGCCTGGTTCATTTTAATAAACGTTAGCTTGTCCACGTTGGCTGTGGACAGGCAGCTGCGCTTGTCTGTGATAACGCCCCCTGTCGTGCTAAACACACATTCAGACAATACACTGGCTGCAAGGCAGGCCAGCACCTCCAAGGCATAAAGGGCAAGCTCAGGCCATGTGCCCAATTTGGAGACCCAGAAGTTAAATGGAGCAGACCCATCAGTCAGTACGTGTAGGCGTGTGCACACATACTGTTCCACCATGTTGCTGAAATGCTGCCTCCTGCTAAGACGTTGCCTATCAGCTGGTGGTGCTGTTTGTTGTGGCGTGCTGCTGACAAAGCTTTTCCACATTTCGGCCATGCTAACCCTGCCTTCTGAGGTGCTGGTGGTGCCACAGCTGCGTTGGCGACCTCTTCCTCCTCCTCTGCCTTTGCTTCCACTGAGCCCCCGGTGTCATTTGGGAATGCCCTCAGCAGCGCGTCTACCAGCGTGTGCTAGTAGTCGTGCATCTTCCGATCACGCTCCAGTGAGGGAATTAAGGGCTGCACGTTGTCCTTGTAAAGGGGATCCTGCAGGGTGGCCACCCAGTAATCAGCACAAGTTACAATGTGGGCAACTCGGCTGTCATTGCGGAGGCACTGCAGCATGTAGTCGCTCATGTGTGCCAGGCTTCCCAGAGGCAAAGACAAGCTGTCCTCTGTGGGAGGTGTATCATCTGTGTCCTCTGTATCCCCCCAGCCATGCTCCAGTGATGCCCACGAGCTGCGTTGGGTGCCACCCTGCTATGAACACGGTTCCTCCTCCTCATCCTCATCATCATCCTCCTCATCCTCCAGAACTGTGCCCTGACTTGAAAAATTTTTCCTTGGCCTATGCTGGTGTAGGAACCCACCCTCCGAGCCACTTGTGAATGACTGGCCTGATAACAGTGGAAATGACCCCTCTTCCTTCTCCTCTTCCTCCTGTGCCACATCCTCTTCCATCATCGCCCGAAGTGTTTTTTCAAGGAGACATAGATCTGGGATAGTAACGCTGAGAACAGCGCCATCGGCACTGGCCATGTTGGTGGAGTACTCGAAACACCGCAATATGGTACACAGGTCTCGTGTGGAGGCCCACTCGTTGGTGGTGAAGTGGTGCTGTTCCGCAGAGTGCCTGACCCGTGCGTGCTGCAGCTGAAACTCCACTATTCTCACAAACTGTTCCCACAAAGTTGGGAGCATGAAATTGTATAAAAAGTCTTGGTATGCTGACGCCTTAAGAGTTCCCTTCACTGGCCAAGCCCAACCCTTGAAAAACAACCCCACACCATAACCCCCCTCCAACAAATGATTTGGACCAGTGCACAAAGCAAAGTCCATAAAGACATGAATGAGAGAGTTTGGGGTGGAGGAACTTGACTGGCCTGCACAGAGTCTTGACCTCAAAGTGATAGAACACCTTTGGGATGAATTAGAGTGGAGACTGCGAGCCAGGCCTTCTCATCCACATCAGTGCCTGACCTCACAAATGTGATTCTGGAAGAATGGTCAAAAATTTCCATAGACACAAATCTTTGGACAGCCTTACCAGAAGGGTTGAAGCTGTTATAGCTGCAAAGGGTGAGCCAACTTAATTTAGAATCCTACGGACTAAGACTGGGATGCCATTAAAGTTCATGTGCATGTAAAGGCAGGCATTCCAAATTTTTAGACAAGATAGTGTATATATTTTTTTTTTTTTATCTGTGCTGCTATAAGATGCCTTATAACTAATAGCTAAACAAGTTTTGTTAATTCAGTTCTCCAATCCTACACAGAACACATTTTGGATTTCGGGACAGAAAGTGATATGTATTGTGACAGAATGTAACCTTAAGAAATTTTTCCAGTCGTATCCTATTGTTGCAGCTTTATTTCTGGCTGAACATGCACTTGAAGTAAATGTCAAGGTAAGTCACAATTTCATTCCTGTGCTCACACATATGTATAATTAATGAGGTTGTGCTACTTGGCTCTCCTGTACATAGGTGAGAAGAGAGAAAGTACTGGAATGTGTAAAGCGGGTCCCAGGCTGGAGCTGGAAATCTCAGCAGGGGGCCTCTGGCTATGTCAATAACCCTGGTATATTTAACACTGTGAACTGACTGTACTCATTTGCCCCACAGACTGTGGCTTTAGCTGGCACCAAGGGCAAAGGTTTTAAACTAATCAGCATTTAGAAGCAGAGAAAATTCAGGGCAAGAAAATGTCTTGTCACCCATGAAAACCTGTCAGAATCTTTGTTAAATTGTTATACCGGGCTGGAGAAGTGACAGCGAGAATCTTTACTTGCTGTTCTAATGTGTACTGATGCTTTCCTTGCAAGTTAAAGCAAGCTTCAGATCAATGAATGAATAATGGTTGACGGTTACGATTGTGTGCAATAGCTAGTTGGTGTCTGGAAGCCACAGAACCAGGATAAATATGGTTTTCCCATGCTGTACCTTTGTACATAAAATAGACATACAATAGACATAAAACAGTACAGATTAGGGATGAACGTTGGTTTCCCAAGTTGTTCAAAGTTTGGGAAAATTAATTCTCTTTCTAGCCTTTGAACTGTGCTCGAGTGCTTAGAAGGGAAAATAATGGGAGGGATAGTTACTCCTATACAGTATATTTCTATACAGTGCTATATAGTGATGCATTGTGCTACATTACAGTGAATTTCAGTGTGGTGGGCTACGTAGTGTATACCCCCTTGTATTCACTGTGCTGCATTACTGTGAACCGAATTGTGGTAGGATACATATTATTGTGTTCCACCCTTTGTGTTCACAATGCATAGATCCAATAGTCCTTTTTAGGACTACTTTTTTAACGTTTTTGGGATTCTATTTAATTTATTTAATGTTTTCTTGTTCCTTTTTTTACTTTCAGGTAAGTTTAAACAACAAACAAACACAGAAATGTAGGATTGGGGCATGGGCGTCCGCAGAACTTTTTTCAGGGGGGGGCATCATTTTAAAGTCACCCATGCTCCACACTTTTTTGACAATGTTTTAATGTTTACAGGGGAGGGGCTTAGCCGCGAATGCAATGAAAAATGGCATCACGTTTGCATGTATTTTGCAATGTGTCCTGTTGCATGTTTGCATGAATTCAGATGTGATTTCCTTTTTTCACCTTTTATTTATAATTTTTTCCAATGACCTGTGATCAAGAGCATTGCGTTTACATGCATATATGTGTGTTGCTTTGCATAAAAAAAATGAAGCCTGCCGCATTCCTGGTGTAAAGACTTACCACACCGACCATACACCAGCCAATTATAATCTGAACAACCACCAGACTCTATAACAACAATCGATCAGTCACACCAACCCTCTCCAGACTCTATATCCTACCCCCCTGTCTGTTCTGTTTCTTGTGTGTGCAGAGGGAAGTGTTTGGATTGGGATGGAAGTTGTAGGATGAGTCACAAGAACACACAGAATGAGGCAGACCCCCCATGTCCGAGGACACTTACTTGTGTTGGGCTCCAGAGAGGGGACACGGCAGGGGACAGCTCCAGACATCAGGCCCACTACAGGCTCCTGGGGGAGGAGCTGAGTACAGGGGGCAAAGCCTTTCCATCTTGTCTATAGCGCTGCATGTGGCCTCCTGTGGAACTTACTTGATGTCTGGACATGGCGGGGACACACTACGGGCTCCCGGGGAGGAACCGATTGCAGAGGGGTGGAGACTTGTCCATAGTGCTGCATGTGGCTCCTCTTGTCTCTTAGCCCCTCCGTTGTGGCCAATGGGTAGAGAAAACGTGCAGACAGGAAGCTGGTGCAAGCAGCTCTCTCTTCTCCTGCACTTCTGACAGGAGAAAGGGGGGAGAGCGGGGGAAACACTGACAACCTGCAGCTCACCTCTCCCCTGTGTCCCTGCACCACTGGACCGAGCAGGGAAAAAGCAGACACCTTGCTGATCCCTGATTCCAGGGGGGGGGGGGCACTTGCCTCCCCTTGCCCCTACCTGTGGATGCCCATGGATTGGGGTTTAGCGTTTTACAGTTTTTGAGGTAGGTATATTTTATTTTAATATAATATCTCTTTTTTTTTTAATCTTGAGGTCAGCATTGTGATTCCTGACACGAGTAAAGCTGCCATTGTTTGCAGCATATGACCTCATACTAAAGTTTCATTCAACAAATCTGCGTTCCTCTTTTTGCCATAGCTGCTAATAAAGTTAGGCAATCCCCTGTATTCATCTTGTCTGGGAGGCCCCATAGGTGAAGCAAGGTTTCTTGCTGGAAAAATGCAGTGGCTGGGCTGCAACTTTGAGAAACAAAGCATATCTGCCCTTTCCTTCTGGCTGTGGGCATGTAAACAAGTGCTTACAAGAGCTGACTTTGTTATACAGGCTCCCTGGGATGGGAAGGGGTATAACTTTCTCTTCATTTTCCTAGGCATTTTCTAGGCTTTGCCCTCCTCACTGTGCTGTAAATAAACAGAGGTATAGCTCTGCCCAGGAAAGTCTGAAGACCTGCATGGGAAGAATGGAGAGGTCAAGCCAGAACATGTGATCATCAGCAAGATCTGGAACACACTGACAAGAACTGCTTAACCAGAACTTATGGAATTCCACCTTGGAAGGGCTTGCATCATGTAGCCCGGAGTTGATTAGATAGCTAGGAAGAAATCAAGATTTGATTGTTGGTGTCAGTAAAGGTTTCACCGGCTGGTGGCACTGTGGCTCCCAGATCTATGGGCTGCAGTTCCGGTGTCAACCTGCGAGTGTCCCTCAGCAGTCGGAGGCTGACAGTCATGAAAGATTTCACCTGCCGGTGTCCACCAGCAAGTGTCTCTCGGCAGTCAGGAGCTGACATCATCCCCTGCAATCAGGCATCACCTAGTGCTGATTGCAGGAAGCATATTTAAACCTGGGAAATGCTGTAATACTTTGCCTTGGTATTTTCTCCTTGTGCCCCTGATCTGTATTCCTGTAGCCTGCATCCCGTCTCCTGTTCCTGGACTCGGACCCTGGTCCTGTAGCCTGATGCCTTCCTACCTGCTCTGTCCCTCTCCTGGTTCCCTGTCCTGTCTTGTTCCCAGCTCCCCCCTGTTTGATCTCCCCTGTATGACCCTGGCTTGGTATGATTACGATTTAGTTATTCCTTGCTCTGTACCGATTTGATTTAGTCTGTCATTTATTATGTGTTTACTGCTGGTTTATTCACTGATTGTATTTCACTATTTACTATATTGGAGGTGCGTTTTCTTTGGTATTCATTTATCTTCTAATAAATCATATTATTTACATTGTACCTGCGTTTGGTACACTCTGTTGCAGTCCACACATTTCTGGTCACACCGGTCCCTGACATAATACCATGGCCAGTCCTGACCAGAAGTGGCTACACAGGAAAGCCATCTTGGTTTTGCCGTTTTTGGTAAAATGTACCGGAGGAGGTTATTTATTTTCTCTGCTGGTGACAGAGCATAATGAATACTGCTACCATACATTGAAGGAGTGGAACAGTGAACAGCTATTAGAATGTATCTGTCTTGCTCATACCCAAGTTGATCAGGGCAGTATGTCGTTTAGAGTTCAGCCTTTGATTCAGGTTTGTGTGGAGTTAGCTTTGTCCAGTGATGATTTTTCTCCCCTCTTCAGTATGCTTCAGGTAGAATCTCTGTTGTTGGAGGATGACTTAGCTTACTTCTTTGAGCACTATTCAGCATGTTTCCAACAGGTGTTAGTGGAGTGTATTTACCCAGTGCAGTCTCTTGTCAGACAGGCCGCATGTAAACCGAATTTTGTTCAACCTTTACTACAGGCATGGTCAGATATGACCAACACCTACAGCAACCACAGTCACAGCCCAATATACCCTACTACCAACCAAGTATCAGTACCCCATTTCCACCTGTGCACCTACCCTGCCTTTAACCCTATCCCTTTAATCTACCTCTTCTCCGCAGCCTGCAACATTCCCACAAAGATCCCCCTTAGCAACTGCTCCTTCTTTCTTACTATACTCCAGCTATTCTCTTCCATCAGCTGCACCCCCTATTTACAGCCCTGCAGTCACCTACAGAACTTCAGTGGCTAAACCTAAGAAGAAACTGAAGTTTTTCCGAACCCATACAATCCTGCCACTATCCAATCCTGCCTCCACACCAACCGATCTGCTCCAGTCTGCCTCCACACCATCCAATCTGCTCCAGTCTGCCTCCACACCAGCCAATATGCCCCAGTCTACTTCCAGGATTGCCAATAGGGTTTGGCCTGCTTCTGACAGAACATGCTGCCCAGCCTGCTGATCCTGTGCCCTCTGCTCAACCTGCTGATCCTGTGCCCGCTGTCCAGCCTGCTGATCCTGTGCCCACTGTCCAGCCCACTGATCCTTTGCTCGCTGTCCAGTCTGCTGATCTTGTGCCTGCTGTCAAGCCTGTTGATCCTGTGCCCATCCTGCTGATCCTGTGTCTGCTGTTCAGTCTGATGTTTTGTACCCGCTGTCCAGCCTGATGTTCTGGTGCCTACTGTCCAGCCTGATGTTAGGTGCCCACTATCCAGCCTGATGTTTTCGGTGCCCGCTGTCCAGCCTGATGCTCCAGTGCCTGCTGTCCAGCCTGATGCTCTGGTGCCCACTGTCCAGCCTGATGATACAGTGCCTGTTGATCTGGTGACTACTGACCTGGTGCCCGTTGACCAAACTGCTGGCCCGGTGCCCGTTGCCCAGCCTTATGTGCCTCTGCCTGCTACCCAGCCTGATGTGCCTCTGCCAGCTGCCCAGCCTAATGTGCCTCTGCCCACTGCCCAACTTGATGTGCCTCTACCCGCTGCCCAGTCTGCTGTGCCTCTGCCCACTGCCCAGCTTGATATGCCTCTGCCCACTGCCCAGCTTGATGTGCCTCTGCCCAGCTTGAAGTGCCTCTGCCTGCTGCCCAGCTTCATGTGCCTCTGCCCGCTGGCCAGCCTGATGTTCCTCTGCCTGGTACCCAGTCTGATAATCCAGTGCCTGTTGATCCGATGCCTGCTTTCCAGTCTGCCTCTGATGATCCTTTGACCAAAGATCAGCTTAATGTTATTGACTCTATGCTTATTGTCAGATTGTCCTGCGGAGGGTAGGATTCCATCTGCCAATGGGTCTCCCACGTCTGAGGTTTTGTATACTTGGTATGGATTACCTGTTCAGCCTAAGGTTCTTTTCTCGATTGGGTCCCTCCTACACTACATTGCTCCGATGGCGCCAAGGCCTGGTGGTCCGGACATACCCTTTACAATTGGTAGCCACGTTTACCTTCACAACCTTGGTATTGGTGGGCTCCAGGGGATTGGTAGAGCACCATTTGTGCCTTGCCACAACCCAGATGCGGTTGCCACAACTCCAGGTGCATTAGGGGACCCGTTTTGGGTAACCAGTGCCTTGGGGAAACCTAGATGGCCGTTGAAGTGTGGAACAAGTCCTGGAAATCAGGCAAGCTACATGGTTGTAACCAGACATTCCGGTGTCAGAGTTTTGGTGTGGTCACATGACCCCAGGGTTAAGTTTGTGAATGACCCATGGTATAGAAATAAACTGTATAGGAGTAACTATCTCTCCCATTATTTTCCCTTCTAAGCACCCGAGCACAGTTCAAAGGCCAGAAAGAGAATTATTGTTAGTGTATAATAGCAAATAGGCTCATTAATTCATCCTTTTCTCAAACTTTGAAAGACTTGGGAAACCAATGTTCATCCCTAATCTGTACTGTTCTATGTCTATTACTTTGTACAGCAATGTTGGGATGCCTACTGTTTTGAGGCATCAAAAGTCCTATACCTCTAAGAATCTGACTGACAGAATACCTAGCCAGTTGCTTAGCCCCAGCGATGGGGTACCTAGCCAGTTACCAGACTCAGGCGGTGGAACACCTGGCTTCTTTTTGGATCCTGGCAGCAAGGCTTTTTATTTGAATCTCGGCACTACTGGGGCTTATGAGACATTTTCTTTCTGTACTCTTTCCGCTATGGCTGGATGGAGCGTCCAGAGGTAGCTTCTTGGAGGGGGGGGGGTTGGGAACTGTCAGGAAAGGTTTCACCTGCTGGTAGCACCGTGGCTCCCAGATCTAGAGGCTGCAGTTCAGGTGTCCACCAGCGGGTGTCCCTCAGCAGTCAGAGGCTGGTGGTCATGAAAGATTTCACCTGCTGGTGGCACTGTGCTCCCAGATCTTTAGGCTGCAGTTCCGGTGTCCACTAGCGGATGTCTCTCGGGCAGTCAGGAGCTAAGATCATCCCCTGCAATCAGGCATAACCTGATGCTGATTGCAGGAAGCATATTTAAACCTGGGAATGCTGTGATACCTTGCCTTTGTATTTTCTCCTTGTGCCCCTGATCTGTGTTCCTGAATCCTGCATCCTGTCTTCGGTTCCTGGACTCTGACCCTGATCCTATAGCCTGATCCCTTCTTACCTGCTCAGTGCATCTCCTGGTTCCCTTTCCCTGTCCTGTCTTGTTCCCAGCTCCCCCCTGCTTGATCTCCCGTGCATGACCCTGGCTTGGTACAATTACGATTTGGTTATTCCTTACTCTGTACCGATTTAATTTAGTTTGCCATTTTATTGTGTGTTCACTGTTGGTTTATTCACTGGTTGTATTTCACTATTTATTATATTGGAGGTGCGTTTTCTTTGTTATTCATTTAACGTCTAATAAATCATATTATTTACATTTTACTGCGTTTGGTACACTCTGTTGTAGTCCACACATTTCTGGTCACACCGTTCCCTGACAGGTGGACTGTATTCTTGAAAAGTTCCAATAAAGTTTTTTTTACCTGTTTAAGCCAGGTCTGAAGTTACTCAAAAGGGGGGAAAGGTACATGGTGTTTTGGAAGAACAGGGCCTGTAAAGCACACATGAGGTGAAACATGATAATGGAAGGCTATCACGGAAGGTTACCTAAGCTGAGGAGTTGGTGGGAAGTTTATTGTCGCTATGGGTAACCATGGATGGGTGGGAATGTGATAGCAGCCAGACAGTGGAAAGCAGCATTCACCAAAATGGCTTTATCGCAAGGAGACTTGGCAGACCATACGTTCCTGCCAGAGACTATAGAGGAGGTAAGTGATAGAGAGGCACAACAGCAGGAAAGCAGGATTGCATCCAGAGGCAGCTTGCAGAGGAGTGGAGTGAGTAGACATCCTATTCCATCAGATGAAACTGCCCCACGGTGTGCTTCACAGACAGATTCGCTAGACAGCTTCTCTAATGCGTGATCTGAAAATTTGGTATAGCCCAATGTAGACTGTTAAACTAAATATAAAGGCAATTTTTCTTCTTCCAGATGATGCATCCAAAACATAATAAACACATAAGTCTAAAAAGAACAGTAGCTTTTTTCCAGCCTCATAAATAATGTACAGTATTACATTTTAGGACACCGGGAAAAGCTCCTTCTTACCCAGTATAGCTGTATAAAAACAGTGCAGCGAGCAGAAGAGGGACCTGTTTAGAGATGCGCTATTATAATACAGTCAGAGCACTTCAGAAAATACCTTTCTGCTGCATCATGTATGAATTTTGAGGGAAAATAAATCTTGCCGTTGGGACTATAAGAAATCTAAAAATATTTTTATATTCTTACTCATTTCGCACAGCTGTGTTATTACTTATAAGGGGGCACTAAATGTAAAGTTAACATTAAGGGGCTACTAAAAATAAAATTAATTTGAGGAATACGGGTATGAATATAAACTCAAAACAGCAAAACAGAAGATGGACCTCTGAGCAGTGACTTGTGTACATGGCAATGTGATGTATGTGTAGGTGGCCACAGACAAGCAGACATTAGATTTTAATATTCTTCATCAGCAGGTAATACAGTGTAAGCGCAAAGAGGAGCACTGTGGAACATTAATGCATGGATTACATTGTAGACAGGACAAATATATTTCAGAAAATTAATTCTACTTACCATGTTCATCCAACAAGATATTATCTGGTTTAATATCCCTGTGAAAAAAAAAATAGAACATAAGTATTGTGTGTACTATAAAAATCAGTTTTACAGTCATTATATGATGTCTATCATTCAATCCGAACAGTACCAGGTATATAGGCTGGGTGCCTTTAGTCATAAACACTGCATAATATAAGGAAACATGGGGTTTTTGGAGAAATGTGGCAGATGCCATTTCTTACCTTCAGAAAATGCTAGTTGTTTGACATTCAGGCAGATTGTGCTAAATGCAGGACCATGCTGTGCCTGTCATGCAAGCAGGTGTAGTGGCTGGCAGTTGCTGTATACAGTGATGCTGCACCTGCACTTTCAACAGGCTTCGGGTCACTAAAAACGATGAGCAAGAAGTTCACTGAGATACTGATTTGCCATAGGCATGCATAGGGGGAGTGCCAGGTGCCTGGGCATCCCCTAATCACTATGTGCGGGGCCGACTCCCCTACTGTCTGTGATTCTGTGTTGAGCCCCCCCCCTTCAACTGCTGGCTTCCCTCCTCCCCTATCCCTCCCCCTCAGCTGCTGTGGGGGATATTTCAGGATGGAGAGCAGGGGAAGGGGCTAGTCAATATGTAATTCACATAGAGCACTTCCCATTCATTCATTGTCCCGTGCAGCTGAGGCTGCAGAGAAAGGCACGTGTGTTTGAACTTTGGGGTGCACACCCTAATGCAATAGGCTGCGCACACCTACGTATGTGAGTTGCACTGAAGATGGAGCGCCCAGTATGGATACTCCAGTATCATTCCTGCTTCCCATTCTGCCTCCATGAATGTCATCTAAGGTACCCATCCCAATTGGCCTCAAGTGCAACATGGCCCTGACTGCATGGCTTCAATACATTATGATTCAATCACCTTGAACAAGCATTCAGCGAGTGAAGTAAAGATGAACTTGTTATCCACATTCTTGTCCCAGCGCAGTGACCCAGAAAGTGTTGCAGTTGTTAGATCAGCATGATAGCCAGGAGGCTAGCATTTTCAGAAGCAGAATGGTCAAGGCAGCCCCCATATCTATCCTTTAAGGTAGAAGCTAAACTGACTACCTAGCAAATTCTCACTGCCATTTCCAGCTCTAAAGGTTCTATTCACTGAAGTAGTAGATCATGGTTACCTAGAAAAGTGAATAAAGAGAAGCTTTATAACCCAGGCAAGACTGTATTCATAGATACTACTGTATGGTGCCTTGGTCTTTGCCTTATTACTGGGTTGACCCAAAGCATTTCAACAATTATTTTTCTCAGGGGTCAGGGTATGCAGCTCTAGAATAAATTAAAACAGTTGGCAAAACCAGTATATGATATATTACCATAGCTTTTGAATGAAATGTTCCTTAATTTTACCGTACATATCATTTATACATACACAATTACATCAGTCACTCTTTAAAAATTCAAATGCCTTATCTCTAGCCCATCAAGGTGCATGACACCACCCAGTGGCGGCTGGTGAAATTTTTGGATGGGGGGACGCCAGACCCCGCCCCTCTTTTCTGAACCCTCCCACTTCTAATAAGCTCCACCCCTTATAGACCGGCTGCCGCTGAATCTCCCCATTGGAGTATGGGTGGCATCTTAGAAGCTTGTGGGTGCTTCAAGTAGCTATTATCCACCCAGTACTGTATTATCAGCTCCTAGTGGACATAGCCTTTATAGAGAACTAAGAAAATAAATGCTCTCAGGGCAGAGGTGAGAATAGGATCTACTTCTAACAGAAAGATGCCTATTTTCACCATTTTATTTTACATTGTACTGAAATTTTAGAATTTTAGACCTAGAAAGGGCTAATGTGCTACACTTTCCAACTTTTATTCTTCCATTGGCACTAGCTCTCATGTATCCTTGGTGGCAGGACTGAACAAAGGGGAGAAAAGGAGAGGAGATGCTGGCAGTGTGTGGCTCTCGGCACTCCCCAACCACCAGAGGGTGCTGAAGAGCACAAGCTGCGGCTTCTTGTGGGGCCCTGGCTCCTCTCTGCAGCATGATGGCAGGTGTATTTTGTGTGCTGCTATACTGTGTCCTGTGCAACCTGTGTTTATGCCGCATGTGTTGTGTATGTCTGTGTACAAACATGGTCACAACACCATTATCATTTCATGTGATCTCATATTACTTTGTATGCAACCGTATATTTAGAGTAATGTATACTGAAATAAGGTCTATATAGTTGCCTAAGAAAGTTAATTTCTTTAATGGCCAATCAGAAGAAAATATAGTGGAAATTAAAATCTTTGAATATGTGCTGTACTAAGAGTCCATTCTACAGGGAACAATGAGGGTCATATTATTAGATCAGTAACAATTATAGAAACCTTGAGCAAATATCTTGAAATTTATGAGCACAACTATTTAAAACACCCGTATAAAATGGCTCAATAGAAAGTATTCAACAGTAATTTATATATAATCTGCTTTTCATGACCATTCGCCAATAAACTTTACATATCATGGAACCATTGCAGCCACTAGAAACAGTCCTACAATAAAATATATATTCCCCATATATATAATATATATATATATATATATATATATATATATATTCCCACATATACATCCCATGAGGTGCAGTTCATGTAATGTTTGCATTTTAAATCAACTACTCTGCATGACAGTTTTCTATTTTTTATCGCCCCAGACATTCCCACCAAGTCTGATTTCTACTTTAGTTTACCGTCTACAAGAAAACAATAGTAGGAGGTGACATCATCATGGCATCCATCTCGGAGTCCCTAACCCACCTGTCCAGTGCAGTCTGCAGGGATGTCCTGTCTCTGGCTGGCTCTGGCTCACACTGACTGGCCTCTGCCTCACTGCTATCCATCTGGTCTGGAACTGGCAGTGATGGCTGGCTGGGCCTGGCTCTCTGGCAGTGGAGTGGCAGTGGACTGTCCTCCTCCTCCTCTCACCGTGGATGGTCTGCGGAAGTCCTGGCGGAGTGCTGCGCCAGCACGTCCGCCATAGTCCTGCCCCTGCCCACAGCAGCCAATGACAGAGAGTCATTGGCTCAGGGCAGCCAATCAGACTATGTGTGTGTGCCTGTTCAGTGCACACACAGTCTTTTATGACTGACCAATCGGATCACTACTTGCTGTCAGCTGACAGCAAGGAGCCAAGAAAAAAGAGAAAAAAAGAGAAGTCAATATACCAGCGCCTCCTGTAGGGGGGCCGGGCTGACTTTTTTTTATCCCCTTATAGACCAGCCGCCACTGAGACCACCAAAGACCTCTACATGAGTACACAAGGATCACACAGACCAGACCGGGCCACTGTAAGTATTAATCAATATACAGTATATCAATATCAACTATAAGTAGAGCTGCACGATTATTCTTAATAAAATTGTGATCTCAATTCACCCCCCCCCCCGCGATCTCCATCACACATTACCGTGCTTTTCAGTGCAGTTAATGGAGTCTGACCTTCAGCGTCAATTGACTGTAATGCAATTCGCCTGAAGTCTCCCCAGGAACCTTTTTCTAAGTCGGAGTGACTTATCTGGGCAGGCTGCCAAGTCTGGGAAGACTGTCAAGTCTGAGATCATTGCTGATAAAAGAAGCAAAGATATACAATGTTTCTAGTTATCAAAGAAATTTACTCCTGTGTATAGAAGAGTTTGGTTTAACCATTTAACGACTAAATCTTTTCTAACATTTGTTGCTTACAAGTAAAAATCCAGTATTTTCGGCTAGAAAATTACTTCGAACCCCCAAACATTATATATATATATATATATATATATTTTTTTTTTTAGCAGAGACCCTAGAGAATAAAATGGCGATTGTTGCAATATTTTATGTCACACTGTGTTTGCGCAGTGGTCTTTCAAACGTAATTTTTTGGGAAAAATGACACTTTCAAAAAAAAAAAACTAAACAGTGCTGTTAGCCCAATTTTCTTGTATATTTAAGATGTTACACCGCAAGAATCATGAGAGAATCGTGATCTTTATTCTAAGCAAAAAAATCATTATTCTCATTTTGGCCAGAATCGTGCAGCTCTAAATATAAGTATAAATCAGTATTATTCCTTTCAATGCATCTAATGTGTAAATATGGATACAAAGTTGTCTTAAACAAATCAAGGGGCCATATACGGTTAAAGCTTATGGCCCGTACACAGGATCCGAAAATCGGACAGCAGATCGTCCGTCTTTTTTGCATGCTAATCTCAGATCGAATTGGAAGAGTTTACTAAAGTCACTAAAATTCTCGTACGACAGAATAAAAAATCTGAAGTGATGTCATGTGTTTTAGTGTATTTGTATTGTATTTTCGGACAACAACTGTACTGATTAAAACAAAAATCGAACGATCTGTTATTGTACGAGAAACATTTTAGTGTTTGTAGGATCGAATCATATCGGATGAACTGTCATGATCGGCTCTCGAAAGCTCTGCACTAACGATCCAATTATCGTACGATCGCTTCGAAAGCAGGATTTTTCATCCGATTTTCGGATCCTGTGTACGGGCCATAAGGGAAATAATTTCTTGTTAACCTTAGTTAAATGAATACTATTAACACTGCATCTATTATCTATCTGTATAAATCCTCCTATTAAGGAAACAAGATGCTAAAAATAAAATTAGATATTTGTTCAATGGACTTTCCCAAAGGAGGGACGGTACTCTATTTGAAGAAAGTTGTACACAAAGGAGCTCATTACATTCTAAAAGGGAAAAAGAGTAATCTATATAGAAAGACTTGTATGTAAGAAAACTTCATAACTAAGAACGAATATGCCCTTTATCTCTAAATATACCTCCCTTTCCTTATGTAGCGCCCCCATAGTGTAGGCTTTTTTGTAGCGAGGTCTTTTTGCTAGGAGAGGCAAAAGTGCAGGCCTGGGTGTTTTGATCTGGGCACGGGAGTGGCTCAGAGTAAGGCTGGAGATTTCAGGAAGGGACTCCCCGTTTTTTCCCTCTGGCAGGTCATCGCGGCTCGCCGGCGGACATCGGGTCCGTCCGAGTCGTGGGCACACTCCTCCAGAGTGCGGCAGGCATGAGAGCGTGCCGCCGGCGGCGCGCTCCCGCCCACTAACTAGGCATGCGTGGATCGTCGCTTATATACAACGATTCGCGAGACGGTGCCACACTGCCACCATACATATACATTACGCGGTCGGGAAGTGGGAAGGTACTCACATGTAGCTTAGTTCTCACCTCCCCTTTCATAGCATCCAACTTCAAAGTTGTGCAGAGTGTTGATGGGAATTATTATATTATTTTTATACAGAATTTATATATAAAAGGTAGTATAATACAGTTACAATACAATAAATACAATATAAAAGGGAGACAATACAGTTACAATACAATAAAATACAAGAGGATTAAGAGGGCCCTGCCCAGAACAGCTTACAATCTAATAGCGTGGGTCAGATGGTACAAAAGGTTGTAGCTGTGGGGAATGAGCTGATGGAAGTGGTGAATGATTAGTTGGAGGTGTGATAGACTTCCATGAAGAGATGAGTTTTCAGAGATTGCCTGAAGGCAGCTAGAGTAGGAGATAGCAGGACAAGTTGAGGTTAGAGTTCCAGAGGATGGGAGAGGCTCTGGAGAAGTCCTGGATAGGAGCATGGGAGGAGGAGACAAAGGAGCTTGAGAGTAGGAGGCCTTGAGAGGAGCGGAGAGGGCAGTTTGGGTGATATTTATTTGGAGACAAGATTGGTGATGTAGCTCGGGGCAGAATTGTGAATGGCTTTGTGTGTCGTAGTTAGTATTTTGAATGTATTTTGCTGGGCGAACGGGAGCCAGTGCAGGGATTGGAGTGGGGTGGCAGACACTGAGTGGTTGGTAAGGTGGATAAGTCTGGCAGCAGCATTCATGATGGACTGAAGAGGGGGTAGCCTATGGAGAGGTAGGCCAATGAGAAGGGAGTTGCAATTGCCAAGGCGAGAGATAACAAGGGAGTGAATGAGTAGCTTGGTAGTTTCATTTGTTAAAAAGGGGCGTATTTTAGAGATGTTACAAAGGTAAAGTCTACATGTGATTGGATTTGGGGCTGAAAGGGCAGGTCAGAGTCTAGGATTACACCTAGTACTCTGGCATGAGGGGAGGGTTTGATGGATGCATTATTGATTTTGATGGAAAGGTCATGACGGGGGGCACGGGCGGGGGGGATAGAGAGATTTAGTTTAAGAAAGTGGTGTGACATCCATGCTGATATGTCAGTTAGTAAGTTAGTAATGCAAGAGGAGACTGAAGGAGTGAGGTGAGGAGTAAAGACATAGATTTGGGTGTCATCGGCATATAGATGGAAGATGGAAGCCGTGGGTGGTTATCAAGTGACCAAGGGAGGAGGTGTAGATAGAGAAGAGAAGGGGTCCAAGAACAGAGCCTTGGGGGACCCCCACAGAAAGGAGCAAAGGAGAGGAGGAGACAGAGTTGTAGGTAACACTGAAGGAGCACTGTTATAGGTAGGAGGAGAACCAGGATAGAGCAGAGTCTTGGAGGCCAAGGGAACAGAGTTTATTGAGAAGGATCGGGTGGTCAACAGTATCAGGCTGTAGAGAGGTCAAGCAGTAGGAGTATGGAGTAGTGGCCATTGGTTTTAGCAGTTAGTAAATCATTAATGAGTTTTAGTAAGGCAGTTTCCAGACATGCCATTATATTTCAAAATGTCTCAACCATACACAGGGCATAGTCTATAATCACATTACAGATGTGTACTATTAACACTGCATCTTTTATCTGCCTGTAAAAATCCTCCTATTGAGGAAACAAGATGCTAGACAGAAAATTAGATATTTGTACAATGAATATTCCCAACTGGAGGACAGCAGTTTATAAGGAGAAACTTGTACATAAAGGAGCTTAGTACATTTTAAAAGGGAAAAGCGGTTGTCTTTGTGTAAAGAACTTAATAAAAATAACTAAAATAACTAAAATGCTCATCCCTCACAATTTCAAAAAATCCTCTCATATCCCCTTAATCTCTAAACAGAGCCTCCCTTTCAAATGAAAAAACACAAGAGGGGTGCATTAGCCTTGTGCATTACCTAAGGTACAAATTTATTGATTATACAAAAACAATGCAATATACCCACAAACCCAGTTGGGTATCAGTTTTAGATGCATAAAGCAAAACAAACTCCAACAAGAGACTTGGACCATAACTCTATGTGGGCACTTTCTTCAAATCTATCTGACTGCAGACTTGGATGTGATAAAATAGTAATATGGATTAGTAATAGGCCACACCCCAAACATTTAATGAGGGAGTTTCAGCAAAGAGTTTAAAAGCAAACCAAATTACAAACATTAAAAGTAATAGAAATGATACAATGGTATAAAAATACAAAAGAATAATAAAAAAAGTAATATCAGTTACCAAATTAAAATCCCACTGCTGATACAAAACAGCACAGGAAAGTCACAAAGCAGACTGATACAGATACCCATAAGAGCATTTTATTCCTTCTCAAACACCAAAAGATATATATGCTCTCACTGATATGCAAGTGTAGCATTCAATTAAAAAACTATGATAATATATTACATACTGGTTTTAACAACTGTTTTACTTTATTTTGGTGCAGCATTCCCTCACCCCTGAGGAAGAAGAAGTTATTGAAATGCGTTGGGTCAACCCCCTATTGGGACTAAGACCGAGGAACTGATATAGTATCTTTGAACACACTCCTGCCTGTGTTATAAATTGGGTTTGCTGTAATGTAATGTACTGACAATATGATGTACAAATTTTCAGTCAAAAAATTTTATTTTTTAACACGTTATTATTATTATTATACAGGATTTTTATAGCGCCAACAGTTTACGCAGCACTTTACAATGTAAAAGGGATACAATACAGTTACAATACAATAAAATACAAAAGGATTAAGGTGGCCCTGCTTAGAAGAGCTTACAATCTAATAGGGTGGGGCAGGTGGTACAAAAGGTTCTAACTGTGGGGAATGAGTTGATGGAAGTGGTAAAAGATTAGTTGGAGGTGTGATAGGCTTCCCTGAAGAGATGAGTTTTCAGGGTTGCCTGAAGGTAGCAAGAGAAGGAGATAGGCGGACAGGTTGAGGTAGAGAGTTCCAGAGGATGGGAGAGGCTCTGGAGAAATCATGGAGACGAGCATGAGAGGAGGAGATGAGGGAGCTTGAGAGTAGGAGGCCTTAAGAGGAGAGGACAGTTTGGGTGATATTTGGAAACAAGATTGGTGATCTAGCTCGGGGCAGAGTTGTGATTGGCTTTGTATGTTGTGGTTAGTATTTTGAATTAAATTTGCTGGGCGATTGGGAGCCAATGCAGGGATTAGAGGAGAGGTGGCAGACACTGAGCGGTTGGTAAGGTGAATAAGTCTGGCAGCAGCATTCATGATAGACTGAAGAGGGGATAGCCTATGGAGAGGGAGGGTAATGAGAAGGGAGTTGCAATAATCAAGGTGAGAGGTAACAAGGGTGTGAATGAGGTGCTTTCATTAGTTAAAAGGGGCGTATTTTTGAGATGTTACGGAGTCTAGAATCTTTTGACAATGATTGGATTTGCGGCTGAAAGGACAGGTCAGGGTCTAGGATTACATCTAGTGCCCTGGCATGAGGGGAGGGATTGATGGTTGCATTGTTGATTTTGATGGAAAAGTCATGGAGGAGGGCACGGGCGGGGGGATATTACCAGTTCAGTTTTAGAGAGATTTAGTTTAAGGAAGTGGTATGACATCCATGCTGATATCTCAGTTAGTAATGTGTTTTATGATGCATAAATAAAGGAAGCAATTCTTTCTATCTTTTTAATATATGCAGTGAGAGTTTGTTGCCTTAATAGTCTCATTGGAAGAACATAAAGGTATTCATTTGTAACACTGAAGGAATGTTGGCAATTTTGTCTATTGTCTAAGCCCCTCCTTAGTGTGTAAACGTGTCTGCTCGTATATATGATGGAGAGAGATGGGAGTAGGGACATATATATAACTAAGTACAGAGGGTAAAAAAAACTATTTTCAGCATTTGTTTGATTGCTTTCATCATGCTGCTTGACTTATTTTCTCCTCTCTCCTTTTTTTAATTTCCTTTCCCACCCTTTACCCTTTGCTTTTCTCTTTTTTCTCACTCTATTTGTTTCTATCATATTCTTTTTTTTTTCTTTTAGGCTGGGTTCACACCATTGTGAATTGGATGCGGCTTCCCCGCATCCAATTCACAATAGCAAGAGATTTTGACTGGCTCTCTAGCTTCAATTTAGAACTCTAGCACTCTGTTCTTTTCCTTCCCCCTTATTTTAAAGCGGAGTTCCACCCAAAAGTGGAACTTCCGCTTTAAGAGAAGGTGACCCCATTGGCATGTCATTTTTTTTTGGGGGGGGGGGGGCGGCCCTGTTTTCACAGGGTCTCCGGTCCCACTTCCTCCTCTGGTGCTGCGGAACCGGAAGGAAGTTCACCTTCCTCCCCTCCCACCCGGCGATCTTCTGTGACACGTCACAGGTCCCAGAAGACACACAGGCCATGCACAGCACGCAGCGTGACTCACGCATGTGCAGTGCATGCCC